>BLSH010319913.1:350843-378191 GCA_018402905.1 Glandirana rugosa | reverse complement strand
AATAGGTCAATAACACCATATATGGTTGTGCTGGACACATCTATATGTACACTGACTACCAAATTCTTACTCCATTGACCTCCTCTTCAACAGTCACAAATGACTCTTCTCACGAGGCTAGAAAATCCCCTCCACTGACAAAACGACATAAAAGTTTTAAACACACATTACATCACCTAGCTTCTAGCACCTACACGCCTCGGCCTAAACTCAGAAACAGGAACAGACGGGCTTGTAAGAATGTTTTATACACAACACAACATATACTTCACCATGCTGTTCTTTTTCGGTGTTACGAGTCATATGTAACAAATATTCTTATTGTACCAACGCTGATGTTTTCTTGTATTTTCAATGCTCGCTTATTTCATTGTTACTTCCTTACTTTAAATAAAAGATTTTTGGAAAAAAAAAAAAAAAAAAAAATATTTTATGAAAGCCAAAAAGCCAGACACCCTTCTGGCTCACACTCTCCGCAGCACGAACTACCAAACCCATTCACCTTAATATTGCCAGAGGCACTTTAACCAGTAATACAAGTGATACACCTTGTGAGCTGCTATATCTAACCCTTCAGCTGCCAGCACTCTTCACCTCCCTACAAGTGATCAGTCAAACATTAATTTCAGTATAACTGAAGTTATATATATGAGTGCAACGCTACTGTACTCATTTATAAAGTGCACGAATACATAAAGTGCAAATCAAAATATAGCAGTATATTATGTGATCCTAATATGGTACTAAATCTGCATTAATAAAGTGCAAGTTCCTTCATTAGTCCATATAATCAAGTCTTCATTGTCTATCATTCACTTTCATATAAATCTCCCTACCTGCCCCCCATCTCATCCCCCCTTCTTCTCTCTTCCACCTCTCTCTCCCCTCTCACATTACTAGAAATGTTCAGCTATATGATGAAACTAGACATACAGCACACCGTTACCAAAAATTGATAACTGTGCTATGCAACCTATCTAGAAGACAATAAGTTACTACCCCAGAACTCCCCCCCGGACACAGTCTTGTTCCCAAAGGGGGTGTCCAGGAGTTCTGCACAAACTATTATTTAAAACCAGTTGGCATATTGTACAACAACAACAATCTTAAGCTGTCTCGTATTCGGTATATTATAATATGTTTTCATCCGAACTACCTTTGTATAGCGTTTACACTGTAACTACTTTGAAAACCCAATAAAATCTTTTAACAAGCAAAAACAAAAAAAAATATATTCCTAAGCCTGGACTCTGTCAAAAACTAATACAAGACTGAACTAACTAGCACTAAGAAGAAGGGCAGTTCTGAGGGAGATATTAAATTAAATAAGTGAAAGTTGTATTAGCTCCAAACCACCACTAGATGTCAGCATACAGAAAAATATGTATTGTTCTACTTTTACCAAAGTTGTTGGAAAAGCAGGGGAGGCAGATCTTTCATTGGCAAAATCTGTGATATACAAGGCTTAAACTACAACTCAGTAGTGATAGTAAAGGTTTGTTTTTTTTTTAACAACAAATATGTTACACTTACCTGCTCTGTGCAAGGGTTTTGCACAGAGCGGCCCGATCCTCCTTTCTGGGGTCCCCCGACGGCGCTCCTGGCTCCTCCTCTTCATCGGGTGCCCCCACGGAGAGACGATTTTCATGGGGGCACCCATGTGGGCGTGCTCCCGAGTCTTATTGCTGCGTCCATTGACACAGACAAAAGGACTCAGCCCGACTCCCAGCTCACTGGATTTGATTGACAGCAGCGGGAGCCAATGGCCCCTGCAGCTGTCAATCTGTCCAATGAGAACCCAAAACAGTTGCTGGAGCTGCTGGCAAACTTGGCCTCTGATGCCAGGAGAAATTGTCCCTTCCCTGGTGACTGGGCCCCCTTTATCTCTGACCTCTGGTTCTCACTTGCCTCTAGCAACCAGGGTAATTGTCTCTGCTGGCCACTACTTTCCTTCACTTAGGACAACAACTCAATTCTCCATCCGGCAGAATCCCTGCAACTTGGTTGGGCTCCAGACCTGAAGCTCCATCCCCGCGCTGCTTGCTTCCAACCTGGATAGGCCTTGGACTGCCTAGCAACTAGGTACTCCCAGATCCCCCCGTGGGCGCGCGATTGCGGATTATCCTGAGGACGTCAATAGACGTCCAGTCAGGATAATGAACCACCCGCGCGGACATCATTTGTTAATACATCGGGCGGGAAGTGGTTGAAATAGAAATGAAAAGCAAAACATTTTGTATAGTTATAAAAACATTATAAATGCCCTTTTCCCCTTTTTTTATAAGTGATCACATTCCCTTTATTCTTAGCTGCATAAGAGCTGGAGAAGCAGCAGGACACTGAGCTTCCCAGTGAATGGCTGGGCAGTGGGGACGTGTCAGGACAAGTCTGATCATTTGAGGAGAGCACACTGAGTTCTCAGCACAGCTACATGGTGTGCTCTCTTGTTTAGTGTGGTCAGTTTTTAATAGAAAAGCAGGCGGACTGGTAGGAACACCAGGGATTTCACATAAAGGAAGCGATACAAAGAGAACAGAATACTTTCTTATACAAGTACATGGTACAGCAGGCAAATATCAGACATATGAAGTGTTGGGGTAACAAATGCTTTAACTCCTTCATGAGATAAGGTAAAACAGACCTCAATGCATGAACCAAGTTTTGCAACTTTGGCATGTTTAAAACTATACATGTCATTGCAACTGCATAGTGAATCTAGAGGAATTATATCTTGTTTTTTAAGATAAATTGGGCCTTAATTTGGTAACGAATATTAATGGATAGCTCCTGACTTGTTTTCTTTTTTAACATTAAAAAAATAGTAAAATAAATTCCAATTTAAAAATGTAGCTGTGTATTTCATGCTATAACTATGACATACCATGAAAAAAAAACAAAATAAATGTTCCTACTTCTAATATTCACAGAGAGACTTCATATGTGTACATTATATGTTGTTTGTGCCCATTGTAGGGTAAAGAAACAATTTAGCATTTTGACGATGACACTAAAAAAAAAAAAAATTTTTAACCTTATCCAAAATACACTGACTCTGTTCTTGACCCTGAGGCTGCATTCACATTTGCGGCAAATCTGCCCGCGATTTGACAGTGCCGATATGTGAATGACAAAATGCGGGACTCGCATTTGAGATGCCATTCATTTGAATGACACCTCAAAACGCGGGGTCTGCTGTGATTGTCGGGCGATAAAGCGCGCTGCAATCATGGCAACCCGCATCGCACGACACATGTAGCCCCAAAAATAGTTCAGGAGCTACTTTGGGGCGACATGCTTCCCGCGATGCAGGTTGCCACAATTGCAGCACACTTTATCACCCGACAATCGCGGCAGACCCACGTGGCGTTTTGAGATGTCATTCAAATGTATGTCTTCTCCAATGTGAGTCCCGCGTTTTGCCATTCACATATTGGTGCTGGCAAAACGCTGTAATGTGAATGCAGCCTGATACTGGCTATTATATCTTTTATTTCTGATCAGACTTTTTGTTTTTCTTTACATTCTTTCCATCTAGCATGGAGAAAAAGATACAATGTATCTGTAACCATTGTAAAATTCTAATTGGAAGATTTGCATTTGAAAATAAATTTTGATTCGGTGGTAACATGTAATTGGCTTATAGGATTATTACTGAGTGTATAAACATCAAGCTAAAAAATAGCAAATATACCAAATGAGGGCTGGCGTATATTTGTTAGATGCTAGCATACACAACGTTTTTTTTTTTTCATAGCAAAGCACAGACTGAGAAAATGTAATTAGCCCATAAAATTAAATAGAAGCACTAACAACAGAAAACCCTGTCTTGAGTTATAGTCTTTAAAAAAGCTTAAACAAAATTTTCAAGCAAACCTAACCCTTGACCTCCGGAAGATTTTACCCCCTTCATGACCAGGCTATTTTTTGCATACTACTTTAACTACTAATTGCGGGGTCATGAAACACTGTGCGCAAATTACATTTTTATCATTTTTTTTCACACAAATACAACTTTTTTGTGGTATTTGATCACCACTAGGTTTTTAATTGTTTGCAATATAAACGAAAACAATGGAAATTTTTGAATAAATTATAATATTTTTTACTTTTTGCTATAAAAGAATAAAATATGAAACATTTACTGTATATATTTTTTTAAATTAATTTAAGCCAAATGTATTCTGCTGCATCTTTGGTAAATAAAATCCTAATAAGTGTATATTATTTGGTTTGCGTGAAAGTTATAGCGTCTGGTATAGATACTGGAATTTTTATTTATTTATTTTTTTATACTAGTAATGGCGATGATCAGCGACTTATAGTTTGATTGTGATAGTGTGGTGGGTAATCCCACACACTATCTGACTAACTGACTAACAGACACTGACATCAATTGTGACACTAATACAGTGATCAGTGCTAATACTATATACTGTCACTGTACTAATGGCACTGGCTGGGAATGGGTTAACATGTACAGTAGAAGAGATCAAGGGACTAAAAATGTGTCTAACAATGTGCAATGTGTGTATTATGTGCTGCTTTTACTAAACGATCTTGCTGTTTTTTTTCCCCTGCTTTGCAGAAAATAAAAGAACAGCAAGATCACCTGTCAGTGTTGGGAGCTATATGTTGTTTACAACACAGAGCTCCCCTTCGTGAATGACGGAGCTGATCAGCAGGTCCTGGCAGCCAATCAATCGTTGGCCGGGACCCACTGATTGGCTTATGATGTAACAAATCATAGCACAGCTGTGGTGGAAGGGCTGATCATGTACCGGATACATGATCCAGCGTAGAGCAGGCCACCCTCCAGCGATATATCTGCATGGGGCTGTTGGCAAATGGTTCAGATAAAAAATAAAACCTTCTTTCCGGTATAGCATGCCTTCAAATCCTGCTGGACAAACCACAGATGGCTCTGACAGGCAAAACTTTGGCACCCTATAAGGGTCATAGTTACGTTACATAGCTAGTCAAGTTGAAAAAAGACATATGTCCAACTAGTTAACCAATAGAAAAAATATCAACAGACAGACAATCTCCATATACACAATCTAATACCCACAGTTTATCCAGAGGAAGGCAAAAAAAATCCCAAAAAACATGATCCAATTTGCTCCAATAGGGAAAAAAATCCTTCCAGATTCCCCAGCAGGCAATCAGATATTCCTGGATTAACAAATGAGGGAATGGGTGTCCATTTGGCAGTAGGGTGGGCCATCATGATAATGAGGCAATAGGGATATGAGGGAGCTGAAAGTGGGCTAGCTTTATTACTATCAAGAAGTTTCAGAGCTTTGCTCATTAGAGTGGCTTCAGATGTAGCCCCAAAGTTTGGAGGCGTCAGTAGGTATTGTTCAAATATATTTATAAACTGATTTTGTTTTCATAATTTTTTATCACTTGTGTTAAATATCAAATTTGCAAACATTTTTTACAGCATGCATTTATTGTCACATCATCATTTATTTGAAAAAAAAACAAAAAACAAACCCAACAAGCTTACTGTACTAAGCTACAGAAAGAGTCTGGGTTGCCAATTTCATGTTGGACTTTGCCATTTAAAACATCTCTTAAATAAATAAGTCTCAAGTGACGAACCAAAAAAAGTCCATAAATATGTATATGTGGTCAACCACAGTGAATTCCAGATATCACAGTCTTCACTTCAATGTATCACTCACGTGTCCCATGCATAACACCTTATGAACCATATGCGCTCACCTCCTGGATTGAACCTTAATCAATAATCAAGGTCAAACACACTTTTGCTCTCCCTAGGGCTATACTTCAGCTGGCTCCTGGCTCCCAGTAACAATTACAGACCTCAGTAGGTCCTACTGAGGAAGCTTTTGGTGGTGTAATGCATAAAGGAATGGAGTCAAGTCAGCACATGTGATACCACCACCGAGCGGCGTGGAAACTCTCCAGTGAAAATGCGGTTTACTTTTATACGGTGCGTAGAACATGTCATTGAGAGTGCATCTGCTTCTCTAGCTCTGTACAGGCAGGGGGGTAATGGGTTACAGATGGTGGGTAGGAAAGAGAAATGAGGGGATAGGAGGGAGTGCAAACACACTTTAGTTCATAGATGAAGTTCTGCACTAAATTTTGTTGGACAATTGGGCCTCATTTTTGACCTGGGTAATTCTAGATCTAGTTTCAGCTGTGGAGTAGGTTGTGGAATTTTAGTTCTTGCCTATTGTCTGTTTTGCATGCTTTAAGAACATGTAGCATCAGCTTAACCACTTCATCCCCGGAAGGATTTCCCACATTAGGACCAGAGCACTTTTTGCGATTTGGCACTGCGTCACTTTAACTGACAATTGCGTAGTCGTACAAAGTTATACACAAATGAAATTGGTGTCTTTTCTTTCCCACAAATAGACCTTTTATTTGGTGGTATTTGATCACCTCTGCGTCACATATGATCACCACTATAAACAAAAAAAGAGCGACAATTTTGCAAAAAAAACAATATTTTTTACTTTTTGCTAAAATACATATTCAAAAAAAATATTTAAAAACAAATTTATTCATCAGTTTTGGCCGATATATATTCTTCTACATATTTGTGGTAGAAAAAATCACAATCAGCGTTTGTTGATTGGTTTGCGCAAAAGTTGCCGCGTTTACAAACCATAAGAATTAATTTATGGCGTTTTTACATTTTTTTTTTTTTTACTGATAATGGTGGCGATCTGTGATTTGGGACTGTGGTATTGTGGTATTGCGGCGCACATGTCGGACATTTTGGACACTTTTTTGGTGCCATTGACATTTATACAACAATCAGAAATTTAACCTCCTGCCATCCGCGCTATAGCCAAATGACGGCTACAGCGCAGCTCTAAAATGCCGGGAGGACGTCAATAGACGTCCTCCCATTTGGGTCGCGCCGGGCACGCTCCCGCAGGTGCGAGCGACGCGTGCACGTGCCGCCGCACGCTGCGGGAGCGTGCCCGCGGGTCGGGCGGACTCGATGTCCACCGGAGACCCGTGATCTCCTTACAGAGAGGAGGAACGGGGAACCACCGAAGTAAACACGGCGGTTTCCCGCTCTGTGAGGGGGGGCATGCCAGATCTACTGATCCCTGTCATTGGGATCAGTTAGATCTGTCATTCCCCTGTCAACCCCGCCCCCCCCCCACAGTTAGAACACACCCAGGGAACATTGTTAACCCCTTCACTGCCCCCTGCAGGTTAACCCCTTCACTGCCAATGACATTTATACAGTAATCAGTGGATATTTACATTTCTGATTGCTGTATAAATGTCATTGGTCCCAAAAAAGTGTCAAAAACATCAGACATGTCTGCCCCGATATCGCAGCACCGATAAAAATCGCAGATCCCCGCCATTACCAGTAAAAAAAAAAAAATAATAAAAACGCCATAAATCAATTTCCATTTGTGGGCGCTATAACTTTTGCGCAACCCAATCAATAAACGCAGATTGCGATTTTTTTAACCAAAAACTGATGAATACATTTGTTTTTTTATTTTTTATTTTTGGATATTTATTATAGCAAAAAGTAAAAAATATTGGTTTTTTTTTCAAAATTGTCGCTCTTTTTTTGTTTATAACGGCGATCAGAAATGACGCAGAGGGGATCAAATACCACCAAAAGAAAACTCTATTTGTGGGGAAAAAAGGGCGCCAATTTTGTTTGGGTACAACGTCGCACGACCGCACAATTGTCATTCAAAGAGTGACAGCGCTGAAATCTGAAAATTGGTCCGGGCAGGAGGGGGGTTTAAGTGCCCAGTAAGGAAGTGGTTAAATAGTTACTGTATAAATGTCACTGGCAGGGAAGGGGTTAACCTGCAGGGGGCAATGAAGGGGTCAACTGTGTTCCCCAGGCATGTTCTAACTGTATGGGGGCTGGGCTGGCAGGGACATAACAGATCTAATTGATCCCGGGGATAGGGATCAGTAGATCAGTGTTATGTCCCCCGTCAGAGCGGGGAACTGCCGTGTTTACATTGGCGGTACCCCGCTTTTCTGCTGTTGTAAGAGATCCCATGTCCGCCCGACCCACGGCCACACTCCTGGAGCTCGCGGCGGGCAGGAGAGCACGCTGCTGGCGGTGAACGCTCGCCCCCTAGTTGCGCGTGCGCGAACCGCCGTTTATAGATGGTGATTCGCATTATGCTGCCACCTTGCAGCAGTAAATGTATGCGACGCCATCGTTAAGTGGTATTTTGTGAAGGTCAGGATGCCTTATGTTCAGTAGTACATATTTGAGCCTATCACGTTAGTGAGCACTTGAAATACTTCAGCCAAAAGTTTCTGGGCCACCAAACAGGTCCACCAGATGTGGTAGAAAGTCCCTGTGTGTCCACAATTTTTCAAGCACCAGTGGGAGTAACCTGGCATATAGTGGACAATTCTAATGGGCACCATATACCAGCATATTAAGAGTTTGTAGTTGGTTTAAATCCGCTAACACTTTATGTGAACTAGATTTCATGACTTCCCATATCTAAGTTCATCCTTGCTTGTCTGGAGCCAAGTCTAAATGCGTGGTCCATTTCTGGGTGTACATGGGGTGGTTGTTATGTGGATGGGACTGACAGTATATTTTATAGTAGTAAGATCGCACCTGATGAACATGGATGATATTGACAACTTTGCTCAAAAGAGGTCAGAAGAAGTGGCCCATCTAGTAATTTCATGTTACTTATTAGAAGGTGTTTAAATTGGGGATACCAACATATTTTGGTGTTTGGGAGTTTCAGTTTGTTCTGTAGTGTTTGGAAGGATGCAACCCCATTCTTATTATTAGTTGGTGTACCTCTGTAGTGCCTCTTGTAAGCCATGCCTAAAAGGCTAAAGGGGCTTGAAGGTTTGGTGGGAATGCTGGAATGTAGGAACAGGCCATAGAAGGTTTGCGAGGGGATGGCCTCCAGGGCTACAAATATAAATGTCTTATTGGTGGCATGGTACTTGGGAATCTGTGCTAGTTGGAAGTATCTAGACAGGTTTGTAAGACCCAGACCTCCTGGCAGTTTGCTGTGAATGAGAGTCACTTGAATAAATCAAAGTTTACAGTTAATCCAGACAAAGCTTACAGTTTATCATTGTAAGGACCTAAGAACATAAGAAGTGATAGACATTGTTAGTGCCCCAAAATAATAGAGCAATTTGGGAAGGTACTGTGGGTAATTTTAACAGCTGCTATTTTTCCAAGCCATAATATTGGATGTTTATCCCATGCAGTTAGTAGAGATTTCAGTTTCTGCAAAAAGGGATGGATAGTTGGCTGTGTATAGACCTTCTTATTTGTTGATTAGATGTGTCCTTAGGTAGGGATGGGTAGTTGGGGCCCATTAGAACGAATATGTCCTTTGTATTTGGTTGACTATCTGTCATGGAAAGTAATTTTGAGCGCCTTGGATATATGGTTATTGATGCTGAGGCCCGACATGGATACCAGGTGGAATTGGTATCACATAGGCTACCATCATCTATGAACAAACTAAGCTTATGGTGGGCAATTGGGACAGCAATGCCTGTGATATTTTAAGTCCATGCAACGCAGGTGGACCGCAATCGACGTCCGCTGCATGTATTTCCATGCTTGTAAGCACATTGCCCCTATGTTTTTAATGTTTTAAAATAAACAAACATACGTCACTATTTTGGCCTCCATTATTTTTCTCCCCATTTGGTTTTCATTCGTTTGAGTGACTCATCGTCCAGCACCAACCGAGCCCTGGGCCATTGTCGGAAGAGACCATCCATACAGTATACCATCCATGGCTAACAAGCGAGTTTGATTTCTGTAACGGAAATCCATCTGGTGAGTAGGGTGTGCCACTGGGTGCTTGGTGAAGGCATTTGTCTCATCTGTCACATTGGATCCGGTGTTTAGAGGACCACTATATGGGACATTTCATGTATATGCGATTTTACGCAGACCCTCTGCTTTCAAGTGGCTAACGTTTGGAAAAGATGCCCCTTGAACTCAAAAGCCTTTTTTCTGCACAATTCCTTGCACATTATGCATGGTTTTGCACTTTATTAGGATATGGACTATTATCCTCAATGTTTTGCACTTTATAATATCAAGCACTGAACTTATTGTTTATCATTGTTTTATGCCATCTTTCATGGTGTGGCATCACAGAGATAAGTGAATATATATAATTTTTCAAACGTCATGAAGTATATGCTTAAAGATTATTCGTTTTTCATGCAATCACAGCATTTCATAGAGCCTTATTATGTACGTCTCACAAAGAAGTTAATTTATATTGTACTAATTAATATGTGGTAGCGCGGTTTTAATTATATTGTTGATATTTTAAGTGTTTCTTTTCTTGGTGGCTAAAAGTACAATGAGAAGGGCAAATAGGAGGGGGGCGAATGGACACCCCTGCCTTTCGCCTTGTCTAATTGTAAAAGGAGTGGGGCTTAAATTGTTAGTATTTTACATAAGCCTGTGGGGAGATGTACATGGAAGAGATCAAAGTACAGACATGGGGGGGCTATGCTCCACTTTCGTAGC
Source organism: Glandirana rugosa (assembly GCA_018402905.1). Classification (NCBI taxonomy): domain Eukaryota; kingdom Metazoa; phylum Chordata; class Amphibia; order Anura; family Ranidae; genus Glandirana; species Glandirana rugosa. The sequence goes on along the minus strand of BLSH010319913.1, from coordinate 367,675 downwards.
AGGCAAGAATCAGAATGTGTTCGTTCAGCACTTAGCAATCTAAAAAAAGGCATAAGACATTTTCCCAATATAAAGTTGTTTTTTAATGCATATTTTTATTTCTTGTAATGTTAGTAACACTTCTATTCTAACAGCTTTCACTCCTATTTTGAGCAGTTTGGCAATTGCACATTACTTCAATACCTTGGTCTCTGTTGTCCTCATCCTTATTATCTTTGTTTCTGTTGCCAAATAGCAGAACATGCACCCTGCTGAGATAATTAATATTTTACAGCACATTTTAAATGGATGTGATAAAGAATGGACACTGCTGGTAACACATAGTGGACAAATGCATCAAAAGAATTCACATTCACAAGATTTTATATGGTAAGCCATCACACTGCTATAGGACCATCTTTTAGCCTACATACTTATCTCTCTGCTGCAGAGGAAATGTTTGACTTAGAGTGGCTAGTTAATGAAATATTCCCCAAGCGGAATTACAAATATTTTCAGTAACACAGCTAGATTCTCATGTTGATTTCTCTATACCTTTGTCTGTAGGCAATAGGAGCTGGCTTCAGACAAAAAGCAAAGTATGATCCCTCAAGCCTGTGGAATGGGACAATTATTTTCTTTCACTATTCAATCATAGCAAAGGATGAACATGCTCACAATACATCAGGTTATACTTGTACTGTTTTTTTTCTTGGTGATCTATTATGGAAGTCAAAAAAAAATGTTTTCATTAATAAAATATGTCACCTGAAGTTTTATACCACAACTGCAATAAAATACATTTACTAAAACTAGAGAGTGCAAAATCTGGTGCAGCTGTGCATATTAGTTGATCACCTTGTAACTTCAGCTTGTTCAATTAAAGTAGAACTACAGTATCTCACAAAAGTGAGTACACCCCTCACAGTTTTGTAAATATTTTATTATATCTTTTCATGTGACAACACCGAAGAAATGACACTTTGCTACAATGTAAAGCAGTGAGTGTACAGCTTGTATAACAGTTTAAGTTTGCTGTCCCCTCAAAATAACTCAACACACAGCCATTAATGTCTAAACTCCTGGCAACAAAAGTGAGTACATCCCTAAGTGAAAATGTCCAAATTGGGCCAAATTAGCCATTTCCCTCCAAGGTGTCATGTGACTCGTTAGTGTTTCAAGGTCTCAGGTGTGAATGGGGAGCAGGTGTGTTAAATTAGGTGTTATCGCTCTCACTCTCTCATACTGATCACAGGAAGTTCAACATGGCACCTCATGGCAAAGAACTCTTTGAGGATCTGAAAAAAAAGAATTGTTGCTCTACATTAGGATGTCCTAGGCTATAAGAAGATTGCCAAGACCCTGAAAATGAGCTGTAACATGGTGGCCAAGACCATACAGTGGTTTAACAGGACAGGTTCCACTCAGAACAGGCCTCGTCATGGTCGACAAAAGAAGTTGAGTGTACGTGCTCAGCGTCATATCCAGAGTTTGTCTTTGGGAAATAGATGAATGAGTGCTGCCAGCATTTCTGCAGAGGTTAAAAGGTGGGGGGTCAGCCTGTCAGTGCTCAGACCATACGCTGCACACTGCATCAAATTGGTCTGCATGGCTGTCGTCCCAGTAGGAAGCCTCTTCTAAAGGTGATGCACAAGAAAGCCCGCAAACAGATTTCTGAAGATAAGCAGACTAAGGACATGGATTACTGGAACCATGTCATGTGGTTTGATGAGACCAAGATAAAATGATTTAGTTCAGATGGTGTCAAGCGTGTGTGGCGGCAACCAGGTGAGGAGTACAAAGACAAGTGTGTCTTGCCTACAGCCAATGGTGATGGGAGTGTCATGGTCTGGGGCTGCATGAGTGCTGCCGGCACTGGGGAGCTACAGTTCATTGAGGGAACCATGAATGCCAACATGTACTGTAACATACTGAAGCAGAGCATGACCCCCTCCCTTCAGAGGCTGGGCCGCAGGGCAGTATTCCAACATTATGAGGACCCCAAACACACCTCCAAGATGACCACCGCCTTGCTAAAGAAGTTGAGGGTAAAGGTGATGGACTGGCCAAGCATGTCTCCAGACCTAAACCCTATTGAGCATCTGTGGGTCATCCTCAAATGGAAGGTGGAGGAGCACAAGGTCTCTAACATCCACCATCTCCTTGATGTCATCATGGAGGAGTGGAAGAGAACTACAGTGGCAACCTGTGAAGCTCTGGTGAACGGCATGCCCAAGAGGGTTAAGGCAGTGCTGGAAAATAATGGTGGCCACGCAAATTATTGACACTTTGGGTCCAATTTGGACATTTTTCACTTAGGGGTGTACTCACTTTTGTTGCCAGCGGTTTAGACATTAATGGCTGTGTGTTGAGTTATTTTGAGGGGACAGTAAATTTACACTGTTATACAAGCTGTACACTCACTACTTTAAATTGTAGCAAAGTGTAATTTCTTCAATGTTGTCACATGAAAAGGTATAATAAAATATTTACAAAAATGTGAGGGGTGTACTCAATTTTGTGAGATACTGTATATACAAACCTTTTGTTTTTCATTTTGGCCATCTGTGTACCATTGTGGATATTTCCCTTCACTTCTTGTCCCTTAGTTACTTTTCTGGGGACAACACAAAATATGGGATTTTCTTTTACTTTCAATGATAATGGTAAACAGGACAAACAGAGAGGGTGAATCTCCTTAACAGGGGCACAGACAGCAATAAAAGCTGACAAGCGCTCTAATCCCTCTCCACTCCATCCAATACTAAAACATGTTTTTCATGTATTTATACTTTAGGGTCCTTTCACACATGCGGGTTTGTTTTCACAGACTCCGCTTGCTCAGCGGGGACTGATCTGCTGATGCCTGGTGAGCTGGCGGATAACAGGTCTGTCTCTGCTCATTGTGCAGAGAAGGACCTGTCAGAGCTCTGCTCTCCTCTATGGGGGATCGGATGAAAATGGATCCGCCTGTCCGTTTTCATCCGATCCACCAGACGGATGGAAAATAGGGTTTCCATCCTTCTGGATTTAACGGATCGGATACTGGAAGCTGATTGATTTCTATGCAAAGCTGCACCAGATTTTGAACTCTCCAGTTTTAGTAATTCAAACCCCAATGTTTGTGATCCCAAGGAGGAGGCAGATTTCTGGGCCAGGCCAAGCTATCTGTCCATCGGCATGCAGGTAAAACACAAATAAAGGGAGAGGGGATATTTTGTGTGAGGAAATACGTGGACATTTGAACACCTAAAACTATTTTGGTAAAAGATGTATGTTTTGCTATGCGAAGATAACTAGATGCAATACTTTTTGGGGCATAGCAGTGCATATTTACATAGTTAGTCTGGTCGAAAAAAGATAAAAAGGATAAAGCACAGCGTCAAAGATGATTGGTAGGAACTGGAATCTAGGGGATATAATAAAACTGCAAATCACAGCTGCCCTTATTTTTGTCAAACCAAAAAACTTAAATATAAGGAAGAAAGGAAAGCAGCACTGATTTAAAACCTATACGTCACCCGTCAGATAACAAAACGTGCGTAGAGCGGGGCAAGGACGCTGACATCGACATGCTATCCATGATTGTACTCACAGCTTGCGTTTGAACTCAGCAGCCAGAGACGATTTGGAACACACAGATGCTATCAATCCCTGACATGAAATGTGACTGTAAAAATGTTTTAATGTTTTAATAAATCCTTTTAAAAACATACTATTGGAGCCTCCTTCTTCCATTTTATATATATGGTGGTCATGACATGGGATCTGGAAAGGACAGCATGGAGTTCCAACACCTTTTTGGATTTAAGCATTCATTGCTTAAAGGCGCAACAGCTGGTTTATAATCTTACCAGCCATTCCGTCTGGTGAGTTTGTTTAGTACGACTGTTGTAGGATCACACTGGGTGTCATATTCACAAATTGATTCATATACAAGCTATCACTGAGTGTCACTATTTTCTGCATTGATGAGCTTTAAATAATTTTTTTTTTTTTTTATAAATTTAATTTTTTTTTTTATATATTGATGAACTTTTTTTGATTATCACGCATCACATTTTTTCACAATTTCAATTTTTTCGTTTGGATTACTATGGACTTGTATTTGTTGAAATGTATTGTATATATCATTGATTGATATTTATTGTGAGCACTAATTGCACTTTAGGTTTTTACTGTATTGTATTATTACTTTTACGATTCTTTTTTAGGTTTCATATATTTTTTTCTCTTACATCACGTTCACACCAGGGCCGCCCGAGCGTTAGTGATAAAACACAGCTAATTTGCGGCGCTTCACCGCTAATTTGCGGCGCTATGGCGGTACGTGTTTAACCCCCCCACAAGGGGTTACACAGGGGTTAAAAGTGCTGGTTAGCGGCACCCCCCGAATCGGTGTTCAGTGCTTCAGAAGCCCTGCCCCAATGGCAGAGATCGCTGATCGGAGTGTTCTGGGAGGAGATTGGTTAGTACAATGTCTCTGACCGGAGCTGACAGTTTTTTTGTGCAACCCGGGTGGAGGGGGGGAAACTGTAGTGTGTACCTGGCTTTACATGGACCAATAAGAATTAATGCACAACAATGTTTTGGTTAAACCCCTGCTATCCTATGACAATAATTACTGTGTGCTCTAACCTTGCAGCAATACATCATTTTAGCAGAGATAACTGTTTGTTCAGGCAAAACACTGAATCTATTGAAACATCATGGAAACATAACACTGGTAGACATAATCTGAATCTATAAAAGTACATACACATGTAACACAGTATGACCTAATCATTTCACTTTTCGTGCCTAAAATATTATGCAGTAATGTGTCACTGGGTAATGTTGAAATGATGCTTCAAATGCCTTGTTTCAGGTCATCTCATCTGCAGCTGTTTGGTAACTAGGCTGACAGGATAAAGGAATGATTTAAAACTAAGTTGATCATAAAGGTGGTGGCATGACAGTTCTTGCCTGTGGCTGTTGAACTGTGATTCCCTATATGCTCTGTCAGTCGCTAACATTATGGATACAAAAACAGAATCTTGGTAGTTTCCATTTCACAACCGTTGATATGTAACTGGAATAGCACTTATGCTTCATGAGCAGATCTTTACACAAAAAATCTGGAAGCTGCTTTCAAGGACAACACAAAAACCAAAAATAATGCAGAATGCCATCTGCACAGTTCAAAGGATAAATCAAATACAAATGTGATGCATCATCTATGAAGCCAGAAACCAGAATACATTTTGTCTTAACTTTGACTTTCAAAGTAAAATTTCTGAAAAAGAATATCAGAAAAATGTCTTTAGAAGCTGGCACTACCTACATAATTTATTTTTCTGTGCAGCTTACCTTTAGCATTGTCAGCGTACAGTACTGATTTATGTCCCCCACTCCCTGGGCATGACAATATTCACTGAGCACAATGGCTCCGTACACATTCTGTTGACATTCTTGGGCCACAGCTGGATATTGACTTGCAATGTTTTTTTTGGTGCCCCCATTCCCACCCCTAGGGAGAGAACACAGGTGGAACAAGGCACATGTACAAGCCATGGTTTCTTTATTTCTTGATTTATTGCCAGTGAACAGAGCTTTAGACTAAAGCCTAGTACACAATATCAGTTTTTTTTTCATTCAACCAAGTGGGTTGAATGAAAAAAAAAACTGTTAACTCAGGTAGGAGCTGCTGTACTAACAATTTGATTTTAGTACAGCAATCTCCTATGCTGAGCTATTGTGTTTTGACATGGGGGTGGCCCCCATACCAGAGCACTCTGGTCAGCTTTCTCAGCCATTGGCTGAGAGTGTTGATCGGGAGCCAGTCGGCTGCTGGTTTTCCAGCATGCTCACCCAACAGAAGCCAGCTTCTGTCGGACCGGCTGCCATACACACGGTCCGCGTCGGACGGTTTTTATTGAACTGGCTGATGTCGCCCGGTATTCGGCCCATGCGTACTAGGCTTAAAGCCCTTTTCACACATTCCATTGACAGATGAAACATGGACATCAATGCATCTCTATGGAAAAACAGATGTAAACGGATGATCATCCATTTACATCCATTTCCGTGAGCATCCGTTTTTTGGAATGGACCAAAGCCCTAATTTTCTTTCATTAACAAAAAATCATCTGATGAAAATAGATGTAAACCGACAAATGGTCTGTTTTTGTATGAAAAAATGGCTCCGGGACCCTAGTGGTTAAAGCGGAGTTCCAGCATGGGGAAAAAAAAAATAAAAGTCAGCAGCTACAAATACTGGTCAATTGTTTAAAACAGAGATGTCTTTTTGCCTGGAACTCCGATTTAAGGACTCTAGCTGGTGGATGTAAAAAAAACTGATGTAAAAACAAATGAAAAAGAAATGAAATAAAATAATATAAATACATTTGTTTTTAAATTGAAAAAACATGCCTGAACTGATAAAACGATCAGCCCGCATATGTGAAAGGGGCCTTACAAATGAAACCACTTTTTCTAAGATAGTGGGGTTGATTTACTAAAGAAAAGTAGACTATTTACATTGCAACGGAAGTTGCACATTGTAAGGGAATTTTCTCCAGAGCATAATAAATGGAGTGAAGCTCTGTTGACTTCCATCTACCAATCATGTGCAAGAAAAAATGTAGTTGGCTTTCATTTCCTGCACATAATTGGGTATTGTTTTCAGAGTGAGCTAATAATTCCCTTGCAAACTGCAGATTCCCTTGCCAATCAAACAACCCACTTGCCTTTAGTAAATCAACCCTAGTATGAATTTATTTATATAGCTGGCCCCTGCCTAATGACTTATTACCAATCTGCTTGAACTTTGTGTGCTGCCCAAACACCTTCTCCATTGTCTAAAACATAAGAATGTTGAATTTGCTCCAAAAAGTATGTGACAATGCAGATTTGCTTTTGTGTCACTCATTTCTGCTCTTTAGATCTTTTTCTTTAGCAGCTGTGAGAGCACTGCCATTGCCAGCTTGATACTAATCAAAGCAAAGGAAAAGATTTACTAGGATCTTTAAAGACTGTGAAGGAAAAAAAAAAAAATCAAACTTCAGGTTTTTTTAAAACATTAAAGTGGTAGTAAACCCTCCTATCATTCTCAGCCAAGGAAGCTGCCATCTTGGCCTCTGTTTAATCTACAACTGCCATGATGCTGCACATGTGATCAGCTATGATACCAGCCATTGGATGGTTTGACAGTTTGGTTTAGTGCACAACCAATGGGAGTGTTACATTTCCAGCACGTGCCAAAAATGTAACAAGTTTTTAAACTGTTAAATGGATGGGTTTACTACCGCTTTAATATACATTGTTCAGGCTGATCTTTCTTACATGTTGATGTAAAAATCATCCTGTAAAAAATGTTATGACAGAACAATTCTAGCAGAGATCCTGCCCTGTTGGTCATACAGTATAATGTATGTTCTCACTCCTTCCCTTCAAGGGCCTCTTTCTGTAGTCCCAGAGACTCATGTAGAGATGAACAAATAATGAACAATTTGCTCCACTGGGGATTTTTTTTTCTTTTTTTTTTTTTTTCAAACAAGTTTTACTTGGGTAAAAAACAGCACACAGAGAGTAAATGTTACAAACATGTATTCAAAAGCCAACATGGCGAAGTATCATTGGGCTTCCGCCCCTAACTTGTGGCATTATTATAACATCAAACATCACAGTCGATTAGTTTATTTTCTGGTATATAGGGAGTAGGCATAACAGTCAGGGGCTAGGGGTTTGAGATGTATGACTTCAACTTAAAACAGAGGTCCGCCGAACGCCGCCATCCCTTTAACAATTAAAAGTCAGCAGCTACATATACAGTAGCTGCTGACTTTTAACTTTAGGACACTTACCTGTCCTGGAGTCCAGTGATGTTGGCATCGACACCGATCTTCGGATTGGCTGGTCGAGTGCTGCCGCCACCATTGAGAGTAAGGGAACCCGGCAATGGAGCCTTTGGGCTTCATGCCAGGCCCCTACTGCACATGCGCAAGCCACTGCTGCGCTTTACCATTGGCTGGCGGTGAAGGAGGAGGGAGCCAGGCTGCTGACGTCAGCGGCCGTGGCTCGGGCTCCCGTATGTGGGGAAAAGGATACCTGTCTTTGACAGGTAAAACTTTGATTTACAAGTTTTGCAACCAATACATGCTACACTTGGTAGACAGCTCACCCCGCAATATGAAATATCTGAAAATTTTGTTAATTTGAGTTTTTAGATCTACTTTGTATTGGAGAGTATGGCTTACTGTAGCCAACGTTTTCTTAGTGGAAACTGAAAATTGTATTGAACTATAGAACTTATGGAATAGAATTTATTTTGAAAAGCTCAAACATTTTTAAAGCTCAAATATTTTCTTTAGTTTTGAATAGGGTAGGGAAGGAATTAGAACCCTTGTCAGGTTTTTATTGCAGTCAAGGATTTACTCTCTCTATTTGTCCTGGTGACCATCATTAATGGGATAGAAAGTGATATGAAATCCAACATTTTATTTTTGTCACCAGAACAGAAGTGAAGGGGAAATCTTCAAATATGGTCACCTGTTCTCGTAATGTGTTTTAGAGGGGATTTTCCAACATTTTATAGAAGTTTCATCTTGCTTTCTGTTGTGTTACTGGGACAGGAAGCAGCCCAGAGTGGGGCTTTAGAGGTTGTAACCCTAAAAAATGATCCTGTTCCTTTAGGCTCCATTCACACTAATGCATTTTTTGATGCATTGTGCATTTTGCAGAAATGCAGGGAATTTTTTTTAACATGGGTTCCTATGGAACATGTTCACATCAATGCATTTTTGTGCCCCTGTGTTTTTGGAAAGGGTCGGGAACTTTTTTCCCGCAAAATGCAGCGTTTTGCATGTAATAGACTTCAATGGGCATGCAAGAAAAAAGCAAGTGCTGCGTTTCACCGCGATTTACATTTTTAAATCTGCCTAGCAACCCCCCCCCCAAAAAAAAAATTAAAAAACATGTTAAACCTCATAGTGCTTGTGCTGTGTAATTTTTCCTTTTCTATACTGTGGGCTGTGTCCCCCTGTGTGTGATGACCACGGTAATCGTGGCTGTTGATCCATGATTACCTTGGCCAGGTTATGTGCCTCCATCAGCCTGCTGCTCTCCTCTCCCCTAACCCCCTCCCTCCCTGCCTGTCAGCTCCTGTGTGTGAGCCACCTCTCCCCTGCCCTCCTACCAATGTTCCGAGTGCCAGTAAAGATACTGCTCACAATTATTGCCAGCCCCTCTGCTATGACAAAATGTACTACACAATGTCTTTGTTTTTGTAAAATTCTCCTGCTAAATACCTTATTCCATTTCGCCGATGTGCAATCACACGACCACCCAGCAGATGTCAGAGGGGGATCTCAGCCACTCCCTCTGTAGTCCATAGATTGGAGAAGGAGAGCGGCAGGCAGTTACATGACCACAGATCAGCGAGATGGAAAAAGGTATTTAACAGGAGAATTTAAAAAGAAACAAAGACACTGTGTAGTATATTTTGCCATAGCAGAGGAGCTGGCAGTAATTGTGAGCACTGCCTTTGGAACCACTTTAATACAGCTTATACAGCCTGACAAACTAGATTGTAAGGAGCAGTCAATTATATGCACACAGCCAATACATATAGCACACAAACAAGCCCATTCACATATATGCAAGTGTTGTAATGTACACACATAGGTATGACTGGTCTCTCATAGTTTCCCTGTAAAAGCACACTAAACTTTATTACAAAAATGTGAACTAGACACATATTAAAGATTAGAATTTCTACTTGAAATGCATTTTCATGTATTTTACTGTAGGAAAATGGACATAATAAATTGGTCTTAAAGCGGGATGTCACTCTCTCTATCAACATTAACTATTTTTGAATCCTTATGCTGCTAGCATTAGTAAATAGATAGGAAAATATGCCATATTTACAGGTTTTAACTTTTTTTTATTACAGTTCTCCAGTTATTCTCTGGTTTCCAGTCCTAGGGAAATGATGTCATGCCAGGAGTCTTCAGGAGGGGAGGAGGGGTTTTCTCAGCCAATCACACTGCTTGCATGCCTGAGCTAAGGACAGATGGATTCCAGTAAGAAAATGCTACATAAATCATCTGCCCTTACTCAAGATGGTCACAGCTAGACATGCTAGGAGGTGTTTTCTCTTCTTTAGTGATTTCTCAACAAAATAAAGCATGAAGACATGGATGGGTGTGTGAGTTAGCTTTGAAAATTAAAAAATAAATTAATAGTGTTTTTTGGTTTGTGGTACTCAGATAAAGTTCAGTTCCACTTTAACAACTGTTCATGTAAGATACATACCTTTGGTCTAGAAAAAACTACTCAAATCATCAGGTCTTGTAAGTTGAAAGACAGTAATTTTACTGCTATAGTATGAGCAATTCATCATCATTATAGCATCCTCCTATCAGCAGAGCAGATAATGACATTTTCGTCCCTTGACAGGGAATCAGCTGCAATCCTTTGTGCACTGCTGAGTATCTGGTAAACTGGAGGGGGTTTCCTCAATATAATATGCACATCTTTAGGAACTATTCTAAAAAACAATTATGAAAATGTTGATGCATTAATATGCTAAAATATTTAAGCAGATATTGTTTCTTTTTTTCTTTTAAATACAGGCATATTTTAAAATTCAAAGGAATAAAGCAAGCAAAAAAAAAACAAAAAAAACATTAATGTAAAATTTCAGAAAAGACCTTCCTGTGTAGGATTGTTTTGTTTATTGTGATATGGAGGTCTTTAGCTCTTGTGGTAGGTGCGTTTGGAGTGAGATCACGACAACCAGGGTCTCTGTTTGAGGGCATGGTAGCCCACATGTATTAAAAGAAAAGTTCGAAGTAAACAGAAATCACAGGGTTTCCCTGCACAAGTGGTTCCACCATCATTGTACAAACGTAAACCTTCGGCCTCTTGGCTCATTAATGTTCAGTAGCTCTCCTGGCGATAACGACATCCTAGCCTCCTGGCTTATAAGTGATCAATAGCACTCCTGGCTATATGATTCAATAGCTCTCCTGGCCATAAGGATCAGTGGCTCTCCTGGCTATGAAGTGATCCGCTGCGGTGTGTAAGCGGGTCACACTTGCCTCCTCGCAGATGTCGATGCCCAGACTGCCTGTTTCAGTCTTCGACCCCTGGAGACCACCTGTCTCCCAGTGTGTGTGTGACACAGGAGCCTGATCCTGACTGCTCCTATCAGGCCCCCACCCAGCTGGGCTATCTGTGTTCTGGCTAAAGTCAAATCCTGGACCCAGGACTGGGGATTTCATCCTACCAGGATCTCTAAGAAATCCCTGGGCTACAGATCCCAAAACGGACTTTAAGAAATTAAGAAACTGAAAGGCCAGTTTCCTCCTAATTAAGCAAATCTTCTGGAGCCCCTCAACCTGCCAGGTTGAGAATCCTGGGCCAGGCCTTTCATCTAGACCCTGGCAGGGTTTCTTTCTGGGTCCCTGTTTCCGGCTCCCAGGTTTGTCACCCAAACCTACTATTAGACTGGGGACCTCCATCTCTTTAATCCTGCCGGTCTGAGCCCCGGTCAGGATCTCTGTTTCCTGGTCCACACTTGGCCCTTCCATCTCAGGTGGTTTGTCTGCTGGTGCAGCCGATGCACCCTTCACCAACACCAACAGCTGACCAGCACCACCATAGACCATATCAGCAGAAATGCTTTCCACCTGGCTGTTAGGAGGTGACACCTCTTGGCCATTTTCTCTACATAAATACATTGTTAAGTGATCAGAGTCTTGATCTACTGCTGCACATCCTTTAGGCTGGCGAGTGTTGTATCAAATTTTAGTGTTTGATGTGTATTCAAAGCACTGATTCTGACCCATACCATGACATGGGTATAAGATAATTTTCTGTCCTGTAACTTCATGCTAACTAGGAAGATTGTAGTCAAAGCAGTGGTTGGCTATCCCTTTACTTTCAAGCTCTCTGAAACCTCTCCCAGATACCACTTTTACAGGAAGTACCTCAGCAGCATACCAAAGTGCAACTTTTAACAAGAGTAAAAAACTCAGGAATAAGTTATTCCTTTCTTGTTTTTCTTTGGGCTGTACAGCCTGCCATCCAGTGATCCACCTATTGGTACTCTGCAGTACCAGACCATCAGATTGTGTAGGAGACACACCAGTATAGAGGGCCTGTACATTCGAAAGTGCAAGCATCTCCTTGATTGCTTGTGTTATAAACCAGACCATTGATTCAAAACCACCTGGGGACTTCCATGACACTGGGAATACAGAGTGACTCACGTCCTGCGACCTAAGAAGTTGCAATATTTTCCGAAGTTCCTCCCAGCTGGGGGTAACCACAGCCTGGTGCTGTTAGGAAAAGACTGTGCTAAGGGTTAATTGCACTTGATTGTGTTTTCCTCTATTTCCTGGATGAGCAGCCCTATTTAAACTTCCTGCTTCCTGTAGCCAGTGCTGTTCGTTCTATAGCATGTGAGTGTTCCTGAGTAGTCTGTATCCTGATTTTCTGTTCCTGTGACCCGGCTTGTTTCTGACGTTGATTGATCTCCACCTGCACCGACCCCCAGCTTGCCCACGACCATTCTCCTGCCTGATCCTTGTGTACTTCACCTGCCTGCCTGTTGACGACCTTGCCTGCATCTGACGACCCCTCTGCCTACTCCACCTGTACCGCTTTGCCAGCCCGTTGACGACCTCAGCTTGCACCACCACTCTACTACTGCACGAGCCGCAACTGGACCCTTCACACCATCACCAGTGATCCTGTCCAACCCTCGTGCCCCCCTGTGCTCCCGAACCTCCTGTCTGCTCTACCAGGGGTTCCCGAACCAGGGCCGTAAGAGTGGTTGCTCCCTGCACAAGACAGACTCCACCACCAGGTGCGTGACAGGTGCTCTACTTGAGCGCTGTCAGATGGTTGACTTATAGCCAACTTCTCAGGCTCAGCAACAGTGAACTGCTCCCAGACATTACCAGTAACAACGCATTGACACTCCATATCAGCATTACTTTCGGGAGTCATTGACACAATCTCTACTGTGTTTTCACCCTTATCTGGTCCTTTCTCTTTGGGGTTAACCTCTGCACCAGCCACCACACTTTCAGTTACAGGCTGTTCTGCAGTTCCCCCTGCTGGCACAGCAGGGACAGTGTCCACTACACCTTTAGCCCCAGAAATTCCATCTAGCATTGCACTTATTTTCTTGGCCAACTCATTGTGACAAGCATTGCTCTCTAGCACTAAATCCATCAAATGAGGTCTGGACAGATAAAGAGGCTCCACAGCATCTGCAACCCTGCACTTGTCAGTACCACCCTTCTCAATAATATTATCGTAAACATTGTCAGCATGTTAATAAACACATTTCTTCTGAACATTCCTCTCTTCCATGGTTGCTACTGTCCACCTGACCATACCCTCCCAATCCATTGCATGTGGGCTCCCTTCATCTGTACTCCTCAGCACTGAACCATCTGAACAAGGAGACACATGCAAGCAGATGGGCTTAGCTGCAGACTTTGGCAATACAGCTTTTAACACAACAGGTTGCAATACATCACATCCGGCTCCTTGCTCGGGTGGAGCTTCATAAACCTCACACATCTTTGCATTTTCCCCAAGTTGCATTAACCCATTATTTACTTGCACAGTTTCAGTACTAGCAGTTTGCACTAACACATTCCCATTAAAAGGTGCATTTCCACCAGAGTGACATTGCAGTTGTCCACAGCAACCTCCGGCTCCAATACATGAAGTTTCCTGGAGATTTCCAGGGACAACTGTGCTGTTTTACCACCCGTTGCTATGGGCAATGGCCCGTCTTTCACCGCAGCATTACCATAACATGGGGTTTTCACAACAGCAGCACATTCAGAATTATAAACCTTGACAGCATTTTTACCTTTTGTGGGCTGTCCCAGCCCACTACCAACTTGGACCTTACAGACATTAAACACACAATTATTTCCCTCTTGAGAACCAGGCACAGGTGCAAGTTTGACTTTAACCCCTGCCTCCCCACTGTACAGAGTACTGCACAGGGAAAAGTCAATCTCAAGAGCATATTCAGTGGCCCCACTAACTGGGGTCACTCTCATATCACCATGGACAATCTCGTAACCAGTCTTTTGCAGCGTGAAATCCGCAGTTCCAGCCAACATTTTATTAAAGACAGTCTTACCCATCGCAGTAGTAGGGGTCACCATCTTCAATTGAGTACGCTGTCTCATGAAGCAGTCCTCTGTCGCACTTTCCCTGGCCAACTCTCCCTGGTGGCCAGGGGATAGAACTGCAGCAGCCCTTTCAAACTCCTTAGCACCCCCTGCAGGCACAACAGGTACCTCCTCACTGATGCTAGGGGTGACTGCAAACATATTTGCGTAGGAATCTGGGCCTGCAGACAAAATTTTTCCTCTGCAACATTGACTCTTGGTGTACCCCACAACCAGGGACAAGACAAACAATCATGTCCTAATTTACCACATTCCAAGCATGGGATCTGGAGACTTTCTCTGGTTGCTAAGGGCGATGGCATCCTCTCAGCTGCTCTTTGCTGGCTCTCCCAAACAACTTGACTTTTCTTTCCGGGATGCTGTCTTGCTTTACGCTTGCCATAATCCTCTGTAGGTGATACCTTTGGTTTGCGATTCCTGGGACTGACATCACTGGCATTGCTAGGGGCGACCATGCTCCTCTCAAACTTCGGGTAAGACTGTTGCTCATTCCTTCTGGAATTTTTCCAGTGTTCTTTATCCAGGATTGCGGCTTTATAGCTGTCATAGTCACCTCTGTTAGCAACCATCCCGCTGTATATTTTTCTGTACTCTTCTGTAATAAGTGGCTATACCAACTCAGCCCAGCGGTTTCTAGGCCATTTTTCAACTACAGCCCAGAATTAAAAATCCTTCTGATAACCCACAATAGCATCCTTGGGTGACATAGGACTACAAAAGTCTGTGACACAAACTACTCCTTCGTGCCACGGGTAACCACTTTCGCTGGTACAGTCTTTGCGCTACCGCAGTTAGGGGCAACAGCATGCATCTTGATAGCTGGTCTCCTTGCACAAGCATTGCTAGGGGCAACAGCATGCACTTCCCCTTTAAGTGAAGCAAAGAACAGTCTACAATACTCCCTGGCAGGCTCACACTCTTGCTTCATCCTCACAGACAGTCCACAACACGTTTGTGCTGTCCAGCCAAAACAAAATGGAACACTGACTTTTTAAGGCTGGTTCCTTTTCACTTACAGGTTCTCCTCACCTGCACACAGATTGTGCAGTTTCCTGCAGCAAACACAATTCACTTAATCAGCTGAACTCACTTTTTTGCAGGGATCCAAATTGTATCCAACAGCACTCCTCCAAAAATGCTGTTTGCCTGGCTGTACTTCCGCACACAGCCAATGTGACACAAACTTTTACCGTTTTGTCCCCAACGCAATACCTCCACCATGTGTGACATGGAGGTCTTTAGCTCTTGTGGTAGGTGCCTTTGGAGTGAGTTCACGACAGCCAGGGTCTTTGTTTGAGGGCATGGTAGCCCATGTTTATTAAAAGAAAAGTTCAAAGTAAACAGAAATCACAGGGTTTCCCGCACAAGGGGTTCTACCATCACTGTACAAACGTAAGCATTCGGCCTCCTGGCTCATTCATTTTCAGTAGCTCTCCTGTTTATAACGACATCCTAGCCCTCCTGGCTTATAAGCGATCAATAGCTCTCCTGGCTATAAAGATCAGTAGCCCTCCTGGATATTAAGCGATCCGCTGCGGCGTGACCGCGTGTCACACCTGCCTTCTCACAGATGTCGATGCCCAGGCTGCCTCCTGCAGTCTTCGACCTCTGGAGACTGCTTGTCTCCCAGTGTGTGTGTGACACAGAAGCCTGATCCTGACTGCTCCTATCAGGCCCCCACCCAGTTGGGCAATCAGTGTCCTGGCTAAAGCCAAATCCTGGACCCAAGACTGGGGATTTCATCCCACCCAGATCTCTACGAAATCCCCGGGCTACAGATCCTGAAACTGACTTTAAGGAATGAGGAAACTGAAAGGCCAGTTTCCTCCTAAGTAAGCAAATCTTCTGGAGCACCTCAACCTGCCAGGTTGAGAATCCTAAGCCACCCCTAACTGTATACAGTTAAACCTTGGATTGCAAGCATAATTCGCTCTGGAAACATGCTTGTAATCCAAAGCACTTGTATATCAAAGCTAATTGCCCCATAAGACATAATGGAAATTCAGATGATTTGTTCCACATCCATTTATTAAAAAGTCCTTCAGTTTTAGTCCATATAAAAAGATTATAGCAATGTGATAGGTTGTGTATCCATAAAATGCCCATCCACAAACGGCAGCCTTCACAAGGGGATTAAAAGCAAAATCCAGCAGGAGCTACAGAGTATAAAAGAGAAGAGAGGCGCCTCTAAGTGTAGCAATATGGTTACATTTAATGAAGGTACAACATTTAGCAACTCACATGGTTGATGATTAGTGTTGAGCGAACCCGGACTGTAACGTTCGGGTCCGTACCGAACTTTCGGGTGTCCGTGGCACGGACCCGGACCCGGACATTTCAAAAATGTGATTAGTAGTTGGTACACTCAACGATTTACAACATGGAAGTAATTTACATTGGTATAACGATGTGAATCTCCGCGGAGAGAAGAGAAAATATGAGACATCGAGGACGACCTAAAACGAAAATTAGGGGAACACTTCCGACGGCAAACACCTACCCGTAAAATACCTATGTGTTGGATAGTGTAACGATATTAGAAAAATATACCTGATTTTGACTTCCTGAAAAATTATTTACCTACACCTTGTTTAGTAGACTTAAAGGTAATACAGAATACCCCGTTAATCGAAACTATATGTT
>BLSH010319913.1:328174-338878 GCA_018402905.1 Glandirana rugosa | reverse complement strand
TTGCCTGTCACCAGATGCAGCGTTTCACTTGCCACGTTGTCTGCCACCTGATGCAGCATGTCACTTGCCACGTCTGCCACCCGATGCAGCATGTCACCTGCCACGTCTGCCACCAGATGCAGTGTGTCACCTGCCTGAAAGACAACTCTTTTCTCTGCCTCATCCAAGCACTATGGCACCTGAGTGGGTAAACAGGCACATGAGGGCAGAACAGCGGTGATGCAGGGTGGGCGGCCGGTGAGAGATGATTTCATCTCAGTGCTCGTCTGCCACCCCTCTTACACTGCAGCATTTGCTTTGTGGCCCGGCTGCATAGAGGCCACAGACCGGCACATGGCTCAGGGATCCCTGACCTAGTATGACCAGAAGAATACCAGCATCAGCACAGTTGTTGTAAGTCTGCAAGCCCTGCATTCTGCAACCAGGGTCCAGGCAAAGTTTCATCCCCCCAAGCCCAAGGTGGCAAGCACTGCAAGCAAGCCAACATTATGTCCCTTTCGGTGTGCAGTGCTGTAGCAAGGGTTAATCACTGACTGGGCACTCTCCGAGCTCACGCTGTTCACTGCCGGGCTCGGATTGGCTGACACAGTTCTATGCCACCTGGCAGCCTTGAACACAACAGGATCAGCGACCAAAGTCCCGCCCCCGCTAGAGAGCGGTGGGCGGGACTATGGCCACCGCTCCCACTGTGCTCAATGCTGCCTGTCAGGATGGGCGGAGCCACAGGCGGGATGGGCGGGACTATTACCACCGCTCCCGCTGTGCTAAATGCGTGGTGGGGTGGGCGGCCCGGCTCATGTTCAAAGCTGCCTGGCGCGGTGAGAGGATCCACAGGCACAGGCTCAATGTTGCCGGCGGGATCACAGACGCCGCCGGTCAGCGTGCTCAATGTTGCCTGGCAGTGTGGAACTGTGTCAATAAATCCGAGCCCGACAGTAAACAGCATGAGCTCAGCGTTTGCCCCGCGATCAATTAACACTTGCTGCAGCATTACACTCGCTACACTCCGCCAGTGACAGGGACATCATGTGTTTGCATTTTTGGCAGGGTGCTCTGGGGGGGGGTTCAACCCCCCTAACCCCCCCCTTATCTACGTCCCTGCTCCCATTGGTTGTGCTCTAAACCAAACTGTCAAACCATTCAATGGCTGGTGTCATAGCTGATCACATGTGCAGCATCATGGCAGTTGTAGATTAAAAAGAGGCCAAGATGGCAGCTTCCTTGGCTGAAAAGGATAGGAGGGTTTACTACCACTTTAACTGTATCTTTGTGGATATGTTACTAGTGGTGTCCCTGTAGAACTAATGGTATCTCTGCAAATAAGTTTCTGAAGATGTCAATGCAGAACAGATTGCATTTCTGTTGACGTGTTTCTGGCAGCGTCACTGTGAAACTGATTGTATCTCTGCAGATGTAATACTGGTGATGTCCTGCTTGGTGTTTGTACCATAGCCCAAAAATGTTTAACAACATCACACCACTCCCCCACATTGCAGGCTGGCACAGGCCGAGTGACTCATCTGCAGGGGATGGTCTGCTGGTGAAACGCAACAGGGTGCCCCAGTCACCAGACAAGCAAATATAGAAAATCATTGATAAACCTATCTGAATATAAAATGTATTTTATTCTTTTGGTGTTAATGTGCCTATAAAGCTGAATTTTGTTCTCTCTTTTATACCATTGTTAATTGGCAGGTCTACAACTGGATAGATTTCTTGAAGAAATCCTGCACACTGGTGACACTGTACACTTGTATCAGCTTGCTAACTGGTCAGTTAATTCCTTTATCAGTCACAATTCATATGATTTAACTAATTTTATGTCTCCTACCACCGATGATCATCAGACTATTTTCTTATTAATTCAGGAATAATCCATGGACAAACAATTTCTAGCATGGGGCACTAGCCGACAATGCTCATTAAAATTCAGCATATGCATATTACATTGTGAAGAGCATCATACTGAATTCATTAACCTTCTGTTTGTCCTTTTTTGTAATGTGGAAATGCATTATTCTTTATATATACTATATACAGTATCTCACGAAAGTGAGTACATCCCTCACATTTTTGTAAATATTTTATTCTATCTTTTCATGTGACAACACTGTAGAAATGACACTTTGCTACAATGTAAAGTAGTGAGTGTACAGCTTGTATAACAGTGTAAATTTGTTGTCCCCTCATAACTCAACACACAGCCATTAATGTCTAAACCGCTGACAACAAAAGTGAGTACACACCTAAATGAAAATGTCTAAATTGGGCCCAATTAGCCATTTTCCCTCCCAAGTGCCATGTGACTCTTTAGTGTTACAATCCTGTACAGGATCCTGTTACAATCCTATAACCACTTCCCTACCGTAGTATGCAGAATGACCGCCGGAAATTGGTTCAGTTATCCTAAATGGGTGTCATATGACGTCCAGCAGAATAACATGCTGACACGCGTCCACGGGGCCATGCAGCGCGGTCGATCAGTGATGTGGTGTGTCAATCTGACTGTTAGGAACGCTTTCACCAGTTGGTGGCACTGTAGCCCCCACACCTAGGGGCTGCAGTTTCAGTGTCCACCAGGAGGTGTCTCTTCGCAGTCAGGGCCTGATATCATCTCCTGCAATCAAGCATCACCTGAGACTGTTTGCAGGAAGTGTATTTAAACCTGGGAGTCCTGTGCTAGCTTGCCTTGGTATTGTTCCTCGTGCCTCTGCATCCTGAGACCTGTATCCGGAAACCTGCATCCGGAAACCTGCATCGTCCTGTTTCCCAGTTCCCTCTGACTGATCTCCCGTGGATGACCCTGGCCTGGCTTGAAGTTTATGGTTTGGACTTTCCTTCCTGCTCTAGTTATATGCTGTTGGTTGGCTTCACTATTTCTATTTTGGTTGTGCGTTTTAGTTCACTGTCACACCTTATAATAAATCCTCTTATTTTAGTTACACTTTTGTTTGGTATTTTCTGTGCAGTCCACACATTTCTGGTCACACCAGTTTTCTGACATAATACCAAGGCCATTCCTGACCAGAAGTGGCTGCACAGAAAAGCAATC
Organism: Glandirana rugosa; assembly: GCA_018402905.1. Classification (NCBI taxonomy): domain Eukaryota; kingdom Metazoa; phylum Chordata; class Amphibia; order Anura; family Ranidae; genus Glandirana; species Glandirana rugosa. The sequence goes on along the minus strand of BLSH010319913.1, from coordinate 335,826 downwards.
TTGTTTTGGCTGGTTGTGACAATATGCGTTTGGAAGAGGTTTTTTATTTTTTTCTGCTGCTGACAGAGGATCGTGACCATTACTGCCAGGCATTAAAAGAGTGGACCAGTGACCAGCTAATGGAGTGTATGCGTCTTGCTCATTCCCTGGTTGGTCAGGGCAGTGTGACATTTGGAGAGGTTCAGCCTTTGATTCAGCTGTGTGCAGAGTTTGCTTTATCAAATACGCCTACCGGCGGCGATCATTATAAACTGCCCTTCGATGTCTGTCAGGTGGCGTCGCTTGTCTGGCTCCTGGAAGACGATAGAAATTATTTTGTTGAACATTACTCTGCGTTTTCACAAGAGGCTCTGTTAGACTGTATCAACGCACTACGCAGTAAACTCTTTGGTCAGATGAGGAGAGTGTAAATTGACATTTGTTCAGCCTCTACTTCAAGCCTGGTCGGATCTGTCCTCCTCAGTATCTGTTGACATGCATCCATCCATTAGCCACCAGTTTGTCCAGAGGTCTCTCTCTCCTTCACCTACAGCAACCACAGTCACAGCCCAATATACTCTGCTACCAACCAAATATCAGTACCCCACTTCCACCTGCTGCACCTACCCTGCCTTTAACCCACCTACCTCTTCTTCGCTGTTCATAACCAGTCCACAAAGATCAACCTTAGCGACCACTCCCTCTTTCTTACCATACTCCAGCCATACTCTCCCATCAGCTGCATCCCCTACTTACAGCCCTACAGACAGAAATTCAATGTTTAAACCTAAAAAGAAATGGAAGCCGATCCGTTCCAGCCTGCCTCCACACCAGCCGATCCGTTCTAGCCTGCCTCCACACCAGCCGATCCGTTCCAGCCTGCCTCCACACCAGCCGATCCGTTCCAGCCTGCCTCCACACCAGCCGATCCGTTCCAGCCTGCCTCCACACCAGCCGATCCGTTCCAGCCTGCTTCCACACCAGTCAACCTGCTCAAGCCCGTCTCTACACCAGCCAATCTGTTCCAATCTGCCTCCACAACAGCCAATCTGTACCTGCCTGATCCTGTGCCCGATGCCCTCTGATCCTGTGCCCAATGACCCAATGTCCGCTGATCCTGTGCCAGCTGATCCTGTGCCTGATGACCCGGTGCCTGCTGATCCTGTGCCTGATGACCTGGTGCCCGCTGATCCTGTGCCCGATGACCCGGTGCCCGCTGATCCTGTGCCCAATGACCCAATGTCTGATGACCCGGTGCCCGCTGATCCTGTGTCCGATCACCTGGTGTTCGCTGATCCTGTGTCCGATGACCCGGTGCCCGCTGATCCTGTGTCCGATGACCCAGTGCCCGCTGCCCGCTGATCCTGTGTCCGATGACCCGGTGCTCGCTGATCCTGTGCCTGATGACCCGGTGCCCGCTGATCCTGTGCCCGATGTCCTGGTGCCTGCTGATCCTGTACCCGCTGATCCTGCGCCTGATGACCCGGTGCCTGCTGATCCTGTGCCTGATGACCCGGTGCCCGCTGATCCTGTGCCCGATGTCCTGGTGCCTGCTGATCCTGTACCCGCTGATCCTGTGCCTGATGACCCGCTGCCCACTGATCCTGTGCCTGACGAACCAGTGTCCAATGACCTGGTGCCCGCTGACCTGGTGCCTGAGGATCCTGTGCCTGACGAACCTGTGCCTGATGATCCTGTGCCTGACGACCTGGTGCCCGCTGATCCTGTGTCCGATGACCCGGTGCCCGCTGATCCTGTGTACGGTGACCCGGTGCCCGCTGATCCTGTGTCCAATGATCCTGTGCCCGATGATCCTGTGCCTGCTGATCCCGTGCCTGATGACCCGGTGCCCGCTGATCCTGTGCCTGATGACCCGGTGCCCGCTGATCCTGTGCCTGATGACCCGGTGCCTGCTGATCCTGTGCCTGATGACCCGGTGCCCGATGACCGCTGACCTTGTGCCTGCTGATCCTGTGCCCACTGATCCTGTGCACGATGACCCGGTGCCTGCAGATCCTTTGCCCGATGACCCGGTGCCTGTAGATCCTGTGTCCGCTGTCCAGCCTGCTGTTTTGATGCCTGCTGTCCAGCCTGATGTTCGGGAGCCTGCAGTCCAGCCTGGTGTTCTGATGCCCGCTGTCCAGCCTGGTGTACTGGTGCCCGCTGTCCAGTCTGATCTGGTTCCTGATTCCCAGCCTGCTGTTCTGGTGCCTGCTTTCCAACCTGCTGATCCTGTGCCCGCTTTTCAGTCTGCTGATCCTGTGCCTACTGGCCAGCCGGATGTGCCCAAGTTTGTGAATGACCTATGGAACCCCAGCATTGAGGTACCTAACCTGTTACCAGACCCAAGCGGTGGAATTCCTGGAATCTTTCTGGATCCCGGCAGCAGGGCCTCTGATCTGGAACCTGGTGCCTGGGAACCATACCAGTGCTTCCTTGGACTCGTAAGACACTGTCATTCGGGACTCTTGTTGCTATGGCTGGTTGGAGCGTCTGGAGGTCGCTCCTTCGAGGGGGGTACTGTTAGGAATGCTTTCACCAGTTGGTGGCACTGTAGCCCCCACACCTAGGGGCTGCAGTTCCAGTGTCCACCAGGAGGTGTCTCTTTGCAGTCAGGACCTGATATCATCTCCTGCAATCAAGCATCACCTGAGACTGTTTGCAGGAAGTGTATTTAAACCTGGGAGTACTGTGCTAGCTTGCCTTGGTATTGTTCCTAGTGCCTCTGCATCCTGAGACCTGTATCCCGAAACCTGCATCCTGCTCCCCAGTTCCCTCTGACTGATCTCCCGTGGATGACCCTGGCCTGGCTTGAAGTTTATGGTTTGGACTTTCCTTACTGCTCTAGTTATATGCTTCTGGTTGGCTTCACTATTTCTATTTTGGTTGTGCGTTTTAGTTCACTGTCACACCTTATAATAAATACTCTTATTTTAGTTACACTTTTGTTTGGTATTTTCTGTGCAGTCCACACATTTCTGGTCACACCAGTTTTCTGACACTGACACACCAAATCTCTGATCTAGGTAATGAGCTTCTGTCAGAAGCTCATTGCCATGTGATCAACCATGATGTATTGGCTTTTCCTTTAGTCTCGTCTGCAGACGCGAGTAGAGGAGAGCTGATCGGTGGCTCTTCTGACAGGGGGATCTGTGCTAAGTGTTTATCAGCACAGCCCCTCCTCAGATCGCCACACTGGACCACCAGGGAGCCGACCAGGACCAGCAGGGAGCCCACACAGCGATGCCACCCAGGGATCACCAAGGATGCCACCCAGGGACCACCAGGGGTGCCACCCACGGACCATCATGGTTGCCACTCTAGACCACCAGGTAAGGGGAACACAATGCCCAATAGGGATGGCACTGTGTCCATCTGTGATGCTTTCCAGTGCCACCCCTATAGCTGCTGCGATACCAGTGCTGCCTATCAGTGCCCATCAGTGCTCACCAGTGCTCATCAGTGCCACATAGTGGGCCCATCAGTGCCACCTATCATTGCCCATCAGTGCCACCTCTCAGTGCCCAGTGCCACCTATCAGTGCCCATCAATGCCGCCTATGAGTGCCCATCAGTGCCACTTATCAGTGGCCATCAGTGCCGCTTATCAGTGACACCTATCAGTGCCCGTCAGTGCTGCTTATCAGTGCCCATCAGTGCTGCATATAAGTGCCACCTGATCAGTGCCACCTCGTCAGCGCAGCCTCATCAGTGCCAATCAGTACTGCCTCATCAGTGCCTGTCAGTGCAGCCTCATCAGTGCCCATCAGTGAAGGAAAAATGTACTTATTTACAAAGTTTTGTGACGGAAAAAACATTTTTGTTTTTCAAAATTTTCAGTCTTTTTTTATTTGTAGCGCAAAAAATAAAAACTCCACAGGTGATCAAATACCACCAAAAGAAAGCTCTATTTGTGGGGAAAAAAAAATTATAAAAATGTAGTTTTGGTACAGCGTCGCACGACCGCACAATTGTCATTCAAAGCACAACAGCGTTGAAAGCTAAAAAATTGGTCTGGTAGGGAAGTGTTCTAAGTGCATGGTTTTGAAGTGGTTAACAGGATTCTGCCCTGTTAAACGATTGTATGGTCTTGGCCATCGTGCTGCAGCTCAGTTTCAGGGTTTTGGCAATCTTCTTATAGCCTAGGCCATTCTTATGAGCAACAATTCTTTTTTTTAGATCCTCAGAGAGTTCTTTGCCATGAGGTGCCATGTTGAACTTCCAGTGACCAGTATGAGAGAGCGAGAGCGATAACACCAAATGTAATACACCTGCTCCCCATTCACACCTGAGACCTTGTAAAGCTAACGAGTCACATGACACCGGGGAGGGAAAATGGCTAATTGGGCCTGATTTGGACATTTTCACTTAGGGGTGTACTCACTTTTGTTGCCAGTGGTTTAGACATTAACAGGTTCCGGACCACCTCGCGTACATTTACTGCTGCAGAGTGGTGCTGTAGCGCAAATAACCGTCTACAAACGGCGGCTGGTGCATACGCGGCTAATGGGCGGGAGTGCCCGCCGCACTCTCCAGCAGTGTGGCCGTGGGTCGGTCGGACTCGATGTCTGCCAGCAAGCTGTGATCGCATGGCACAGAAGAAAATCGATGTAAACATGGCTGTTCCCTGCTTTGTCCAGAAGCATGTAAGAGATCTACTGATCCCTGTCACTGGGATCAGTTAGACCGCTTATGTCCCTGGCAGCCCAGCCCCCTTACAGTTAGAACACACACAGGGAACACAGTTAACCCCTAGATTGCCCCCTGCAGGTTAACCCCCATCCCTGCCAGTGACATTTATGCAGTAATCAGTGGATATTTACATTTCTGATCGCTGTATAAATGCCATTGGTCCCAAAAAAGTGTTAAAAATGTCCAACATGTCTGCTGCAATATCGCAGTCCCGATAAAAATCGCAGATCGCCACCATTACTAGTAAAAAAAACCCAAAATAGTAAAAACGCCATAAATTAATTCTCATGGTTTGTAAACGCGACCACTTTTGCGCAAACCAATCAATAAATGCCGATCTATTTTTTTTTACCACAGATATGAGGAAGAATATATATCGGCCAAAACTGATGAATACATTGGTTTTTTTATATATGTTTTGGATATCTATTTTAGCAAAAAGTTAAAAAAAATTGTTTTTTTTTTCAAAATTGTTGCTCTTTTTTTGTTTATACCGGTGATCAGAAATTACGCAGAGCTGATCAAATACCACCAAAAGAAAGCTCTATTTGTGGGGAAAAAAAGAACGTCAATTTAGTTTGGGTACAACGTCACATGACTGCGCAATTGTCAGTTAAAGCGATGCAGTGCTGAATCGCAAAAAGTACTCTGGTTCTACAGTGGGAAATCCTTCTGGTCCTTAAGTGGTTAATGGCTGTGCGTTGAGTTATTTTGGGGGGACAGCAAATTTACACAGTTATACAAGCTGTACACTCACTACTTTATATTGTAGCAAAGTGTCATTCCTTCAGTGTTGTCACATGAAAAGATATAATAAAATATTTAGAAAGAGGGAGAGAGAGAGAGATATTTTTACAGCAGTCTATGTAGAGGTATATCCCACACCTAGTGCTTTTGTAATATAAGCTCTAAGGGCACAGGGGCTGCTAGTCATACAGAAAATGTAAGGACATATATAATACACTGTGGTAGGCATTATTTAGTGCTGAGCAGGCCCGGCCTCTGTTGTTATGGACAAGGTGGTATGACCTGCAGCTAAATGAAGGATGCACAAAATGTTCAGTACCATTAGTTATTCTTTGCGGCATGCTTTTGTTACAGAGAAGGGATGCAAGAGCTGTTCAGACCCATTAGCTATCTTTTCTAGCATGGTTTTGTCACCACAATAGAAAAATTTGACAACTGTGAAGAACGGTAAGACAAAAAAGGCACAGTTAGACCTTTGTTTAAAGGACAAGACCAACCAAAACAAATTTTTTCAGTTTTGGGTGGTTGCTTGTTTGTCAAAAGTTTCCACTAACTTCCTTTGTTTTTTAAAGTCTGAGATCTTTGCATCTGATTTCTGCTCCTTCCACAGCAGTTACAAATGGATATTAACTTGGGCGCTGGATACACCAATCAGTTTACACTATGGAAAATACAAGTTTAGCACTGAGACTAGTTTGCTTGAATTTGCAAAGGCTACTCATCTTATTCAGCTAAATTCTTATTGACATTCATAAGGATCTCAGCTGTATTCCCCTTAAAGTGTCCCCTCCTCCCCCTTTAAACCCTTCTAATACTAGATAAAGCACTGTAACTAAAGATGTGGAGTTGCATATGTGTGCAACTATCTGCTTATGTATAGGTGCTTCTGGCCCCCATATGCCCCAGCTCCAATACCGCCATTTTTTTTTCAATTCCTTATTTATTTAACCACTTGCCGATCACCCACCTCAGCGTGACGGCGGCAAAGTGGCTCGTTATCGCAAACGGCCGTCATCTGATCGCGATAACTAGTATTGTGAGTGTGCGCCACCGGAGACAACTTGGTTCGATATCACAAATCGCCGTCAGGTGATGGTGACTGCGAGATTGCACACCGTGAGCGCACGTGCACCGAGGGGGCGCGCTCGCATGCTCACTGTGTTCTGAAGGGGGTCAGGGATTGGGTAGGGTGGACTCGATCTCCGCCGGCTACCGCAATGACCCCCCGCAGTGAAAGAACGGAGGTCCGTGTATGTAAACACGGATCTCCGTTCTGACAGAGGGGGAAGGGATGTGATCACAGGATTCCTGTATATGGAAGCCGTGATCACTCCCCTCCCCCTGCCAGCCCAGCCCCCATACAGTTAGAACACATTGAGGGAACACAGTTAGCCCTTAGAGCGCCCCCTCCAGGTTAATCCCTTCACTGCCAATGGCATTTACACAGTAATCAGTGCATTTTTATAGCACTGATCACTGTATAAATGCCAATGGTTCCAAAAAAGTGTCAAAATGGTCCGACATAAAAATCGCAGATCGCCGCCATTACTAGTAAAAAATAAAAAATATATAAAAACCCCAGAAATTAATTCTCATCATTCGTAAACGCGGCAACTTTTGCACAAACCAATCAATAAACGCTGATTGCGATTTTTTTAACCACTTCAGCCCCGGAAGGATTTCCAGCTTTTGGACCGGAGCCCTTTTTGCGATTCGGCACTGCGTCGCTTTAACTGACAATTGCGCGGTCATGCAACGTTGTACCCAAACAAAATTTGCGTCCTTTTTTTCCCACAAATAGAGCTTTCTTTTGGTGGTATTTGATCACCGCTGAGTCATTTCTGATCGCCGCTATAAACAAAAGAAGAGCGACAATTTTGCAAAAAAACCCAAATATCTTACTTTTTGCTAACATACCAATCCAAAAAAAAATATAAAAAAACATTTTTTTTCATCGGTTTTGGCCGATTTATATTCTTCCTCATATTTGTGATAAAAAAAAATCACAATCGGCGTTCATTGATTGGTTTGCGCAAAAGTGGTCGCGTTTACGGATGATGAGAATTCATTTTTGGGGTTTTTATTTATTTTTTTTATTTTACTAGTAATGGCGGCGATCTGCGATTTTTAGCGGTACTGCGATATTTCAGCGGACATGTCGGACCATTTTGACACTTTTTTGGGACCATTGGCATTTATAATATCGCCGCTAGTCTTTACTGAGTCGCCACTAGT
>BLSH010319913.1:292378-317997 GCA_018402905.1 Glandirana rugosa | reverse complement strand
CTTGCTGAAGCCAGTGACCCCGGACCCTTTTCCAGGTAGAGCGGTAGCTCCCCCGGCCCCCGTCCTGATTGATGGAGCGGAGGAGTTTGAGGTGGAGTCAATACTCGACTGCAGAAGAAGGGGTGGCGGGGTCCAGTATTTGGTAAAATGGAAGGGCTACGGACCAGAAGAGAGCTCTTGGGAGCCCGAAACCAATCTTCATGCTGATGATTGCATCCAAACCTTCTGGGATAACAACCCTGCCAAGCTGGCCAAGTTGGGCATCCGGAGGCTGCCCCTTGGGGGGGGGCAGTGTTAGGAAAAGATTGGCCTGGTGAAGTCAGGCCATGTTCTGGACTTTTTTGCCGAGTTTTGCCATTCACCCAATGGCTCTATTTAAGCTCCCTGCACCTGTCAGCAGGTGCTGTCCGTTCTACAGTGTCTGAGTACCTGTGAGCTTCAGCTCTCCTACCTGAAAACCTGCTTCCTGTGTGGTTCCTGTGTACCGACCCGGCTTGTCCCGACCTGCTCCCTATCCCCCTGCACCGACCCCGGCTATCCACGACCATCTGCCTGTCTGACCCCTCTGTACCTTTGCCGCCAGCCCGTGAACGAACCCAGCTTGGACTTTGACTACTCTTCTGCCTGCCCCTTTTGTGCCTCTCTGACCCGCCAGTTGCCTACCCAGCCTGCACGACCATTCTTCTGTCTGCACGACCATCTGGAGCCTCACATCACCACCAGTGACCATCCAGCCCTCGTGCCATCCCGCACTCTGGGACTTCCTGTCTACACTACCAGGGGTCCCCGAATCGGGTGTGTAAGAGTGGTTGTTCCCTGCTAAGACAGACTCCACCGCCAGGACCGTGACACCATTGAAGATTACCACTTCTCTGCTGCCTGTGGCGATTCCAAAAAAATCCTCCTTAGCAACTGCCCACTCTTTTTCACCATCCCTCAGCTCTTCTCTTCCATCAGTTGCACTCCCTGCTCACAGCCCTGCGTTCACATGCACAACCTCAGTGGCTAAACCCAAAAAGAAACAGACGTTTTTCTGAACTTGCACAATCCTGCCACTATCCAAGTCAGCCGATCTGCCCCAGTCTGCTTCCACGCTAGCTGTTCTGCTCCAGTCTGCTTTTACGCCAGCTGATCTGCTCCAGTCTGCCTCCACACCAGTCGATCTGCTCCAGTCTGCCTCAACACCAGCCGATCTGCTCCAGTCTACCTCCATGCCAGCCGATTTGCTCCAGTCTGCTTCCCCACAAGCTGATCTGCTAAAGCCTGTCTCTATGATTGCCAATGGGGTTAGGCCAGCCACTGATGGTCCCGCACCTAATGACCCACCTGACCTTGCTGATCCTCTGCTCACTGCCCAGCCTGGCGTGCCTCTGCCCGCTGCCCGGCCTGATTGTCCTTTGCCTGCTGCTCAGCCTGATGGTCCTTTGCCTGCTGCCCAGCCTGATGTACCTCTGCCTGATGCCCAGCCTGATGTGTCTCTGCCTGCTGCCCAACCTGATGGTGATTTGCTCGCTGCCCAGCCTGATAGTCCTTTGCCTGCTGCCCAGCCTGATGGTCCTTTGCCTGCTGCCAAGCCCAATGGTCCTTTGCCCACTGGCCAGCCTGATAGTTCTTTGCCCATTGCCCAGCCTGATGTGGCTCTGCCTGCTGCCCAGACTGCTTTGCCTCTGTCCACTGCCCAGCCTTATGTACCTCTACCCGCTGCCCAGCCTGATGTGCCTCTGCCCGCTGCTCAGCCTGATGTGCCTCTGCTGGCTGCCCAGCCTGATGATCCAGTGCCTCCTGCCCAGCCTGATGATACAATGCCTGCTGGTCCAGTGCCTGCTGCCCAGTCTGACGATCCAATGCCTGCTGCCCAGCCTGGTGGTCCTTTGCCCACTGGCCAGCCTGATGGTCCTTTGTCCGCTGCCCAGCTTGATGATCCAGTGGCTGCTGCCCAGCCTGACCATCCAGGGCCTGCTGATCCAGTGCCTGCTGCCCAGTCTGATGATAAAATGCCTGGTGATCCAATGCCTGCTGTCCAGCCTGATGATCTGGTGCTCAATGTCCAGCCTGCCTCTGTTGATCCTTTGACAAATGGCCAGACTGATATTAATGATCCTCTACTTACCACCCAGCCAGGGTCTACTGACTTTGTGCCTACTGTCTAGCTATCTTTTATTGACTCTATAATTGCTGCTCAGTTGGATTGTCCTGCAAAGAGTAGGATTCCATCTGCCATTGGGTCTGTCACCTCTGAGTCTTTGTGTACCTTGTATGGATTACCTGTTTTGCCTGAGATTCTTTTCTCAGTTGCCTCGGTTGGGTCCCTCTTACAGTATGTTGCTCCGATGGTGCCAAACCCTGGTGGTCTGGACATGCCCTTCACAATTGGTAGCTACATTTGCCTTTTACAACCTTGGTAGTGGTGAGCTCCAGGCCCATGGCAGAGTACCATTTGTGCCTTTCCGTGACCCAGGGTACATTTTCCACAAGTCTAGCTACATTAGGGAACCCTGTCGGGTAACCAGTGCCTTGGGGAAACCTAGATGGCCATTGATGTGTGGAACAAGTCCTGGAAACCAGGCAAGCTACAGTTACACAGTTGTAACCGGACACTCCGGTGTCAGAGTTCCGGTGTTGTCACATGATCCCAGGGCTATATTTGTGGATGACCCATGGTACTCCAACGTTGGGATGCCTACTGTCTTGAGGGATCAAATGTCATATGTCTTTGAGAATTGGACCAGCAGGATACCTAGCCAGTTGCCTAACCACAGCAATGGGGAACCTAACCAGTCACCAGACCCAGATGGTGGGACACCTAGCTTATTGTTGGTCACTGGCAGCAGGGCATCTTATTTGGAACCCGGCACTTTTTTGGTCTATGAGACATTTTCCCTCTGGACTTATGCAGCAACTGGGTATCTTTTATGGACTCCTTCAGCTATGGCTGGTTGGAGGATCTGGAGGTCGCTCCTTAGAGGGGTACTGTCAGGAAAGGGGTCACCTGCTGGTGGCACTGTGGCTCCCAGATCTAAAGGCTGCAGTTCCATTGTCCACCAGCGGGTGTCCCTCAGCAGCCAGAAGCTAACATAATTTAATGCAATCAGTCATCACCTAATTCTGGTTGCAGGAAGTGTATTTATACACTGTGTATGCTCCTCCTCACTGCCTTGCTGTTGTCACCATGTGCCCCTGACCTGCGTTCCAGTGTTCCTGTATCCTGTATCCTGCATCCTGTTTCTGGACCCTGATCCTGACCCTGCAGCCTGACCCCTTCCCACCTGCTATCTCCGTCTCTTGTTACCCTCTCCCTGTCCTGTCTTGCTCCCAGCTAGGAATGGGCCGAACGAACCCCTGTTCAGTTCGCAGCAGAACTTTCGAACACCGCAAAAGTTCGGACCTCATTAAAGTCAATGGAACCTGAACGTCAAAAACCAAAAGTGCCAATTTTGAAGGCTTATATGCAAGTAATTGGGCACACAATGGGGGACATGTATCAATGAAAAAGTGAAAGCATAAAAATGAAAAATTCCTTCCAATATAGTGCCTGGGGGCCCCCCTTGGTCTATCTGTAAAGTGGCAGATCTGTACCATGTCTAGAATCTGCTGCAGCAATAATTGCATTTATAAAGCCAAAAAAAGATGTTTTCCCTGCAAGCTGCCTTTATTTTGCTCAGCAACAGCTGAGGAACCAGTGTGTATGACGCGGCCACAATTTAGTGCACTGGGAACAAGGTTAGAGATTTTTTGGATAAATTCTGGTGTCACTTTGACTTTGGATAGAAGTAATGGGTGCGGAAAAATTGGTCTTTGGGTGTTGGTGGCGCCTTCCCACCGTAACTCTATAGAGGTGCTCTTGATGAAGGCAAAAAAAACTGCAATGATATGCACCTGTCAAACAGGTGCTGAAAAATTGGTCTTTAGGTGTTAATTGTGCCCATGAAACCTATACCAAAAATATTCTTCCAGATGAAATGATTGAACACCTTCAAAGCTAGGCAGCCTTGAAGTCCTGCAGAGATTCCACATCCCCAAAACAATTAATCAGTGACATCAGCCTCAGGGGCTTCATAGCTGGTAATCCAGGACTGATTCATTTTTATAAAAATCAAACGGTCCACGGAGTCCACGTTCTATGATCAGTAAAAAAACGTCCTGCAGCACTGAATGCCCCTTCTGAAAACAAGCTGGATGCAGGGCAGTCCAACAACTCAATAGCATACTGGGCAAGTTCTGGCCAGTGGCCTATTCTCATGACTCTCAATAAGCCAGTGCAATCGTCAACTGTTTTGGCCCCGAGGTAATCGTCCACCATGTGATGCAGACGCTGCCGATGGCATGTGGAAGCTGACAGCCCTGGGTGGCGAGGACTAAAAAAATTCCGAAATGCATCACTTAGGCGGACGTCTTCTCCAATGCTCCTCTCTTGACCAACAGAAGACTCAAAACTACGTTTTCCACGACACTGTGACCTACTGAAGTCGGAAAAAACATTCAATAAAATCCTCTTTAACGTGTCCTCAAGAGATTGTATCTTCTGCACTCTCTGTTGGGATGGGATTAGTTCGGAGACCATCCCCTTATGTGGTCAATGAGGGTTGCCAACCAGTAATGATCATTCTCCTTTATGCCACGCATTCTTGGGTCCTTTTGCAGGCTTTGAAGCATGAGGTTGCCCATGTGCCTCAAATTTGCAGAGGCTTGAGAAGCAGACTCCTCAGGGTCACTCAGAATGACAGCATCTGGAACTTCCTCCTCCCAGCCTACTACTCCCAAGGGTCCTGGGGTTGGAAAGCTATCGCTTACAGATTGACGCATGTCTTCCTCTTCTTCGAAGCCTGAGAAAGTGCCAGAATCCTCCTCCTCATCCTCCTCCCTTCTCTCCTCCTGTGTGTTCTGTGACATAGGAATGATGGTGTCTGGATAAAGGGGGCCTTGAGAGGAAAGGAAGTCCTCCTCTTCCTCCAGCTGCTCTGCCTCCAGTGCCCTGTCCATAATGCAACACAGAGTCTGCTCCAGCAGGAACACAACAGGTATTGTGTCACTGATGTATGCACTCCTCAAATGGTGACAGTACAGTGCATGCATCCTTAATGATCAGCCATTGGCATGGGGAAAAAGGGTAGGAGGCCTGAGCCTGTCGTTGTGCCGTACTTGCACAGGTACTCATTGACGGCCCTCTGCTGCATGTATAGCTGCTGCAGCATTGCCAATGTCGAGTTTCACCTGGTGGGCATATCACAAATCAGGCGGTTTACAGGCAGGTGGAATTCCTGTTGAATTTCAGCCAACCGAGCACTGGCTGTGTATGACCGCCTGAAATGGCTACAGACTCTTCTGGCCAGCTTTAGCACATCTTCCAAACCTGAGTATGTATTTAGGAAATGCTGCACCACCAAGTTGCAAGCAGCGTTACCCAGTGTGCTGTGAACAAAATATATTGTTCCTGCCCATGCTTGCTGGACCACGTGCCAGCAGTAATGTGGATTTTACGGTTGACTGCCTTACCCAATGATGGCAGAACATTCCCTTCCACATGATGGTAGAGAGATGGAACGGCCTTACATGAAAGGTAGTAGCAACTGGGAACCTGCCATTGTGGTACAGAACATTGGGCAAATTCATGAAAGGGGGCAGAGTCCACCAGGATGAAAGGCAGAAGTTGGAGAGAAAACAGCTTTGACAAGCTTGCATTTAGATGCTGGGCATGTGGGTGGCAGGGAATGTATTTTTTTTCTGCTGTAGCAGATGGGGCAGAGAAATTTGCTGGCTACAGTCTACAGCTGGTGGTGTGCTGCTAGGACCTGGGACACCCTGTGATATACCATCATCCCTGTCAGTGGAGGCTGCTGAGAGGTAATGACTCAGTATAGCAGGGGCAGGCTGAAGTGGGTAAGGAGGAGGAGGAGGAACAGATTTGTACCCCTTTTGTGTGGCTTTTAGGTGCTCTTACCAACGGGCTGAGTGGTTGGACGTTAAATGCAGTGTTAAGCATGTGGTACCCAAATGGCTGGTGTTTTTGCCACGTGTGATATGCCTGAGACACAGTTTGCAGATAGCAACAGTGCGATCTGCTGCAGATGTGCTGAAAAAGGCAGAGACAGCTGAGCTTTGGGAAGTGGGCCAGGAGATAACAGCTGCAGAATGTGATGGAATAGGGTGGCTGCTCTGTACTCTTTCTTGATGTTGGCCTCCTTGTGGTTGTGCCGCTAACCTACAGTTTCCTCCTCTGCTCTATCTGGCACCCAAGTCACATCAGTGACCTCATCATCATCATCATCTCCATCTCCTCCATCTTCATCATCATCTTTACCACTGGAGACAACTTGGCAATACGCTGCGGCTTTGCGAACATGAATGCCAATTTGTCTACCAGTATTCTCCCCTCTCTCTAGGCTCATGTTCCTGTCACTCTCAACCTCAGAACCAACATCTGAATCCAGTAATGGCTGGGCATCATCAAGGAGCAAGTGGCTGACGCTGTGGTCAAATAACTCAGCTGACTCCTTCTGGGCTAATGTTGGGGCTATGGCAGGGATAGATGTGGACAAGAAGGCAGGTTTATCCACTCTGGCAACTGCAGGGGACTGCACACTTGTCTCTGCTTGCATGACAGAGGATGAGGAAGATGAGGAAGGTTTAGTAAGCCAGTTCACCACCTCCTCTGCATGCTGTGGCTAGATAGCATGGGCAAACTCACTAAACAGAGGAAATGATGCCCTACCTGAGGACTGACCACCACATCCACCTTTGGCTGTGGACACATTTGTTGCTGGCCCCTACAGTGCCAAGGGAACGTCTACCTCTCCTTGTCCTCCCAGACTTATTGGGAGGGAGGGGGCAGTGCTTATTAGCAAATGTAAAGAAGAAGTGGCAATCTGTACGTAGATGCACTTTAATCTGTGTAAAGTGGTGTTTGGTGCACTTGAATTTGATTACTCACACTACACAGACACACTCCACTGAAAACTGACAGTAACGCACACAAAACTATATGCCGTTAAACTTGCATTAACGCACAAAACTATATGGCGTTAAACTGGCAGTAACGTACACAAAACTATATGGCATTAAACTGGCAGTAACGCACACAAAACTATATGGCAATAAACTGGCAGTAACACGCGCAGAAGTAAATGGCGTTAAACTGGCAGTAACGCACAAAACTATATGGCATTAAACTGGCAGTAACGCAAACAAAACTATATGGCGTTAAACTTGCAGCAATGCACATAACTATATGGCGCTAAACTGGCAGTAACACACACAGAACTATATGGCATTAAAATGGCAGTAACGCACACAAAACTATATGGCGTCAAACTTGCAGTAACGCACAAAACTATATGGAGTTAAACTGGCAGTAACGCACACAAAATTATATGGCGTTAAACTGGTAGTAACGCACACAGAACTATGTGGTGTTAAACTGGCAGTAACGCATACAGAACTATATGGCGTTAAACTGGCAGAAATGCACACAGAAGTAAATGGCGTTAAACTGGCAGTAACACACAAAACTATATGGCGTTAAATTGGCAGTAACACACAGAAATATATGATGTTAAACTGGCAGTAACGCACACAAAACTATATGGCCTAAAATTTGCAGTAACACACATAACTATATGGTGTTAAACTGGCAGTAACGCACAAAGAACTATGTGGCGTTAAACTGGCAATAACTCATACAGAACTATATGGCGTTAAACTGGCAGTAACGCACACAGAATTAAATGACGTTAAGCTGGCAGTAAGGCACACAGAAGTAAATGGCGTTAAACTGGCAGTAGCGCACAAAACTATATGCCGTTAAACTGGCAGTAACGTACACAGAAGTAAATGGTATTAAACTGACAGTAACACACACAGAAGTAAATGGTGTTAAACTGGCAGTAACGCACAAAACTATATGGCGTTAAACTGACAGTAACGCACACAGAAGTAAATGGCGTAAAAACTTGCAGTAATGCACACAGAAGTAAATGATGTTAAACTTGCAGTAACTCAATCACATATATGGTGTTCAATCGTCACTACACTGAGGCTATCTGAACTGTCCCTACTCTAGCTATACACTTATGTAAAGTTTAGTAACACGGTCTCTCTACACTACACTGAAACTATCTGAGCTGTCCCTACTCTGCATATACACTAGCGTATGTATGAATGACACAGTCTCACTACACTACTGTGAAACTATCTGAGCTGCCCCTACTCTAGCTGCACACTATGAAAAGCTGAATGATGGTCCTCACTACACTCACCCTATCTCTAGACTGACACTAAACTAATATCCTAGACTGACAATTGAAGCACAAAAGCGCAGTATAGCACACCAACTAACTAATAGCACTGAACAAAACCCTGTTCTATCTCTCTTCACGCCAAAATCACACTGAAAATAGCTGCCATTGAAAGAATACTTTTATACTGCGGGGCGGGAATGAGCCATGACTGGATAAAGTCATGATGACAGTGTCCAATCATGACTCTGACATTGCTCTGTGCCCTGATTGGCTGAAGCTTTCACTGCTTCAGCCAATCAGGGCTTGCAATGCACTGTTCAGTACCGCAATGCATTTCAGTCGGTTCGGGGGGGCGAACAAACTGTCAAACGACCAGTTTGTTCGGATGTTCACCAAACGACCCAACAATGAAAGTTCGGGCCGAACTTATGCTCGGGCCGAACCGTTCATCCATCCCTACTCCCAGCTCCCTCTGCTTGATCTCCCGTGTATGACCCTGGCTCTGTTATGGTTACACTTTGCATTTCCTGTTTGCTGTATATACTTGGTTTGGGCAGGTGTGCATTGTGTGTCACTATTTGTTTGGTTATCTTGTTTGTTTTACACAATTTGGTATTTTGGATGTGCGTTTACACTTATGTTGTTCACTTATCTTTTAAATAAATTATATTCTTTTAAACAATATTTGTGCCTGATATTCTCTGCATCCACACATTTCTGATCACACGAGTTCCTGACACTGTCATTATGGGCAACTACCATTACTGGTTTTGTAGACTCCAGTATAGAGGCCACACTAGTTTGCCTAACCTGGTGGATGAAATCATCCCAGAGAAACCCCTTGCTCTCACAGGAGTGTTAGATAAGTGTTAGATAAGCTGGTGTTTTCCAATTATCTAACAACCATGGACTTGAGTAGAGGCTACAGGAAAATTCCCCTAGCACCTGAGGCTAAGGATAAATCAGCCTACACCACCCCATTCAGTCAGTTCTCCTGTACTATGAGCTACAGATTTGTTTTCTGGTGCAAACTAATGCTTTTACCTATGGTTTAGGTTTAGTCCCCCGAGCCTGTTGTATCAGTCAGAATAGGAAGCTACTCCCCAGGGCGGTAATGTATATCACAGAGAAGGAGTGCCTTGTCACAGCTTCTCACAGGCCTTTGAGTTGGTTGAACAGTGTTGCTAGTGAGAATGGCAAGCTTGTCCAGAGCTTGATTCTCAGCAATATGAAAATGTAACCACAGCCCTACTAAAGGGTTGTCCCATCAAGCGATCAAGTTCATTGCATTGGAAAGGAAATTGTAATCTATTCCCCATGACCCACTAAAGAGGACACACTATATGTGAAGAATGGGAAAGTAGTCCTGAAAACAATAACAGCCTCATTTTCCTAAAATGTAAAATGTCTGTAACAAGCAGGTCAGATTAAAATCTCCTGTCGAGGCTTTAGCAGCCATGAAAGTCAGTACATTTAACAAAATAATGGGTCAACTTAGAAAAAATGCAGAGGCATCATGAACTTTAATTAGCTCAAGTTCTTCCAAGGACTTATGATTAAGACCCATTGTGGAAAAATGCTGCAGGACACAGAGACAGGAAGTTACAAAAGACTGCTTAAAACTGAACTCTAGACAGTTATAATAGACACAAATTAATGCACTTCTGTAATCGTTAATTCATCATCAAATGTATTTTAAAGGCAAGTAGGGTGCCTGAATTGGACCTGGTATGAGCCTTTTGCAATCCTTGTACAGCAAGGCTAAAGTGACAAGGAAGCACAAGAAACCAATCAGTTCATGCGCTGACAAGAAGTATGATAATAGGAATAAAAAACAGAGAGACAGAGAGGCGCACTCATTAGTGTACTGCTTCTTATTTCCAATACGGGCCAAGGCAAGTGTAGGAGAATCTGGGCAAAGGGAAAGTGGGTTGAAATATGCTGGCCATCAGACTATGGACAACTAGAGGCAAAAAGTACTGTAATAAAAATGTCTTGACTGAAGCTGAATATTGCAGAAAATGATGTTCTTTATTTATATTTTGACGGGCTATTAATTTTTATTTCTGCTTTAAGATTACTGTCATAGTCCCTTTACAAATCAATGCTCTCATTACTGACTTCTTGGGTCCGAGGGCCATACAACAAGTACCAAAGGGTCACAGGTTGGGCACCAAGGGTCTGCAGTTTTCACACTTACTTATAATCTCTTTTCCATCTTCGTAGTGAATAAGCCATTTTGTGACCTCCAAGCTTTCTAATAAATGATGCCTTAGCTATAAAAAGTAAAAATGCTGATTTATTGTCTCAGTTCTTTGCTGCACTGTATGTAATCCATTTCTACCTTCACACCATAAATCATAGCTGTAAAATAACATCTTTTGTTTCATTATGTTAGATTATGTTTATTTCCTGTAAAATTAAATGAAAGGAACAATCATATCAAGCTGAAGCGGGTGTGCTCCTGTCAAAAACATTTTGTGCATAATATAAATTCTAAAGCTGTACCATCAATAAGTTATTTTCTTACATTTTCTTTGGTGATTGATTTTTATCTTTATTGTCAAGTTACAATGTACTGTAACTCATTTCTATTCACAATCCTTTGATTTTTTTTTAAAGAAAAAAATATGGTTATCAATTCAAATGCAAATATACTGTTAACTTTTAACATAGAGTATCTAAATTGGAATTAGGATTTCAGGTGGCACTCAACCTGGAACTTTTTTTAGCACTGGGTTGAGTAAAGCTTTAACCCTTCATTGACAAACTAAAGCATCTTTTAAAAGAGCAATGCTTGACCCAGTGTTATTTCTTTGTGATCCTGGTTCATCACTCTGGGAGGCGTTTGGCTTTTCCCTTAATACTCTGACTTTTTGGGTCTGGAAGTCAACTGGGAAAGTGACAATATGTTTCCTATTGACTCAGGAGCACAGTTGGATGGACAGGAGAAGTAAAATATATGGGAATCAATATTTTCTCTACTATTACAAGTTTTTATAAATTGAATCTCTTCTCATTGGTATAAGGAATAAAAACTAAACTAAAGGTGCCATAAAACGTAGTACTATCTTAAAGGGGTTGTAAAGTGAGAAGGTTTTTTTTTATCTTAATGCATTAAGATAAAAAAAACCTTCTGTGTATAGCAGCCCCCCTCAGCCCCCTAATACTTACTTGAGCGCCATCTCTGTCCAGTGATGTCCACAAATGTTTTGGCCATCTGAGACTCTCCCTCCTGATTAGCTGAAACACAGCAGCGGCACCATTGGCTCCCGCTGCTGTCATTCAAAGTCAGTTAGCCAATCAGGAGATAGAGGGGGTGGGGACAGGCCGCCGCTCTGTGTCTGAATGGACACAGGGAGTTGTGGTCAGCTTGTGTGCCCCCATAGCAAGCTACTTGCTGTGGGGGCACTTGACAGGAGGTAGGGGCCAGGAGCACAGAAGAGGGACCTGAAAAGAGGAGGATCTGGGCTGCTCTGTGTAAATCCACTGCAGAGAGCAGGTAAGTATAACAGGTTTGTTATTTTTAGAGAAAAAACAAGACTTTACAATTACTTTAATTAATTAATTTGATAAAGATGAAGATCCGTCCTTTTATCCTGTATGTGTTGTGATATGTCCCTGCTTGGATGCCACAAAAATACTTCAAATATTATAATCTCTCCTTATGTCATTTATGTGGGGGACACAACATTTCCCAATTTAATTTGACTCCAAAGACTATTGACACAAGTTAGCTTGGTGTGCCCAGACTTTTATACTTATTTTATTGCAGTTCTCCTTTCTCATGCCCATGATTGGTTGATTTCTGATAAAAAAATCCCATATCCGGATCAGATTGTATGCACCCCTGAGATCCAACTTGCTAAAAATGGAGGCACCTTTCAATCTGTCAAATATTTCAGATATTAAGGGTAAGGGGTATCGATTTTTGATTGTCACCGTATTTAAGCCACGATAGTCAATGCAGGGTCTTAAAGTATCATCCTTTTTGGCAACAAAAAAGAACCCTGCTCCCACAGACGACTGGGAATTCCGGATGAACCCTTTCTCTAGATTTTTAGCAACATACTCTGACATGGTCTGGGTCTATGGGATGGACAGAGGGTAGGTACGACCCCTGGGCAGAGTTATTCTGGGAAAAAGGTCAATAGCGCAGGACCTGTGAGGATGAAGTACCTCAGCTGATTTTTTACATAGCACATCACGGAAATTGCTATATGTAGCTGCAAGAACAGAAGACGCAGATATGGTGGCAACAGGAAGTCTCGCCTTTGGGGCAATCTTGAGTAAGCAGAAAGAGAAACAGGAGGAACCCCAAGCCAGGATCTGCCCAGAAGTTCAGTTGTGTGGAAAATGGTGCTGTAACCAAGGAAGGCCCAATACGATGGGGGTTGAGGCCTTAGGTAGGATAAGGAAGGATATCCACTTCTGGTGGAGTATCCCTACCGACATCTTAACAGGGAGAGTCTGGAAGTGGATAGAGCCCCCTAAAAGAACAGTGCCATCAATCGCCAAGACCACCAGTGGTGTGGTGAGGGGTGAAAGGGTAAGCTTTATGGAAGATGCAGTTCTCCAGTCCATAAAATTGCCAGCAGCTCCAGAATCTAGATATGCCAAGACCGAATGAGAGGAAGTGCCTACATGGAGGAACACAGAAAGAAGAAGACGAGAAGGTGATATTTCTGGGACCAATACTCCACCTTCCAGATGTATTAGGCCCGAGCGTTTCCCAGACGCAGTGAGCAGGAGTCACGAAAATGAACTTTGCCCCCACAATAGAGATGGTTTTTCTCACTAATTCATCCTTCACTCGGTCAGAGAGGCCATGTACAAAGGTTGCAACAAAGGCCTCATTATTCCAGCTCAGCTCAGCTGTTAGTATACGAAACCGAAGAGCATACTGTCCCACTGAAGAAAACATAAAAGGGCATTGGCCGCTGAAGAAACCCGGCCCGGTTCTTTGAAGATATTCTGAAAGAGCTTCAAAAAGTTAGACAGGCTAGAAACCACTGGATCATTCTTCTCCCACAGAGGGGCAGCCCAGGCTAAAGCCTCACCGGAGAGTAGGGAAATAATATAGGCTACCTATGCCTAATCAGATGGAAAGTTTTGAGGCTGGCGTTCAAAGTGAATGGTGCACGGGCTGAGGAACCCCCTGAAGGCCTTGGATTACCCAGAGAAATGGGATGGAGCTGGTAGTTGCAGAGAATGTGTGGCTGCGACCGGAATAGGTACAGCCACCAATGATGATTGAGGTTGCTGAATCGGGGGTCCTAAGGAGGCCCGGAGCTGTTCAAAATGGGAGGCCAAATCCTGAAGGAATCACATCACCTGGGTCTGATTAGATTCCTGCGTCTTGAGTATGCGGACTATGCCCTGCAGCTGTTTATTGGTGGGTAGAGGCACATAAGCCAGATCCGTGGCCATTCAAACTGTCAAGTCCCTTTGCGGTCCAAGGGACAGGGAACACCATGTGGAGGTTGTGGACCCAACCACTGACTGCTGAAGTTTGAGGGTTCTGGGACACAGCCGCACAGGGCTGCAGCCACGGTCCTGGGCAGGGAGTTAGATCGTAAATTCCCCAGGGGATGGGGGTCTAAGAACCAGCAGGTTTTCACCAGAGCCTCTGATGGTGAGGATGGACTGCACTGCAGCTGACTCCAGGTCGTGGCCCCTAGGGTCTTGTCAGGGCAGGGCAGGGCTCAGCTCTTCCTTCTCAGAACAAGCTGCTCAGCTGAGGGTTAATTTCCAGTCTCAGCTTCCACTCTACCTCACTTGATTACCATAAGCTACCTCATTAAGCCAGCCTGCTGCTATATAAACTGCCTGGATCAGATTGCAGATGCCTTTGCATTGGTCAACATCTCTGGAGAAATCTCTGCTGTGTGTTCCTGTGTAAGACGTTGCCTGTTTGACGTTCCCTTCTGGTTCCTGCATTGAAGACCCTGCTTGGCTGACTCTCCTCCTGGCTCCTGACCCTGCATTCTGTTTATTTGACCTCCCTGAACTCTGGATTCTTGTTTCACTGGCTTGCTCTGACTATCTGCTCTGGTTACCAAACCCTGGCTATGTTTTGACCACATTTATTCTGTTTATAACATTTTACCTTTTTATTAAAAAGTGTGATTTTACTGCACTTCTGTCTGTCTGATTCATGGATCCTGACAGGTCTCCCAGCTCACACTCATAGCTGGCTCAGGAGGATGGAGCGGAAGCAGCAACACAGGGCAATGAGGAATGGTCGGAAGGCAGGCCAAGGTTTGGGGCAACAAGCAGACAGGGATGGTCACGACAAGCCGAAGGTCGGGACAACAGGCAGGCAGGAATGGTCAGGAGAAAGCCAAGTCGATACACAGAACAAACAAAGTGCATCCCGCACGCATGACACAGGATCACAAATGTTGAATGGCAAGGCTTGGCTTGCAGTGTACAGGGTTAAATAGTGTTTCCTGTTAGAGGCTGGGGTGGAGCCATGCTTGAGGCAGGATTACTTAAGCACACAGATGAACAGCGATCAGTCTCTAAGCTGAACACAACAGAGAGGTAAGCAGACAGAGAGACATGAACATTACTGCAGATTCATGACAAATACACTTCTAGAGCTTACCATCCCAGCCCTTTAAAGCATGTGAAAAGACACTCTTGAGCTGCCACTTAGCAAATTATACTACAAAAACCAATGTGCACTAATTTATTCTCTAATATTTTCCGAGCTGATGCAAAAACACCATCAATGCGTTCCCACGTGAAACTTATGGCAAAACAGCTCAATCTGTGTAGCGTTGCTCTATGTGCCAGCCATTATCAAGAAACTTTGTGTGCAACATCTGTGTTGTCATTCAACTATACTCCTTCATAAACTACCTATGCAAAAAATATGATGTCCACAATACCCATAAATGCTACTGTTAATATACCGTAGTTATAATAGCATTTGTGGGTGTTGTGGACATCATATTTTTTCATATGTGATTTATGAAGGAGTATAGTTGAATGACAACACAGATGTTGGACATAAAGTTTTTTAACAGTGGTTGGCACATAGAGAAGCAATACACTGATTGAGCTGCTTAGTTCCTTTAAATGTAGTCACATGTCTGTTGGGTCTGGTAGAATGGTTTGCCCCCACTCATACAGCCAGGACTTTTAAGGTCTTCTATTTTATTCTAGGAAAGCTACTTGAAAGGCAAACCTTGTTTATGCATTTCCACTTTTTTTTCTTTTCTTTTCATTCTAACAATATTTAAAATTTGTTGAGCTGAATTTCTGAAAGCTCTAACTAGAACACTTTTACATTCATGTCGGGCCCTGGCAATGAGTGATATAGACATTTATTTCAAAAGCTTAGAATTACAACAGCAGATGTTATGAATATTGCATAAAAAAGGAAAAAGGTACAGCGCTATTCCCGTATAAAACGAAAAACTCTACCTACAATGGAAACACCATGTAGAAACTATAATAATCACTGGTGTAATAGTATACTATGAATGATACAGCGTTTCAATAGTTCCAAAACAAATTAAATAAAAATACACACAATTAACACTTTTTTGATTTCATTAAAGGAAATGTATCAGTGCAGTCCCATAGTCCAAAAGCAGTGCCCATGCTGTACAGATGTGATTTTGTACATTTGTACATTTCACATTTATAAATAAAGTGCAGTGTTCCCAGAAGACCACCAGCAAGCTTCCTTCACCGAGTGCCGACCCATAAGCTCACCTCCAAATAGACCTCAACTATTATAAAAGGTCTAAAGAGCACATATGTAGACAATACTCATTCAGATCTTTCAACAAATTGGCACATCAAGGGTTAACCTGGGGACTCCTTTAGCAGCTCCACTTGCACATGTAATAAACAAATACCAGCCAATGGTGCTCTCTGCTTTATTATAAGATTCCCCAAGCACACATCAGAACTATTTACAAAATAAAACAAGATGTATGCCTTAAAATCTACTTCTGTCCATCCAGCCAGCCGAAATACTCATCTGCCCGACCTGGTGAAACCAACAATATAATTGCTGAGATTGCTAAAGTGAACTGAAGTGGCCTGCCTTGCAGAGCTCATCAGCCAGAAGGAGTCAGTGGGATCAGACAGTTTAATCTTTCCAACCCCCATGCCCAGCATCATAATGCCATCATGGTAAAACAGCTGGCTTTGTAGCCTCTCCCATTCCTGCTCATTGAATCAGCCCCCTTTCTGGAATCAACCATATGTTGTAGCGATACATACTTCAAGGTACATAGTTGATCTTATTTTGCCCAGAAGGCCATCACTGCCCACCACCAGCATGTAAAATTTAATTTGTCTATGTTGGTGGACCATGCTGTCAGCTGCAGGGTACACATAATTACTAACATGTGTTCTAGTAAGCATGGGCAGGCACACTACATATCTTTAACTTAAAGAAGGTTTCCCACCAAGACTTGCCTGGCAGAAAGACAGATCCAACATCAGCTGACTGTCAACTGCCCCATTTGTAACACCCCCATGCAATGGAACCCAAACTTTGCCAGGCTTCAGAGGCTGCACCAGCAGCGAGCCATCAATGATTACCTGTGTGATTATCATATAAGAACAGGCTCTAGAGAGCTGGGGTTCTTTTCATTGTGTTTATTATACAAGCCATGTGCAACATTTTGGCAGCTTTTGACCAAAGGTGAGGTGACCTAATGTCAGAGAACACAACCTGAAGCCTCAATCAGAATGCCTGTTCAGGTGCGCGCACGGGTGCGCGCGCCATCACTGGCGCCAAAGAGTCTATTTGAATGGCCAGCACCAGGAAACAAGTGCTGTCCATTCTACAGCATTCCTGTGACCCCCTGTTACCAGTTTTGTGAAACTTCCTGTTACCTATGACCCAGCTACTCTCTGTGACTTTGCTTGTTATCCGCCTGCACCGACCCCAGCTTGCCTACGACTACGTTCCTGCTTGACCGTTCTGTACTTCTGCTGCCCGTCTGCTGGGAACCATGCCTGCACCTGACCATCTGCTTGCCTGCTCCTTCTGTACCTCACTGCCCAGCAGTTACCAACCCGGCCTGCACCACTACCCTTCAGTCTAGCACGAGTTCTCCTGAGGACCTTCACATACCATCAGTGAACTTATCCAGTCCTCGTGCCATCCTGCACTCTTGAACCGCCTGTCTGCTTCCCGAATCAGGGTAGTAAGAAAGGTTGTCCACTGCATAAGCCAGACTCTACCATCAGGTACATGACGCCTAATGAGCTTGCAAGTGACAGGAATTGGAGACACAGTAGCAGGAGGAATTGTAGGAATATGAGGAGGAAGGTTGGTGTGCTCAGGCTTCAAGGCATTTCACACCTCCTAAACCCCAGGTGTTATATGTGGGTGAGGTAATATTACTTAGGAAAGAGTTGTCCTCAGCAACACTGAGGAATTGGGTTCCTCTGTTTCAGGCAATTTGTGGGAAATGTGGTCTTTTATGCTCAAATGTCTGCTCAAGGACTCTCGAATTGGGATCATCAAAGAAAAGGACCACTACTGGGTGGCTGCCACATTAGATCGCTGATGCAAAGGTAAAATAGTCTTAGAAGCGAATAGAAGTGAGTGGAAAATACTTCAACATATTAAGACTCCTCGTGAGTTACCATCCCAAATATATAGAAGCATTTACCAAAATCAAGGAAAGAAAAAGAATGAAAGAAAGCAAATGGATCAAACACCTGCAAAGTGAATCCCCAAAACATGAATGGCTTGCCTGTGGGAAGGACACATGCAAGACAGAGTCAGGCAGGACTTGAGAAGGAGGCAATCATGTAAATCTACCACAGAAGTATGGTACAGTCTTATTCCAGACACAGAACAGGCGTTCAAAAAAAGGATTTACCCTGTTGATCCAGATATCTCAATGTTGTCCACATTGTGGGTCAATAGCTCTGATCACAGGATTGTCACCCAGGGCTATTGGTTTGTTCAGCAGAGTCTGCTAAACAGGCTTTGCTATAAGTTCAGGATCACTGAAATGACCATGAGCTTATAACAGAGGAGGAATGTAGGTTCATAAAGCATAAGGACCTGACCAGCTGGAAGCAGTGCTGTAGGTCCCTGAGCTCATCGCATCTACGCTCGGGGTCATGCACCCACATGGATGTCAGATTGGGAGCCCATGGAGCTGCTGCATCCCAACTGACATGAATGGGACTGCCAGCATGGGGATGCATGGAACACCTGGACTTCCCCATATGGGTAAACACATCCCTCTGTGGGCATACACTTTAGTACAGCTCATGTGAATGAGGCCTAGGAATTTAGCAGGAATTGTGTAAGTTATGTTGTGTTTGTGTGCACCAATAATGATTTTAGTGTTTTTTTCAGTGAAAATAGCGGTTTGCTAAACATTTGTGCAACTATTGTAGTGCCTAAAAAATCAATAGCACATTTTTATATTTTATAGGTCACGTGCCTTAAGAAAAATGTATGGTTTTGGGGGGGGGTGGAGTCTTTTAATAACTCCGAAAGCTGTATGTGAAAAATGATGACTTAAACTTTTTAGAGTCAATTGTTTTTATTTACAGTTTTGCGCACCTTCCACTTTCACCATTTCATAAAAGGCAGCAATTTAGAATTTACAAATATTTATTATTTATTAACTCAATACAGTTTTAGCTTTTATATTTAGTAGGATTTTAGAGGGAATTTTGTAAGTTTTGCCTTGTATGTATCCACTAATAATGATTTTAGTGTATTTCAGTGAAAATAGTGAATTGATAAACATTTGCACAACTATTGTGGGGCCTAAAAATCAGTAGCACATTTTTTTATACTACAGGTCATATGCTTTCAGAAAATGTATGGTTTGGAGGGTCCTTTACAAACTCTAAAAGGTGTAAGTGAGATGTGGTAACCCTCCAGGTTTTTGAGTGAATTGTCTTTATACATAGTTTTCACCATTTCATAAAATGGCGCAATTTAAACTTTACAAATATTTTAAATATATTAACTCAAAACAGGTTTAGCTTTTATATTTAGTGGGAATTAAGGGGGAAGTTTGTAAAATTTGCTGTTTTTATTTGCTAATAATGATTTTGGTGTATTTTTAGTGAAACTATTGGTTTGATAAACATTTGCGCAAATATCACGAGGCCTTAAAAATCAATAGCACATTCTTTTTATTCTACTGGTCATGTGCTTTCAGAAAATATATGGTTTGGGGGGGGGGTTTTTACAAACTTAATTTTTAAAGCGCCTCGTACCTCGGTGTTCATGCGCAGAAGCGAGCACATACGTAAACAGTATTCAGACCACACATGTGAGGTATCACCGCGATCATTAGAGCGAGAGCAATAATTCCAGCACTAGACCTCCTCTGCAGCTCTAAACAGGTAACCTTTAAAAAATTTTAAAGCGTCGCCTATGGATATTTTTCAGTACCGTAGATTGTTGCCAATCCACGAGTGTGTGCAAATTTAAAGCATGACACGTTAGATATCTATTTACTCGGTGTAACATCATCTGTCACATTCTACAAAAAAATAGGCTAACTTTAGTGTCCTTTTTAAATTCATTAAAGTGTATTTTCTAAAAAAAAAATTGTGTTTGAAAGACCGCTGCGCAAATACAGTGTGACATAATGCAATTATCGCCATTTTATTCTCTAGCGTCTCTGCTAAAATTATATATAATGTTTGGGGATTCTAAGTAATTTTCTTGCGAAAAATACTAATTTAAACTTTTAAACAAAAAGTTCCTGAAAAGGCCTGGTCAGCAAGTGGTTAACCCTTAACATGGTTACACTGCTCTTTAGCATTTCTGTGAGAAGTAACCATTACTATGTAGACTTATTTTATCTATTGCGTAGCTATTGTAGCAAAAGGTACAGTTTGTACACCTCTCAAAATGTCACTGTGTGGCCATGCTGAAGATAATAAGTACATATAAATGCCATTCTAAACCTATTTATCATTGCAATTATCTTCGATACTGATTTGCCTTGACTGTAAGTTATAGTTATGGTTCATAAAATCAGTTTATAGCCAGCTCTGCCTTTTCCTTCTCAGCAAACCTAGATTTGTTAATGTCACCCCAAGGATAATGGAAGCTTAACTGCAATATCTACAAACTTTCAAAGTCTAAAAATACTTTGGAGAATGTCGGGTAAAGTGAAACTAATCATCTGAGTAGATTAGAGGATTTAGTGATACTTTAAACTTCCTATGAGGCTTTCTTCCCTATCCAGGCTTTATACTGTATCTATCCTGCTAAGCAAGGGTGTATTGTAGCAACAGAACAAGGACTTATTGCTTAGAATTAAAGATATGATGCTAGATCAGGTCGAATTTCAGATTAATTATGTGCAGTACTAAAACCATGAAAGAGCAGTATTTCAGAAGGAGAGAAAAAGGAGAGAGACAAGCAAAAAAGCTTTGGGTAATAAAACTCTACGGAGATTACAAAGGGGAAGAAGAGGGAACGCAAGAGATATCAGTAGAGAGAAATGTAAATAGGATGAAAGGAATAAAAGTAAGAAAGAAAATAATAAATAAAATGACGGAATAAAATGACGCATAAAAGAAGGCAATATGACAGAAACAAAAAACTGGAAAATTGTATGCTCACCTTTCCGTAATTTCCCTTTCCTGGTGCATCTTCATGGCAGCTTACATATGGGTTGTGGCTCCGCCCCCACAACCTGATAGGACTGGTTAACTATAAGACTAGACCCGGCTCACAGCATTCTCTGTAACTCTCACCAATTTGGGTGGGAATCTGTATGCTGCCATGAAGATGCACCAGGAAAGAAAAATTATGGAAAGGTAAGCATACCATTTTCCGTTTTCCTGGTGCATCATGGCAGCATACACATGGGAACTAACTCGCCATACAGGGTGCAAGAAAAATATTGTAATGATCAGAAGCGTAATTATGCACCATGAATTTTCCAAATGTTACTGTCGTAAGCCGGGTTCACTTAAAGTGTAATAAAGGTGTCTCCTGGGAGGACCATATTGCTGACTTGCAAAATAGCCTCAGGAGACACTAAGCACTGAGCTGTGCACTGAGCTGTCCACAGAGCTGACACTGCCCTAGTTGAATGTGCTCTTAAGTCATCCGAAACAGGAAGGCCTTGTGGAGAGTAGGCTCTTTTAATTGTCTTAATCTAGGAGGTGACTGTACATGTTGATGCTGATTGACCCTACCTTAAGCCACGCTGGAACCAAGTACAGATTTCAGCTTTCCTGAATGAAAAGTTAGCTGCCAAGCAGGTCACCAGGGTTAAATCAACATCCAGGGGATGTGGTTCTCTCACTCAAACAAGAAAGATGGTAAACTAACTTCCTTGTTAAAGTCAAAGGAGAAAGACACCACATGGCAGTCTGGAGTTTTAGGACTATTCTGTCTGGGTAGAACGTTTAGGTGAGGCTCCTTGAGTACAAAGCCTGCAGCTCTGACACCCTTTTTCACAGAGGTTGTAGCAACTAGAAATACGATCTTCAGATTGCAGAGTGTAGCCAATTCTGTAGGACAGAAGTGAGGCCTTGATAGAGGAACATGAGCAAGTGCCACATAGGGAACAATGGTTTCCTGGCAGGTATATCAATTCATGCAAGCCTATTGAGAATTGCATCACTAAAGGGTTAAGGGTTAAGTGCAGACAAGGATGAAGTTTGAACTTTAAACATATTTGAACCTAGGCCCTTGTTTCGCCACAGTTGTAAGAACTGTAGAACCTTGGCTCCTTTAGGTGATAAAGGACTCCAGGCTTTTACTGTGTGAGATCTGCATAATTCTCCCATATTCTTTGGTAAGTCTTATTCACAAAGACCTCTCTGGCTTAACACAAGGTAGCCACTACCTGCACTGAGCACCCTTGACTTGGTAGCCTGCACCGCTCAACTTCCATGCCATCAAAAAGTAGTCTCTTGGAGCTGGATGGCAAAACTGGCCGTGAGAGAGCAAATCTGTCATCACTGGAAGAGGCAGTGGTGACTCAATGCTTAAGTGTAGGAGAAACACTAGAGCCTCCTAAGCCAAAATGGCATATTTGCAATTATTGATACAGGAAGTTCCACTGACAGCCTAAGACTTCTACCCTTCCACTGCTGTCTAGGCACAGTACAAATCTTGCTCCTCTTCTAAAAGGAGTGAATGGCAGAAGGGCTTTGAACACTACTCTCAGTTCAAGAGCATTCAATACTATGCCTCATAAGCTGAACATCCCATGACCTCAAGCAGCCTGCTCTTTGAAATACGTCCCCCAACCTTTCTAGCTGGGGTCTGATGTGATAATGTTCCATTCAAAAACAATTGGTCAGTTACAAAGAACCAAGGATACTCCATCACTGTTCTGCTGGAGAGACTTCATTCCCAAAGCACCTTTGACTTTCTCTATCAGAGGACGGATATTCCCTTGTGGAAATTCTACTGAATTTCATCTATTTTGCAGACAGTGAGACCTTTGTGAATGCCCTGGGGGAGATGTACAGACCGAAGGGGAGGCACTGAAACTGGCAGAGGAATTGAGGATGAATTGGGACAAGTAGATGTCTGATAAACCTACAGAGCATCCAGTCTCCCAGATGTATCAATAATATATAATGGATCGGAGGTTTTCTATCTTGCACAGCTCCAACTTCCTGTGCTTGTTGAGGGTTTTTTTTTTTTACCACTGGGCACAGATTACCTGATTTTGATTTTTTTTCCCCCGGAACAGAGGTGAACCGAATCCTCATCTCCTCTAGGCAACATGAACCTTTAAGTCTGCTCATTTATTTAATCTGGCTACAAAACTTGACCAGATTTTTTAAAATTTCCATAATTCTGGTAGCCTGGCTGACTGGAAGAGATTGAAAGGTGGACATCCCACCTATCAATGTTATATGATCGTTATGTTCATTGAATTACTCCCCTGCATGAGTGAATGTTTGTCATGATGTTATACTTTTTCAATAAAAATGATTGTACAAGAAAGGTGGACATCCCTTAAACTTCCACCAATGTCACGCCAATATAGCTGATATGGCCCACTGATCCTGAATACTTTCAATCCAGGTGTGTGCGCAAAGCTTCACACAGGCACCCCCTTGTGCACCCTTAAAAAGACTTTTGCTGTTCTCCCAAGGCAGGTGCCTTAGATTTTAGGCTTCAATAATGAAGATTGGGTACTTCTCCAGTTCCTTCTCGGTCCGTAGGATTTTGCCTCCTTGTAACTATTTGTGAGTTGCCGCCTGTATGCTGGACCTTTCATAATTTTCTGTTTTTTTGTCAGATGATATTCGCTCTGACCTGCCAGTGGTCACCCTTGAGGTGGCTGTATCCTGTCTACTCCCAAATAGATTGGATCCGTTGTCTGGTATCTTGCACCAGTTTTGTTTATTTTTTTTTAAGGCAATTCGCCAACCATGGCTTCAGCTATAATACCCTCCTTGCTGTGACCGCGGAGAACACAGCTCTTGAAAAACATCAATTGACGTCTACTGACACAAACCTAAAAAGAAAAGAACAAATTTCAGCTCTTACAAAGCCGTTACCACCTTGTCTCTTCACTTCTTCCAGAAGGGCTTCTTTAAAGGGTTACTCTATCTGGAGGTGTTCTGTAGCCAGAATGTGTACGGAACACCCCCCTGCAACATCATTTCCTGTTTGTGTGACTGACTCACTGACATTCCTAGAAGTCTGCACCAAGATAAAAGTCAGATTTTTGGCATCCACTGAAACAAAAAAGTAATTTTGGTAAGATACTCCCAATAGAAAAATCATGTCTAAAGGGATGCGGACCCTTGCCACCTTTCTTGGAGTCCGGCAGGTGCAGCAGCTGGTTGATAATTATGAAACCACTCCCATTAGACCCACTCAGCACAGGGGCTGGTTTTTGCTTGTCTGCTGCCACCTGTATATGCTACAGTATTTAGGAGCACTTCAGATCTAGATCCAATTTTCAGACTAGAGCCTCCTTGAAAATAACAGCAAGTTGACATGTCTTGCCAGTTACATTAATGATGCATCCCTTATTGAAGGAGACTGCAGCAGATTCACCGTTAGCTTTTTCAGAGTATACAGTTTTGACAACCTGTTTATAAGGACCTTTTTCTCTGACACTTCCATTCTTCCTGGATTAACTCCTCCAGTTGTTCAGTGAAGGGAATGAATACTTCCTAACCTTTTGGAGAGTTTCCTCCACTTCACCCCAGGCAATTGTCTTACAAAAAGGCTCTATTGGGCAATCTTCAAAGCTTGTGGCCCCTTTAACACTTTCTTCCACTTTGGACACCACCTACTGGCTCTGGTTGGAAGTGCTAGGCAATTCAGCCACCGACTGGGGAGTACAGGCTTCATGTATCAACTCCTTGGCCGATTCTTTAATCAAGACGGCTACTTTCCAGACATCCCCTTATTTGTCAGTTGTCGCTTCCTCCAAGCGGACTTGACATACTAGCTTGTCAAACAATGACTCTCCACCACAAAGGCAGCTACCATTAGGGCTGGTAACTAGAGTTGAGCGAACACCTGGACGTTCGGGTTCTGCGGGTCCGTCCGAACTTTGGGAAAAAGTCCGGGTTCGGCTTCCGAACGTTGCCCGAACGTTATCCCGGACCCAGAAACCCATTGAAGTCAATGGGGACCCGAACTTTTAGGCACAAAAATGGCTGTAACAAAGTCCTGGCAAGTGCTAGAGGGCTGCAAAAGGAAGTAAAATGGGGGTAAGAGTGGGGCAAGTGCCCTACAAAAAAATGGGGATAGGGAAAATAAATTAAAATCAAATAAACTAGGAGATGATTTTTGAACAATAATGTGTCACTTACAGCTGCAGCTAAAACCTCTCCCTTTAGAACTAGGAGATGATTTTTGAACAATAATCTGTCCCTCTACCTAGTGCAGTCAGATCGCTCAAAGCAGCAGTATGTGAAATCTCAAATTACTCCAACAATCTGAGCGTTGTGTACGATCCCACAATCTGATCGTTGTGTACGATCCCACAATCTGATCGTTGTGTACGATCGTAGCGATCGTTGTTTTATGCAGAGTTTGATCTGCAACTCAAAGCAGCAGTATGTGAAATCTCAAATTTCTGTCCTCAGAGCAACAGCACAGCAGTAGTAATCTAGTCGGTTAGTTGTTCGCAAAGTGACCAAACGGGAATCTTCGGTAGTGTCGGTACGGATGATTACCGTACCGACACTAACCGGTCACGTAGTACACTGGGTCGGAGAAATATTCGACCTCAGTGAACTACGACGTCAGTGTACGAGAACCCAATCGACATCCCTCTCCCTCGACTGCCGCAGTCCCTCTCTAATCTCTGTAAAATTGTTGTAGACTAGGACGTAGGACTCTATCTAATGATGACGACACGACAACGAGACTCCTGTCTTTAAACTCTAAAGTGTATGACGACGAAACTCAACGTCTAG
>BLSH010319913.1:277054-292368 GCA_018402905.1 Glandirana rugosa | reverse complement strand
AAAGAATGAATTTCAGCTCTTACAAAGCCGTTACCACCTTGTCTCTTCACCAGAAGGGCTCCTTTAACTAGTTCCCGACCGCGTGCCGTCTTTTCACAGCGGCAGTCGGGATGCTGAGCGCGAATCGCCCTAAAAAGGCAACAATCTGCGAATAGCCGCTAGGGGGCTCCTGAGGAGTGTGCCCGCGGCTCGGGCGGACCCGATGTAAACACGGCGGTTCCCCATTCTGTTAGTGCAGGCATGGGAGATCTACTGATCCCTGTCACTGGGATCAGTTAGATCTCTCATGCCCATGGTAGCCCACAGTAAGAACACACCCAGGGAACACAGTTAACCCCTAGATCTCCCCCTGCAGGTTAACCCCTTCACTGCCAATGACATTTACACAGTAATCAGTGGACATTTAAATTTCCGATCGCTGTATAAATGTCAATGGTCCCAAAAAAGTGCCAAAATGGTCCGACATGTCCGCTGCAATATCGCAGTACTGCTAAAAATCACAGATCGCCACCATTACTAGTAAAAAATAAAAAAAAAATAAAAACCCCAGAAATGAATTCTCATCATCCGTAAACGCAGCCACTTTTGTGCAAACCAATCAATAAACGCCGATTGTGATTTTTTTTATCACAAATATGAGGAAGAATATAAATCGGCCAAAACCGGTGAAAAAAAATGTTTTTTATATATTTTTTTTGGATTTGAATTTTAGCAAAAAGTAAGAAATTTGTTTCGTTTTGCAAAATGGTCGCTCTTCTTTTGTTTATAGCGGTGATCAGAAATGATGCAGAGGCGATCAAATACCACCAAAGGAAAGCTCTATTTGTGGGAAAAAAAGGACGTAAATTTTGTTTGGGTGCAACGTCGCACGACCGCGCAATTGTCAGTTAAAGCGACGCAGTGCCGAATCGCAAAAAGTGCTCTGCTCCTAAAGCTGGAAAACCTTCCGGTTGGTAAGTGGTTAAAGGGTTACACCACTTTTCAATCTTCAGGGCTGTAATTTTCTGTAAAATGCAATGCAATATGACTATCTGGAGGTGTTCTGTACCCAGAATGTACGGAACACCCCCCTGCAACTTCATTTCCTGTTTGTGTGACTGACTCACTGACATTCCCAGAAGTCTGCACCAAGATAAAAGTAAGATATTTAGCATCCACTGCAACAAAAAAGTAATTTTGGTAAGATACTCCCAATAGAAAAATCATGTCTAAAGGGATGCAGACCCTTGCCACCTTCCTCAGAGTCCGGCAGGTGCAGCAGCTGGTTGATAATTACGAAACCACTCCCATTAGACCCACTCATCACAGGGGCTGGTTATTGCTTGTCTGCTGCCACCTGCAGATGCTACAGTATGTAGGAGCACTTCAGATCTAGATCTAATTTTGAGACAAGAGCCTCCTTGAACATAACAGCAAGTTGACATGTCTTGCCAGCTACATTAATGATGCATCCCTCATTGAAGGAGACTGCAGCAGATTCACCGTTAGCTTTTTCAGAGCATACAGTTTTGACAACCTGTTTATACGGGCCTTTTTCTCTGACCCTTCCATTCTTCCTGGATTAACTCCTCCAATTGTTCAGTGAAGGGAATGAATACTTTCTAACCTTTTGGAGAGTTTCCCCCACTTCACCCCAGGCAATTGTCTTACAAAAAGGCTCTATTGGGCAATCTTCGAAAGCTTGTGGCCCCTTTAACACTTTCTTACAATTTGGACACCACCTACTGGCTCTGGTTGGAAGTGCTAGGCAATTTGGCCACTGACTGGGGAGTACAGGCTTCACGTATCAACTCCTTGGCCAATTCTTTAATCAAGATGGCTACTTTCCAGACATCCCCTTATTTGTCAGTTGTCGCTTCCTCCAAGCGGACTTGACATACTAGCTTGTCAAACAATGACTCTCCACCACAAATGCGGCTACCATTAGTATAACATTGGTAACCTGTGGTGTTTGTAAACAGGGAGCAATAATTATGAAAGGGGAGATGATAACCTTGGTCAATGTTGCCTGGATGTCTGTGCCTAAATTGGGACTGTTATGGTTTTTAGAAGGCTACCTTCATCTTGAGGTCCTTGCAGGGCTGTATCCTGCTTGTTCCAGGCAGATTTGACATAATAGCTTGGCAGGAAATGACTTTCTACCACAAATGCAGCAACTATTAGGTCTGGTAACTTGTGATCTTTGTAAATGGGCAGAAATGACAATGAGGGGGTAAGACGGTGACCTTAATCAACATTGTGGATCATTTGGGGCTGTGTCACTACCACCCCCATTGTGGGGGGTGGTAGTGACAAATCGGCTGCCTTTATGTCCGGTGCCAGGATTTGCGGGCACCTACAAATGTGAGTTTGTTTGTTTGTAAAGTTAAATACATTTATATACTATATATATGATGGCACATATGATGGACTAATCTGTGGAGGTGTGGAACGCCGGGATCACCCACAGGGAACACTTCCCATAGGCCTTATCTGACCACACTAGAGATAGGTGGTCACTGGAGGAGGGGTGAGAGCATGGCTGGAGCACCAATGTCTATTTAAGCACAAGCACTTTTTGTCACCTTTTTGGGATGGTTTATAGATGCACAAATCTGTGGACATTTTTGATTACTAAGGACTTACATCGAGGACTATATACACTTTCATAACCAAGCGCAGTGACTTATATTGTTTATTACACATAGTATTTGAGCAGTGTTTTTTCAAACGCAATTTAAAAAAAACAAAAAAACACTTTCATGAATTAAAAAAAAAAAACAGTAATGTTTGCCCAATTTTTGTATACTGTGAAAGATGATGTTTTACCAAGTAAATAGATACCTAACATGTCACGTTTTAAAATTGTGTCTGCTCGTGGAATGGCAGCAAACTACGGTACTTAAAAATCTTCATAGGCGACGCTTTAAACACCTTTACAGGTTACCATTTTAGAGTTGCAGAGAAGATCAGGTGCCAGAATTATTGCTCTCGCTCTCACGTTCGCAACAATACCTCACATGTGTGGTGCGATCACCGTTTACATATGCATGCGGGAGTAATGCATGCGTTCGAATTTGCGTGTAAGAAGGGTGGGACGCACGCTTTAATTTTTTTTTTAATACAATTTTTTTATTTTTTACACTATTGTTTTTGTACTAACTTTATTGCAATCACAAGGGATGAATAACATCCCTTGTGATAGCATGGGGCATGACAGGTCCATTTTTTTTTTTGGAGAGATGTGGGGTCTATTAGACCCCACATCTCTCCTCTGGCCCCCCATGCAACCTATCAGACCAAGATCGGTCTGATCGGTTGCTTCCTTGGCCACTGGTGACCAGGGAAACAAAGTAACAGAACCGGAAGTGACAAACTGCTCGTCGTTCCTGGTTTCCAGGGTTATAGAGAGCGAGGAATAACGTCAGTTCCTCTCTCTCTGTACAGGATAGCCATTGCCACCGGCCGAATTGCTCCCAGCCTCAGGCCCGGGAGAGGCAGCGTCGGCGGCGGGAGGGGGGTGGGACCCCCTTCCGCCAGCCGCAGAAGTGATCAACTGGCTAATTAGCCAGTCAGATCATTTCTGCTTTACAGAGAATTGCCAGCTGAAGGGAACAGTACTGGGATGATGACTGTGGGTGCAGGCATCATCCCGGTATAACCACTGAAACCCAAGGACGTACAGGAACATCCTTGGGTGGGAAGTGGTTAAACTCCTTCAAATGTTAAGAATAACCCTCCCCATGTGTTTCCCTTCTATCCTGCTCATGGCCCTTTCTCTCCTTTGTTTCCCTTCCTTTTTTCGTCTCTTTCTTCTCCTGTCTCTTCTTCTCCCCTTTTTTTCTCCTTTTTTCCACTTCATATCTGCCACTATTCTATCGATCCCCAAATATCTTTCATCACAGATCAGTTATTGCAAGAACCTAGGGCCCACAGTTAATGAGCTGCACATTGATAAAGATATTCTTTGTCTTTACATTTGCGATAATGCACAACAGTTGATCTAATAATATGTTCTGTTTTTTCCTGGCTTTCAATTATAAAATTATTTTATAACCCCCCCCCCCAAAAAAAAAAACTCTAAATAGCAACTTATTAAGCTAGAAGATAAATGAAGACCTTGGAATAAACTAGGTTGCAACAAAACTCGGGGAAGTTTTTTTTATATTGATTAAAATCTGTTCCCTACTGCAGTAGTTATTATTCATTTGGAACCACTAATCAATATGAGGATAGGAGTTGCCTATCTATAAAATTCCTGGTCACCCAGGATCCAGCAACATGCTCCCCCGAGCCATTGTTTGCATTGGTCTTTGGTCCCCGGCGCCGGCATCTCAACTGTGGGCACCCAGCTGTGACAGCTTGTGGCTTCAAAGCCAGCTGTCCACTGTGCATGCACGAGCCATGCTGCAATTTGTGAGAGGTCCCACAGTCTTCTGCCACCTGTGATGTGTCCCAGAAGACTGTGGGGAGGAAGGTAAATAACATTCATTGTGCTTATTTTTTATTTGTATTTTGTAAGTAAACTTAGGCTTTAATTTTGCACAGAAATAAATTATAAATGGACGTAAATCAGCAAAGTATCACTTATAAATTGGGTAGTAAGACAGAAGTAATGTATGAAGTGGGAAGCTAAGACTTTAGTTCTGTTCATGTCGGTTATAATTCACCACTTAAAAATACTGTCAGAGAAAAATAAATCTGCAGGTATAAAATGCAGGAACATAATGGTACCTGCCCATTCCTGCAGGAGCCTAGATAATGGGTGGCACAGTGGTGTAGTGACTGGTTAGCACTTTCGCCTAGCAGCAAAAGGGTCACTGTTTCGAATCCCAACCACTACACTACCTGCCTGGAGTTTGCATGTTCTTCCTGTGCCTGCGTGGGTTTCCTCTGGGTACTTCGGTTTCCTCCCACCCTCCAAAGACATGCTGGTAGGTTAATTGGAGGTGTAGAACCATCTCAAGGATGATCAGAAGAAATGGACAGCACCTGAGTTAATTATATGAGTGTCACAGCAAAGGGTCTGAATACTTAGGACCATGTGATATTTCAGTTTTTCTTTTTTTAATAAATCTGCAAAAATGTCAACAATTCTGTGTTTTTCTGTCAATATGGGGTGCTGCGTGTACACTAATGAGGAAAATAAATGAACTTAAATGATTTTAGCAAATGGCTGCAATATAACAAAGAGTGAAAAATTTAAGGGGGTCTGAATACTTTCCGTACCCACTGTAAATATGCAAATTGTACTTTCCTGCTTTAATGATAATAACACTGTAATGTAAAAAATTGTATTTTTTTAAACCAAATCTTCAGTTTCCAAAATTCTAACTGAGGAGTCCCAGGTTGGTATCAGCAGATTAGTATCTTTGTTGATTTGCAGTATATAAGGGAGAAGTACAAAACATTTAGATTGTATTTTCTATTCTACACATCATGTCACAAGACTTTTAGAAAAGAATATTTAGAAAAGAATACAGTAACACGAAAGTATATTTTATGTGTTACTCTGACAATGTGGAATGGCTCATATATTCCATCTGCAACGTCTTCTGTTTTTATTGGAACAATCTGTCATGAATGTTGAGCTAGAAAAGAGAGACAGTTATCTTAAAGGTTACGTTACGTGTCTAGGAAATTGAATGATGCTCTGGTTGGGATCGTTAGTTAGATAGTCTCAGCCACACACTAAAATGCACCGCACAGCGTCATGAAAAGATAATGTTTGCAAAGCTTGCTCTGAAGTTCATTTGAAATGCTCTGCCTGACATTAGAGGCTTTCTCGTGTGTGTGTGTAGCATGAATAATCACAAACTCCCCATTATCAACATTCACTTAAATAACTTAAATAACTGCTTGCTGGTTACTATACTTCAAGTGAATTTCCACTTCTGCAGCCATATTGTAATAACACATTTTTATTTGTTACTGTACATGTTCCCATTAACATATCAGAACTTGTTGACTTCATTTTCATATGAAAAACCCTATAAAAGTCTTATTTAAACTTTTTAAGGAGACGTTCGAGCAGTTATTTTCCATAATTAACCCTGTCTCTACTGTTCTGGCAGATATCATTATTAGTTGTAAACTAGATGTGCACACTGTCTGTCCTAACAAAGGGTTAAAGGTTACTAAAAAAAAGGAACATGTTAAAGGAGAAGTATGGCCAAAGCTCCTATGTTCTGCACTCCTGTGACCCACATCCAGCTGACAGTGGACTAAAGCCAAGGACCTACCCAGACTCTTTACCAGCTCTCAGGGGCAGTGGCGGCTGGTGCTCAATATTTTGAGGGACCCCCTCACTCACACTGCCGCAGCCGCCGGTGCCACCCCCCCACAGAAGATGGATGGGAAGGAGGCGGGGATCAGAGGCTTTACCTTAGGAGCTTGGTTCACCCGGTTCCCATGACTGCTGGTCATGGCAGAGTAAGATTCCTCCTGGTCAAAAAACAGGAAGTGGGTCCTGGGACTCCCTGGCCAATCGGGTCTCAGGACCCGATTCCTGATTGGCCAAGAGGCGAATCAAGAAGACAAAAGCGAATATTATCTTGCGAATGTCGCACGACTTTGTGGGCTCAGGGCAGAGTGCTCTGCGCCCCGAGCCCACCCTTTTTTGAAGCCAATTAAAGCCTCATGCTCTAATCATGTGTTTTTAAAAAAAACATTGAAATCTATGTGCCCGACGCCCTGCATACAGATTAGGGGCATGGCGCATTGATTAGCGGGGCGGTTCCACTGCACCCTGTATGGATGGGTGGCCACTGCTCAGCGGTGCAGCCAGCCTCTCCCACCCCCTCCACAGTCCAGCACTCCAGTGAGCACTGGAGAGGTAGAGCAGAGAGTGGTGGCTGACAGTCACTGCTCTTTGCACAGAATAGACTCAAGAACTGAGTGATCAGCAGTATTTGATTGCTCAGTTCTCTGTGTAGAGCCAGTAGAGGACAGTTGGAGCTTGGAACAATGCTGCAGCCATCTAGGTGAGCATGTAGGTTTGCTTATTCCCTTCACTTTTAAGGTTTATTTTTGAAAAATGAATGCAATAATAAAATATTATTAGCAAGGTTTACATACCTCCATTGAGACACATTTCCTATCCCCCAGAGTGCCTGACACCTGATAAAACTTTTGAAGCTTGTGTTTTTTTATCAAAGCAGCTTAGAATGGAAAGGGAAATCTTCTAAAGACAGGGCAAAAGAAAGAAAGCGAGCAATATACGTGGTTAATTTTATTTTATTTATTTATTATTTTTATTTTATCTTTAGTTAGTTTATTTTAATTTCATAGGTAGTTTGTTGTTTACTTGAAGATCTCATCCAATCCTTTTAAAGCACATGTCCACTTTTTGAGGGCTTACACTACTTGCCCATTCACATACAGTATCTCACAAAAGTAAGTACACCCCTCACATTTTTGTAAATGTTTTATTATATCTTTTCATGTGACAACACTGAAGAAATGACGCTTTGCTACAATGTAAATTAGTGAGTGTACAGCTTGTACAGCAGTGTAAATTTGCTGTCCCCTCAAAATAACTCAACACATAGCCATTAATGTCCAAACCTTTGGCAACAAAAGTGAGTACACCCCTAAGCGAAAATGTCCAAATTGGGCCCAAAGTGTCATTATTTTGTCTGGCCACCATTATTTTCCAGTCCTGCTTTAACCCTCTTGGGCATGGAGTTCACCAGAGCTTCACAGGTTGCCACTGGAGTACTCTTCCACTCCTCCATGACGGAGCTGGTGGATGTTAGGGACCTTGTGCTCCTCCACCTTCTGTTTGAGGATGCCCCACAGATGCTCAATAGGGTTTAGATCTGGAGACATGCCTGGCCAGGCCATCACCTTTACCCTCAGCTTCTTTAGCAAGGCAGTGGTTGTCTTGGAGGTGTCTTGGAGGTGTGTTTGGGGTCATTATCATGTTGGAATCCTGCCCTGCGGCCCAGTCTCTGAAGGGGATCATGCTCTGCTTCAGTATGTCACAGTACATGTTGGCATTCATGGTCCCCTCAATGAACTGTTGCTCCCCAGTGCCGGCAACACTCATGCAGCCCCAGACCTTGACACACCCACCACCATGCTTGACCATAGGCAAGACACACTTGTCTTTGTACATCTCACCTGGTTGCTGCGACACATGCTTGACACCATCTGAACTAAATACGTTTATTTTGGTCTCATCAGACCACAGGACATGGTTCCAGTAATCCATGGCCTTAGTCTGCTTTTCTTCAGCAAACTGTTTGCAGGCTTTCTTGTGCATCATCTTTAGAAGAGGCTTCCTTCTGGGATGACAGCCATGCAGACCAATTTGATGCAGTGTGCGGCGTATGGTCTGAGCACTGACAGGCTGATCTCCCACCCCTTCAATCTCTGCAGCAATGCTGGCAGCACTCATATGTCTATTTCCCAAAGACAACCTCTGGATATGATGCTGAGCACATGCACTCAAATTCTTTGGTCGACCATGGACAGGCCTGTTCTGAGTGGAACCCGTCCTGTTAAACTGCTGTATGGTCTTTGCCACCAGCTCAGTTTCAGGGTCTTGGCAATCTTCTTATAGCCTAAGCCATCTATATGTAGAGCAACAATTATTTTTTTCAGATCCTCAGAGGGTTCTTTGCCATGAGGTGCCATGTTGAACTTCCAGTGACCATTATGAGAGAGTGAAAGTAATAACACCAAATGTAACACACCTGCTCCCCATTCACACTTTAGACCTTGTAACACAAATGAGTCACATGACACTGGGGAGGAAAAAGGGCTAATTGGGCCCAATTTGGACATTTTCACTTAAGAGTTTACTCACTTTTGTTGCCAGCAGTTTATACATTAATGGCTGTGTGTTGAGTTATTTTGAGGGGACAGCAAATTTACACTGTTATACAAGCTGTACAGCCACTACTTTACATTGTAGCAAAGCGTCATTTCTTCAGTGTTGTCACATGGAAAGTTATAATAAAATATTTACAAAAATGTAAGGGATGTACTCACTTTTGTGCGATACTGTATTTGTGGGCATTAACAAATCCAGCTTAAGTGGTTCAGATTTCCTGTCTCATTACTCATGACAAGTAAAATCACTTATACCCAAAATATAGTGTTGCACTGTCTGTTACTATACTTGTATACTACAAAAAAAATCAGTGCTCCTACAGTATCAATAGTTAAAGTGCCTTATAAGTGCCAAGCAAGTCATATATATATATATATATATATATATATATATATATATATACACAAATATAAAATATATACAATAAAAAATCATATATATATATATATATATATATATATATATACAAATAAAGTGCTGAATTAGAGATGCCAGCTAGAGAAGTTTATTCAGATGCCAAAGACAGCAAATGTGGCATAACTAGTTCTTTAAGAACAGAAGCAGAAGAGAGTCCCCCATTCCAATACCTGTGCTGGAGATTGTGTTGCACATGTGTTAGCGTCTATTTCAAATAGTGTTCTGGGTGATCAATCCACAGTGCTCCACCACCATACAATAGATAGATGCTTACCGGACATAAAGACCTCTATTCCAAGGTCTAATTATACATCAG
Organism: Glandirana rugosa; assembly: GCA_018402905.1. Taxonomy (NCBI): domain Eukaryota; kingdom Metazoa; phylum Chordata; class Amphibia; order Anura; family Ranidae; genus Glandirana; species Glandirana rugosa. The sequence continues at coordinate 282,817 of BLSH010319913.1, read as the reverse complement.
TGAGCATCACCCCCACTGCGGGCATAGAAGTATGGCTCCCCTCAAAGAATCTGTATAGGACACAAGTCATCCAAAGAATCTCCAGGATATGCAACCAGTAAAATATCAAACACCATGCATTATCCAGGCGCATATGGAAAGAGGATTAAAATCGTTCATTGTTCAGTATCCCACACAAATATGCTTTATTAAAATCTACTTACAGGTAAAATGAAAACATCAGGCATTCAGTTTGCAAATCATCCTGTGCCCCATTGGGCATGCTGACGTCCCTCTATTTTCTCCTACCCAATCTACGTTTCGTCTCAGAAGGCGTCGTCACTGGGGCATTGGAGTAAAATCACTTACATCCCCTACTCTTGTACATCTTACTAGACTCCTTACAGCCTGTTCTTGAAGGTCTTCACTTTCGGGTCCTGCTCCTCCTGCACATGCCTGCTGCAGTCTTCATTCATTTAAATGGAAACCTTATATTCCTCCATTCACCTGTTAAGTATGGGCTTTTGCTAGAATGAAGTGAGGTTGAGGCATGCATGCATGGAAGAAGTAACAGGTGTTGAAGGTGCCTGCGGAATAGGAAGAGGTGTGTCACGTCATAGGGGTGATGAGAGAGGGATGAGGGGTGATGATGAGGCATCAAATCTCATTAAGTACTCTAAAAGTAAACTTTCACTTTAGGAAATCGGCAGGGTTTTAATTTTGTTTATGACAGCCTTGAAGTGGAGTTATATTCCAGGGAGCACAATAGTATAATTGAGGGTTAAAACTTAGAAGGCTGTGCTAGTACATGTGTACATTGATTTAAAAAGTATCAGAGCATATCACAATGTTCACTCTCCTGTGCTGTGTGGTAAGTCCCAATGTGTTATCAGACTCTTATCTTGACATGTTAATATATGTGGATAATGCACACCTCGCTGCCTTCCAAAGACTGGGGAAGTCCAAATGAACTGAAAGCATAGAAGAACACAGAGGGCGCGTAGGCCTAGCACATTATCCACAATATATGTTTTTATAGACTAAAAAAGAGGTGAATGTACTCACAAACCAGTACTTGTGTCATACCAGTATCATAAAATCACCCGCTTATGTCCATATGCAAAAATCCACAACACTTGTAGTCACATTGGTTAATGCATTTCAAGGTTTCCCTCTTCTTCAGAGCCTACAGAACATGTCCATTTCACATACATATATATGGTGTACTGACTCAAATGGTGGTAACCCCTTATGGGTCAATCTCATCATTTCTTAGTGCCCAATGCGATCAATTGGTGGGTAAATAGTTTAAGTAAAATAAAATAACATGAAATATATAGTATATTGTAGCAAAAAAAAAGTATGCCTGTCCAGTACAGATTTTTATTATAAAGAATATTTTTAACATTTTTGTAAAATGAATATATCATTCTATACAGTATATTTTATGTATTAAGTCTGGTCGTAGGCTAGCCTGTGTTTGTGGGAGGAGTCTGGGCTTCAAAAGCTCCCTCCTCCCAGGATGGACCCTCCCACCCATTTCCTGGGTTAAGTCCATAATACTCTGGGTATGCCCTCTTATAGGCACACTATCCGGCGCGACCATAGCACACCTCAGGTCGCGGTGCATAGGGGGTCCTTGCTTCGGCAACAATCAGACTCTGACCACAAATGATGGATAACAGTGTTTCCTTTAGGGAATAATACTACTAATTGTATGATTAGGTTTAATCCCAAATCCTATCATGCAAATCATTTATATCATATATGACAGGTGTTTTGTTACGGCTTTTACAGAACATAGATAAACAGACAACAAAATGTACGATAATTATGTCGACATGTTGAGCTATCCATGAATCAAAGAGATTACAATACTGAGAAAAGTTATTTATATCTTTACTAATTGTTTCCTAATTGAATTATAACAGTCTTCAAATAGCATGGCGTGTAGGAAGAAAAATAAACTAAAAAAACTACCGCTTTAAATTGTTTTGTTCTTCCTAAATGTGAGTTGAAGCTGATGATTTGCATAATTTGCCTACATGCCAATTAGTATTTGCTTTATCACACTGAATTCTGAATGTGACATTGCAGCATTTCTAGCCATACAAACCATCTATCCAGGGCTTGATTTGTACCCAGCTTAAAAACATATTGCTGTTTTTCTTAAGCCTCAATCACATGAAAACCGTCAGGACGATGACTCATACACAGTTTGCCATTAGTTTCTACTGCGAACAAACCTACTGCAGCGATGATCACACAGGATATGAGAATTAGTTTGCACCTTCAGCTACTGAGGATAGATTTAGGTACAGACAGTTTTTATGCATCTTCACTTATGTTTAAAGCAGTATTAAACTCAAAGCCAAAAATTGAATATGTTGTAGCTTACCATTCCTTAGATGCCGTGGCTGCATCAATTTTCTTTTGTTTGGTTTTTTCCCCTCTGTTTTCATCTGGTAATCTGGCCAGTAGCACATCTCCTGTATTAGAGTGCCCCTACTCTGGATGAAGGAGCACAGGGGCACCTTTAGACAATAGAATTGTCAGTCTGGGTGAAGGGGAGTGTTAGACGTGCTAACAAATTTAGATACACTAACAAATTGAAGCCAAACTCCAGCAAATACTTTCTAACTAGTTACAGCAAACTGTTTTTTTCCTTTTGTGATAAAAATTTTACATAAGTAAATAAAAGCTGATCATTGTAAACACCCCTGCCATTATTGAATGGTCTGTCTCATCTCTGTAACTGATACGTCTGGCAGACAGCTTATTCTTTTGAAAAACAACAGACTTATTGGGCAGATCACCTAGCCTAAAAAAGAAAATTAATGCAGACATCACATACTGTATAAGAATTGATAAGCTGCAATATAATAGGTGTTTGCTTCATGTTTTATAAACAAAGGTATCAAAGAAAACATACACTCTAAGGCTCCATTTACACGGGATGCTATATCAACCTCCCCTGAACGATTTTTTTTTACAACTAGAAGCCAGCGTCTAAAACGGCCGTAAAAAATATTGTTTTTTAATCAAAATTGTCGGTCTTTTTTGTTTATAGCACAAAAAATAAAAACAGCAGAGGTGATCAAATACCATACCACCAAAAGAATGCTCTAATTGTGGGAAAAAAAGACATCAATTTTATTTGGGTACAGTGTCGCATGACCGTGTAATTGTCAGTTAAAATAACGCAGTGCTGTATCGCAAAAAATGGCCTGGTCATTAAGGGGGTAAATCCTTCCGGGGCTGAAGTAGTTACATTTCTTATTCCTTGAGCAAGGACATTCAACAGGGAATATTACCATTTTGTAGAAAAAGATACTCTACATGGTTCATATTGTAAACTTGTGCAAAAGTTGTTCACCTTAAAGTGATTGTAAAAGCTTGCTTTTTTTTTTTTAATAACAAACATGTTATACCTACCCCCTTTGTGCAGTTGGATTTGCATACAGCAGCCCACATCCTCCTCTTTGCGGGTCCCTCTTCAGCTCTCCTGGCCCCTCCTATCGAGTGCCCCCTCAGCCAGCAGCTTGCTACAGGAGGCACCCAAGCCGAGTCAGAGCTCCGTGTATCCATTCAGACACGGAGCCCTGACTCGGCGTGACCCCCTCTATCCCCTGATTGTCTGACAGACTTTGACTGACAGCCATGGGAGCCAATGGCGTCGCTGCTGTGTCTCAGCCAATCAGGAGGAGTGTCCTGCATCGTGGAAATCGCTGGAGAGAGATGGGGCCATGGGCGTCCGCAGGTAGGGGCAAGGGGGGGCAAGTGCCCCCCTCCTGGAATCAGGGATCGCAAGGTGTCCGCCATAGGTGTGTGCACGGTTGTGCCCAGGCACGCACACCCTAATCACCCGAGTGCAGCGCACAGAGTGTGAGTAGGTGCTGGGCGCTGGAACACTCTCCATGTACCAGCACCCGGCACAAGAAGGTAGATTACACTATGGATGGCAGCCTAGCATCGGGAGTCAGCACACACAAAACCCTTCCTGCTCTCCCAGCTCTGCATATATACAGACAGAGGAGGGGGCAAGGTGGGTTATCCACAGCCACTCAAGCCTGCAGCGTGTAGGAGCCTGACCTGCCACTGTGAGTTATAGACAACTCTCTTCTGTGGGGGGAAGAGAGCTCTGTGGGGGGGATTGGGTATGCATACTGGCATAGCACACGTCTGGAATCTGCACCCTGTACATAGCACACGCCTGGAATCTGCACCCTGTACATAGAACACGCCTGGAATCTGCACCCTGTGCATAGCACACGCCTGGAATTTGCACCCTGTACATAGCACACGCCTGGAATCTGCACCCTGTACATAGCACATGCCTGGAATAAAGTCTGCCATTTCCCCCTTAAAAATAAATAATTGCGAGTCGCGGCTAAGCCCCTCCCATTCATGCCATTGTCTAAAGGGGCGGAGCATGGGTGAACTTAAAATGATGCCCCCCCCCTGAAAAAAGTTCTGCGGACGCCCATGGATGGGGCTATTAGGGGGTGCTGGGAAGGCTGCTACACACAGAAGGTTTTTTTTTTTATCTTAATGCATAGAATGCATTGAGATAAAAAACAAAACTTCTGCCTTTACAACGCCTTTAAGGCCATTGGAAATGACTATTTTAGATCAGAGGAAAAAGGTTTAACCTGTGCATCTCTTGTGGTGGTATAGACTTTCACAGTAGCTGGTTATAGTAAACTGTAAATTGTGAAAAAAAAAAAGCTGAATACGTTGCATATATTTATAGATGCACGGACTACAACTGGATAATAATATCTACAAGAAATAACAGCATAGATTGTTATTCCAGGGAGAAGATTTTTTCTTTATTTCAGCAAACAAAACCATGCTTTATAAGGGATTTTTGTGCTCCTCTGGATCACCAGTTGATTTAAGGTTCCGTGGATGCTGGTCTATACCTAGTTTTATCTATTACTTTGATGGGCATGGTCTTTTTTCAACCTATCTATGAAACTATCCAAGAAAATGAGAACAGGATCTCCAAGTCTTCCAATAAAGTCTTTTTACTTCAAATGTACATCTTCATACAAAAAAATAGCGCTTTCAAGCATATCATTGCTCTTCATCAAACTGCAGTTGTTCATGATGAAGAGCAATGCTATGCTTTTTTTTTTGTATGACGATGTACATTTGAAGTAAAAAGACTTTATTGCAAGGCTTGGAGATCCTGTCCTAATTTTTCTTGGATGTTTGTTTTGGTGGAACAATGGGAGCCCACAATTGAGGAGACCTCCAGCAACTAAATTGTAACACAGCTGGGGCCTCCGCGCAGGTACAGTTCATACACATGCACTTATACAATGATTTATTAACACTGCTTTATTACTTTGTGATTAGAGTTGAGCTAACACCTGGAAGTTCGGGTTCTGCTGGTCCGTCCGAACTTCGGGACAAAGTCCGGGTCCGGGTCCGGACGGAACCCGAACGATCGCACGGACAACGTGGGCCTGAAACAGGGCTTCAAGCCTGCCTGGTCGTCTTGGGCTTGAAGGTCCACAATCGAGTTGAGATTAGTGTTTCATTATTTCGTCACAATTATTTAGTAACATATTCACGTACACATACTTGACATGGACGCGCCTCCGGGGTCGACACAATGTTAAATCAACGACCTCCAGAGGAGTTAACACCCGAGGGTAACAAGGTGGTTTTGTTTGTAGGTTCTTTTTAATCCTGTCCTAGAGGTTCGGAACGTTATTTCAGAAAAATGAAGTTTACATGTAGCAGTATGTTTTTTTTTTCGTATCGTAACGAGAA
>BLSH010319913.1:254058-273036 GCA_018402905.1 Glandirana rugosa | reverse complement strand
ATGTGAAATCTCTAATTTCTGCTATCTGTCCTCAGAGCAACAGCACAGACAGCAGTAGTAAAGTAATCTATCTCAGGATGCAGGATCAGGTCTTAAAATGGCTAAAATCTGTCCCTCACGCCGTCAGCTACCTTTCCCTACACTAACCCAAGGAGCATGTGACTGCAGCACTGTGACTCCAGCTTATAAAGAGGCTGGGTCACATGATGCACCGGCCAATCACAGCCATGCCATTAGTAGGCATGGCTGTGATGGCTTCTAAGGGCAAACCAGTGAAACGCTTGTTGATTGGCTGCCCTGCAGCTTCTCAACACGTGGAGTAAAATAGCAGAACCCCGGACCGAACCCGAACGATTTTTGAAATGTCCGGGTCCGGGTCCGTGCCACGGACACCCTAAAGTTCGGTACGGACCCGAACGTTACAGTCCGGGTTCGCTCAACACTATTTGTGATACTTTACAGGAGGGATCTGTAATATTATTATATATGTGTTAAACATGGTGTTATTAGTGTGTAATAGAAGTATTAATAATGAATTCTGCAGTTTCCTCTTTTCTATGTAGGTAAGACTCTTCCAACATTGTAATACTGACTACGCTCCCAGTTCAAGGCTTGCCCCCTACAGCGATGGTAAGGTGAGGGGACTTCTCTCGGTCATTTTGTCTCTGCCTTGTTCTCTGGTTCTGCTGACATTGAGACCAATAGGATACATGAAATAGATGAAATGCTCTGAAACAAGTTCAAACTAACACAGATCACAGAGAAGAACAAAGAACCCATGGGAAGGAGGAGAAACATCACCGGAGCCTTCCTCTGGTCTTATGGTACTGTTTTCTTTGTTTTTGAGCTGGTTTTCACATGAGGTGTATAGTAGAAAAAAATGGCAGCTAGCTTATCTAAAATTGTTCAGTTAACAAACTTAAATCTATTCCTACTAGAAATGTACTCTGAGTTTAGCTTATCAGAGCAAGTGCAATGATGGGTTGTAGTGTGAAAAGCTGCCTATTACTTTAACAGCACAGAGGGACTAACAGCTGAAGAACCGATTCATGCAAAACTGTAAGTAGCATCTGAAGATCTATTCTTACTACAGTATATCATTGTTCTTCCATTTAATGGTTCAAATCGTTGACTGCATTATAGGCGTAGGTGCATTATAGAGTATAGATGCATTTTACATGCACTACCAGGGGGATCAATGTGTAAAATGTTCGCTGTGCGGATATGACCAACATCTGCACAATCAGGACACAAATTGCTGAATTTTCTCTAATATGTGTAATTCCTCAGTGCCACCTAGTGTCCATAATGCATTTTTTTTCAAGAAATACCTCAGCCAGGAAATAAAACCATATTGTGACCACTAGATGGCACTGACAAAACTGGAACCACACATAACAGAGGCGGTAAGGAAATTTTTGTTCTGATTGCAAGGATGTTTGTCACACAACATAACAAATGTTTTATACATAGACCCCTATGTGTCCTGTAAATTGCAGCAAGGATGCAGAAAGCAGGTCTATTTTCAATACACTTCAGTGCACATAAAACATATAGTTGTGAATTCACTGCAGATGAATTTTCCTGGTGCATTAGTTTTTTTTTTAGCAACAGTGATTGATTTACTACCAGTGAATATTTGGTGAAAATCATATTCACCACTTTATAAATATGTCCTTTATTTTTACTTTATAAATACTGTATGCCCTTATTTATGCATTATAAGTAAGCCCTTTAACCAGTTGCCGACCGCCGTGGATTGGCGGCGGATACTTGGCTCATTATCACAAACCGCCGTCACCTGACGGCGGCTGCGAGATCGCGGATCGTAGGCACGCTCACTGTGTTACGGGGAGCCAGGGAGCAGGTAGGGTGGACTCGGTGTCTACCCGCGATCGCTCCCCCCGCAGTGACAGAATGGAGGTCCATGTATGTAAACCAGTGTTTCTCAACTCCAGTCCTCAAGGCACACCAACAGGTCATGTTTTCAGGATTACTATTATTTTGCACAGGTGATTTGATCAGTTTCACTGCCTTAGTAATTACCACAGCCATTTCATCTGAGGGAAATCCTGAAAACATGACCTGTTGGTGTGCCTTGAGGACTGGGGTTGAGAAACACTGATGTAAACAACGGATCTCCGTTCTGACAGGGGGAAGGAATGTGATCATAGGCTCCCAGTAAATGGGGGCCACAATCACTCTCCTCCTCCACTCAGCCCAGCCCCCACACAGTTAGTAACACATCCCAGGGAACACAGTTAACCCCTAGAGCGCCCCCTAGTGTTAACCCCTTCCCTGCCAATGACATTTATACAGTAATCAGTGTATTTTCATAGCACTGATCGATGTATAATTGCCAATGGTCCCACAAAAGTGTCGAAATTGTCCAACATGTCCGCCTCAATGTCGCAGTCCCGCTAAAAATCGCAGATCACCGATATTACTAGTAAAAAATAAAAACCCCATGAATTAATTCTAATTCTTCGTAAACACGGCAACTTTTGAGCAAACCAATCAATATATGCCGATTGTGGGGTTTTTTTTACCAAAAATATGAGGAAGAATATATATTGGCCAAAACCGAGGAATAAATTAGCTTTTTTATATATTTTTTTGGATATTTAGCTAAAAGTAAGACATATTTTTTTTTGCAAAATTGACACTCTTTTTTTGTTTATAGCGGTGATCAGAAATGATGCAGAGGTGATCAAATACCACAAAAAGAAAGCTCTATTTGTGGGAAAAAAGGAGGTCAATTTCATTTGGGTACAACGTTGCACGACTGCGCAATTGTCAGTTAAAGTGACGCAGTGTCAAATCACAAAAAGTGCTCTGGTCCTAAAGGGGGAAATCCTTCCGGGGCTGAAGTGGTTAAAATATGCATCTATTGCAGCAGGAAACAGCTACTGTAAGGAAACCTTTCCCCATGATCCCCCTGGAGGGAAATTATTACATTGGCAGGCTCTGTGTCCTCCTTTACTGCTTATCTCTTTCAGTGCATATTTTTGGGTCAGGTCTGAGTAAACCTACTCTTATAGGGTCCTAAAACAAATGCTAATGTTTTCCTTTTGTTAAATGGCTCTGAATCTACATGGCCACATTACCCAAAGTCTTCCATCACAAATTCTAGAAATAAGTGGGTTACTCCTTTTTTCCAGACTCTGGGATATATTTGTGCTGTAAACCAACAGTTCTGGATGCACAGCTGGCCTGGGGCATTAGGGAACGATTTGCATGGCTCTAACCACTTTTTGATTTATGTTGGAAGTGATGTGATTGAAACATAGAAACCCAGAAGAGTGACAGCTGAAAAAAAACCAAGTTGTCCATCAAGAGTGCCACAATTCATTTATTTATGTATGTACTTTTTTCTTTTGTCGGAGTATAGATCTATGTTTGTCCCAAGCAGGATTGAATCCTCTTACTGTCGACTGACACACTATCTCTGCTGCCTATTCCAAGCATCAACTACTCTTTCAACAAAATAATACTTCCTAAGATTAGTTTTGAATTTTCTTCCTGCTAGTTTGAGGTCATGTCACTGTGTTCTTGATCTTAGCTTGATATTTAAAATACTGCCCCCCTGAACCTTATATACACCTTTAATGTATTTAAACTTTCCAAAGACATCCTCCTTTTCCTTTCGTTCCTCGAGGCTGTACATATTTAGTTCCTGAAGCCTCTCCTGATATGTTTTATTCCCCAATGCTTCACCATTTTTGATGCCAAGTCTCTGGACTCTGTTCTATCTCATCAATATATTTTGTAAATGAGGTCTCCAGAACTGGACACAGTGGGGTGGATTTATTGAAACTGGAGAGTACAAAATCTGGTGCAGCTGTAAATGGTAACCAATCAGCTTCTAACTTCAGCTTGTTCAATTAGGCTTTGACAGTAAAACCTGGAAGCTGATAACTCTCTAGTGAAGCACCCCAGAATTATGTTCTCTTTTCCTACTGCCTGGCCACTCTTTTTACTCCTTTTGTATTAATCTGAAATAAGTTCCCTAAATAGTTTTCCTTTGTAGTTCTGGACAACACTGTACCCCAATATTGTACTTTATCAAGGGATTCTTTTTCCCTAGGTGCATTTAGAAACACCGAACTGCAGTTTTCACTGCTTTTACCAATCTTCTGGCAACACCAAATAACAAATTATGTTTCATGTTACAAACACTTCCAAGGGTATCAATCCTATTGCACGCCTTTGTGTCATCAGCAACAAGACCTACCTTACAGACTTACAAACAGATTAAATTAAATAGAACAGGACCAAGTACAGAGCCTTGTGGCACACCACTAGTGACTGGTCTTTGTTCAGAGTGAACCCCATTTACAACCACACTCTGATGTCTATCATTTAGTCAACTGCATATCCACTGAACCACCCAAGGGTTAAGTCCTAGCTTGTACAACTTCTTTATGAGATCATTATGTGGAACTGTATCAAATGCTTTGCGGAAATCAAGATAGGCTATGTCTACAGCATCAACCTGGTCTTAAACATTTGGGATATAGTCAAAAAACTCAAAAGAATTGGTGTGACATGATTTGCCCTCAGTAAAGCCATGCTGATCTGGGTCCAGCACGTTGTGTGTTTTAAGTGATTAATGATTCTACTTTTTAGGAGTAATTTAATAATTTGACTACAACAGATGCTACCCTTCTTGTGCACAGTTACAGTATTAGCTGTCCATCAGTCACTTGGAACTTCTCCTCTTATGAAAAAGATCAGTTAGTTCTCTTAGAACTCTGGGATGATACCATCATGATCCACTGCTTTATTAAGCTTTAACCGAGCCAGTTCCTCTGCTACCCTTGTCTCCAGAAATCCAGAGATTAACCTTCATCAATAGAATCAATGTGATCCCCCAACTTGTTTTTTTTTGTGTAAATTATAGTGTAATATATTAGGCATGTACTTGACCTTATTCAAGAGCTTAAACATTTGCGCCTAGTACTGTGGGTAAATGTGGTAGTACCAAAGCCTAGTCTATCTTTTTGCACACAAACGTATCCAGTCACTGCAAACAAGAAAGGATAGTCTAGAATCTTGGCCACTATCAGATGCCTTGTGCCCATACCACTGTGACGGGATTGCTTCCTTGAGCTGACCTGCCATTACCTTACAATTTACTCTCGATGACAATTTTCCAGCAGCCTAGATGATATCTATAAGCTATAAATTAAAGTTGGGTTGTAAATATTAGCCTCATGGTCTGCTTCAATTGCACCTGTCATGACACTACTTGTTCCTTGCTTGGTTGTCCTGTGCCAATGATGCAAATATTTTATTACCTTGTTTCAATCATTCCTCTTTACAGCTGGTATAAAACAGATGCTTTTAGCTGATGGCTTATAGGAAAATACCTATAATGCACTATAATATTTAAAGCAACCCTGTCATTAAGTGCACCAAATTAAAAAAAAAAACAGTCTATATAAAGAGATGTCTTGCAGATTTCCATTATCAGTTGGTATCTGACACTTCTGGATGAGTTAGCCCCACGCCATATGATGTGGTTCCTCCCACATGCAACTACATCTAGAAAGTGGCCAGAGGAACCACAGCGCATTTCACATGCTTGGAAGTATTAGGCCACTAAAAAGGTATACATCTTCATTCATAGACTGGCTTTAGTTAAAGGGTAAGTTCACCTTTACAGAAAATCTGTAAGGTGAACTTACACCTCTTCCCCACTCCCCCCAAGGTCCCGCTATACAGGTGTCCTGTGATCACCCGCTGTAAGACAAAACGGTGTCGCCACTTCCCTGATCTGGGGATTTGTAATCCCTGCGGCTTTAGCACCCTATATGTACCTCTCAGCATGTACGGATAGGAGGCATTCCAATTGGTCTGTGCCGTCACATGGATGGCGCTGAACAATCAGAACCAGCCTAGTCCATCCTGTCAGCACTGGAGAAGAGGAAAGAAAGCTGCAGGGATTTCAAATCCCCAGATCAGTAATTCTCATAGTGGGAGAGCGCAGGACAGGGAGGATGGGGAGGGGGTCCAGTGTAAGTTCACCTTACAGATTCTCTGTTAAGGTGAACTTATGCTTTAACCTCCCTGGTGGTATGATTATGTCAGATTTTTGCGTCTCAAAGCGGTACATTTTTTCGCATAAAAATTTGGCGTTTTATATTGTAGGCCTGTAATTCTTAGGAATAACTCACTTAAATCTGTCCAAACAAGAGTCTAGAAGACATCCCAGGTATAATAAAGTTTGAAACAAATAAAAATATATGATCTGGCACTCCCACCAATGGCGAGCCTCCATCCCTATTATAGTGGACATACAAAAGAAAAAAGCGGTCGTTGGGACTTTGAGTGAGGCGAGCCATTGCAAGGTTGCATCAAGTAGCAAATGCATCAAGTAACAAGTACGTGGGTTAGATGGATATAATAAATACATTTATTATACACATAACAAATGACAATATCATAAAACAGCTGACAATTGGTTCAGGTAACAGAGCAATAACATAAGGCTGACAATTGATCATAATGAGTACATAGTGACATAGATGGAAACAGATGCACAGCAATTGTGTGCTATGCCGTTCAGGGTGTTACACTGTACACAATACTCTACGCGTTTCGAGGATCCGTCCTCTCGTCAGGAGTATCATATCACAATTGGTCTATGGATATAGATAATACAAAGGGTATATTAGTAAAATACAAGGGAAAACATCTTTGGTAGAGAGAAAAGTCAATGAGGGTATTCTTACATGTCAGCTTCACAGTTGTCCCAACAAATATCCATGGGACAGTGGGCACCCAGAGTGACGTCCAACCCGGGGCTGAGGCGGGGACGGTGGGGCCCAATCATAGGACAAAAGCCAAGGCGGCCAGCCAAAGAACACGTAAAGGAAAGTGAGGATAACACTTCGACCACGTCATGTCCGTGAAGGAGTATATGCGTTTTTGAATCAATAGATATAGTGGTAATGACATGACATGAGTATATTAAATATATAAAGATAATGTGGTATGAGTGTGAAGATATGAAAGGAGGTGTCATGAGGGGGTGAAAGGAAAGATGGTAGAAAAGAGAGAGAAGAGACACAGATGAGAAGAAAGGTGTGGGAGAGGAAGAAAAAAAAAAAAAAACCTCTTCCGCCTTGTATCGCATGGAGAGGGACATGGTGGAATAAAGAGGAAAGATAAAAATAGCAAATGACCGACCCCAAACAGACCAATGGGGTGGGTGCAGATAGGTGGATGAAAGGAAAGACTGTGGCATGGTAAAAAAAAACGTACATGGAAGATGTCAGCATGTATCTGTGAACCGACAAAAGAGTGAGAGGCTGGTCAGTCATGGCTGATGTAGCCAAAGGAGTGGGCGTGTCCCCTCCAGCGTCATGCTCGACAGCCAATGGTCATGTCAGGGAAGGAGGGAGCTGGATCCCATCAAAGGTCGGGGAGAAGCTCACACCCGCCCATCCCTAGGCGTCGGATAGAATACACGTGCATAGTGACGCCGCAGAGCGGGCGTGTGTGCATGGCGCCGATGCACAGGAGGACCCCCCCGGACCCGCCCAGCTAAGGCTAATTTCTCTCCGGTGCTTAGTCCTGTTATCAGCATGTCACTTCTGAGAAGTTTTCCCGACACGTGAGATAAATTTGTGTGGGGGGGGAGAGCTCAGCACGAAGCTATTGGGAACACAATTCTTCTGCTGTGTGGAGGGGGTGTGTTCCTTTCCTTCAATGAGCTCCCACACACTGTAACTGCAGTCTCTCCACCCCTCCTCTGTGCTCCTGACAGATGAAGAGATATTTTTAACAGGAAAATAGGATTTCCATCCGTCTGGATTTAGAGGACCAGATGGGATCGGATAGCAGCGGATGTCAGCGGACATGTCACCCCTGACATCCGTCGCTCCATAGAGGTGAATGGAGTGTCCGATCAGGTCCGCCTGAAAAACGGTCAAAATAAGTGCTTGTTGTTACATTTAAAAGTAAGGTAAAGTGTTGGGGTTAAGTGTTAGGATTTGCTTAACTGCAAGAGATAGGATAGTGGCTTTTAGAGGACGTTTATTAATATTATTATTATTATGCAGGATTTATATAGTGCCGACAGTTTGCACAGCACTTTACAACATTAGGGCAGACAGTGCAATTACAATACACTTCAATACAGGAGGAATCAGAGGGCCCTGCTCGTTAGAGCTTACAATCTATGAGGGAGGGTCAAGTGATACGAAAGGGTAATAGCTGTGGGGGATGAGCTGATGAAGAAAATAAAAGTGCAGTTGTTAGGCTTCTCTGAAGAGAAAAGTTTTCAGGGATCGCCTAAAAGTCGATAGATTTGGAGACAGCCTGACAGATTGGGGTAGGGAATTCCAGAGGATGGGAGAGACTCGTGAGAAGTCCTGGAGGTGAATATGGGAGGAGGTGATGAGGGAGCTGGAGAGCAGGAGGTCTTGGGAGGAAAGAAGAAGACAATTAGGTTGGTATTTTGGGACTAGGTTTGTAATGTATTTGGGGGCAGAGCTGTGGATGGCTTCGTAACTTATTGTTAGTATTTTGAATTTAATTAGTTGGGCGAGTGGCAGCCAGCGGAGGAATTGGCAGAGAGGGATAGCAGACGCTGATCGGTTTGTAAGGTGCATGAGCAGCATTTATTATTTTTTGCTGTTATTGTACCAACAATTGTGTGCCAAAATCTACAGGCTGCCAGCATTATAAGTTATGATCAATACATTGCCTATATTTTATTTGCCTGAAAATTTGTGGGCAGATCTGTGTGATCTGCAGAGTATCACATTTTGAAATCTATCATTTTTATTCACGATGAGCAAACTGGACAAATCAACATGTGAGATCAACATCTCATACATTTAAGAAAAGGAGTATATGTGCAGTTTACTGATTTGCCTGATTTGCAAATTATTTCCCTCATACTAGCAGCAATCTCTTCATCTGAGATTGCGTAACAGCAAGAAAAAGAAACAGCACAGTTTAATTCACATGATCTGCACAATGACATTCATAAAAGGACTTGAAGTCACCTGGGGAATAAAATGTACTTATGGCCAAAGGTAAAAGTCTTTTTATACTCTAGGATGACTCAGTGCATTTCAGTGCACAAGTTACATAACTGTTCTTAAGAAGAATAAAAAAAGCCCAAAGCAAAGTTAAAAGAGAATGGATTTTCAAAAACATTTAATAACACGGCTTTGAAGCACATCCCGAATAAGAGAAAGGTTAGAAAAGATTCATTATTTCCACAATGGGTTCACCTATTCACGGCATCAAAGTATGCCATGTGAGAATGCAGTTTAACTGGCGTCTGTTGGTCTATCTTTAACTGTGAAGTGGAAAAGCCTAAATTGTGTGACTTATGAGGAGTTCATAGAATATTTATATTAATATTATTAATATATGAATATTTATATGAGTAAATAAAGTATTTCATGGTAAATCATAGATGCTAGACCAACCTTTCTTCAGAGATTGCCCCCTTTCACACTGGGGCTGGCGGGCGGTAGCGGTAAATCCCCGCTAGTCTCAGCGGGGATTTAGCGCTGTTATAGAGGCGCTACGGTGCCGCTATGCAGGGAGGTGCGGGGCACTTTTAACCCCCCCACAACGGGTTAAACAGGGGTTAAAAGTGCCGGCGCTCGGCGCTCCCGGAGCGGTGTACAACCGCTACGGGAGCGCTGCCCATTGAATTTAATGGCAGGAGCGGTGGAGGAGCGGTGAATACACCGCTCCCCACATTCCTGAAAAATCATGCTTGCATGATTTTCTGAAGCGCTGCGCTAGCGCAACGCCTCAGTCTGAAAGCATCTATAGAGATGAATGAAAATAATATTTAGAGCGTTATTACAGCGGTAATTTTAGCGCTTTACCGCTGTAATAACGCTCCAGTGTGAAAGGGGCCTAAGGGTTCATTGAACAGTAAGCAGTGGTATTATTGATTCCCCACCTGACAGTGCCTGCATAGTGCATCAAAGTAACAGCACATTCTTTCCAATGGCCACTGATGTATGAGAGCAGGGGAAACTTGTATACTTTACTGACCACCAATGTAAAGGCAGATTCATTTTTCCTGTCTGTATATCTTCTCTGGATGTTACATACCTCATTCATTAATTAAATTATTCACAACTTACTGATCATGCTATACTATGAACTATAAATATACAAACATTTAGTAGGCATTCCCTGAGACCGGAAAATTATTTTAAGGGTTCCTCTATAGTAAAAACGATGAGTACGATTCTAATAGACTGTCTATTGATCCTTTCAATAGCTAGTAGTAATAAAGCAGGCCATAGATGGATCAAATCTCAGCCAGTTCAGCAGAAACCGGCCAAGATTCGATCCATCTATGGGTAGGCTGATTGCACCCAAGTCAATCCATTGATTGGTTTGGGTACAACCAGCATGTGGGCTTTTTAGCATGCGATTATTGCCAGCGGCAGGCTGTGTTGAAGGGAGAATGAAGGGATTTTCTTTCCTGCATACCGCAACATTATAGTCACATGTGTAAATTAGCCACATCCAATCTCCTCGGAATGTGCCAAGGCAGGTGTTGATTGTCCAAGCACATGGCAAGAAATGAAAAAGCTTTTAAAGCCACCCTACCAATTGTGACAGTCATCTCACGTTTAGGAACATCTGAACACAAAACATACATGGCAGCGTTTCCACACTGATATAGGGCCATTCTTATGAGAACATTTAGACACAACATGTAATCAAAATGTGCAATATTTTCAGGAGGAGAGCCCAGATGGAAAATGTAATGAGTCAAACCCAGATTTCAGTTTCCTTATTTAGTTACATAAAAGGAAAATATCAATGATTGACCTTTAAGATATAACTGGAATAGCATTTCAAATGGCTTGGCTATTACTGGCAACCGATAACAAAATGAATGTAGCAACAAATAATTAAGAATACAAAGGAGAGGCCCTCCCTTCATGGTGCACATGCAGTGAAGGGTCTGTTTTCTTCTAAATGGAAAATAAAGAAAGATTGATGCATGAATTACGAACATTTTAGAAAATACCTGTTTGATATAATGAGCTCTTCTAGTATTTAGAATGGTCATTGCTCATCAGATGTGGTTGCCATCGGTAGGTTACTCCATTATGGCCCAGTTGAACTTATGGGGGTTGATTTACTAAATGCAATTAGGCTGTTCACTTTCCCAGAGGAAAAAGCTTCCCCTCATTCACTAAGCTCTGGGGATCATAGGGCTGTGTATGAATTTCCTTACATGGTTTGATACTGCTATTAGTGGACAAAAAGATGAACAGTTTAGCAGATAACCATGCAAATACACCTCTGCTGCTGCAAGCATGATCTGGCTGTTAATCCTGCCCAATACAATTTTGTTTTCAGTGGTGCCTCAGTCCTTGCTGGGTCTCATGATTAGCAATTAGAAAAAGACAGAGAGAATCCTTGGAGAAATCTTGTGATATATGCTCTTTCCTTGTTCTCTTCTTACCTATCTCAGAACACTTTCAGTGTCACATACAACACCGCATGTGCTCCTCTTTCTGTTGGGGTACCACAAGGCACCATCCCTGGGCCCTCCTATTATCTCTCTACACCTCTTCCCTGGGCCAGTTGATAGCCACCCATGGCTTCCAATAGTACCTCTACACCAATGGCACCCAGATCTCTCTACTCCCCAGCTCACCCCCTCAATCTCCTCAGCTATCACAAATTTACTGAGGGACACACAAGTATGGGTGTCACACCACTTCCTCAAACCCAATCTTTCTAAAGCTGAGCTTGTAATATTTCCTCCTCCCTCATCCCCCCCCATTACTTTAATACTTTATCATTGAGATCAACAACACAACCATTGATGCCAGGGTAATAGGTTCAATCTAAACTCTGACCTCTCCTTGGGGCCTCACATCCAATTCCTGACTAACAACACCACAAAACAAGTTTTTCAATCTTTCATATTCTATTATATTCTGCCTTGACTACTACAAATCCCTCTTAACTAACCTACTTTTACGCAGGCTATCCCCCTTCAGTCTATTATGGGTGACTGCTGACCCTCTTTACCAATCCCTTCACTGGCTTCCACTAGCTCAATGTATAAAATTCAAACTACTATCCACAACATGCAAAGCCATGCACAACACTGCTCCCAGCTACATGACCAACCTCATCTGCAGATATCACCCAAATCATCCTCTGTGCTCCTCCTAAGACATCTTGCTCTCTAGCTCTCTTGTTACCCCCTCCCATGCTCACCTCCAGGACTTTTCCAGAACCTCTTCACTCCACCAGAACTCCCTATCCCAATATGTCCTGTCAGCTCCTACCCTGCCTGCCTTTAGGCGATCCTTGAAAACTCATTTATTCAGGGAAGTATACACCACCTCCATCTAAAAAACTGTACTTGAGTCACATTCTCCAGATCATCCCCTGCAGCTATTACCTTTTGTACCACTTCCCTTAAGATTGTAAGCTCCATGAGCAGGGCCCTCCTATTCCTTCTGTATTGAACTGTGCTGTAATTGTACTGTCCCCCTTTATATTGTAAAGCACTGCGCAAACTGTTGGTGCTATTTAAAGCATGTATAACAATAATAATAATATAGGTAGGTGTTTATTAATTGAAAGCGCACAGAATACAAGCAGCATCCCACAAAAACCTTGAGGCATTTCACACTACCAATGATTATTCATGAGGGCTAGACCTTATGAAGAAACAGAGGTAGCACAAAATGCTTCAGGGTTTTTGTATGATGCTACTTGTAGTCTGTGCTCCTTCAATTGATAAACACCAACCTACACTGCAAAATTTTAGCCAGAATTCTTGGTATTTTACAGAAGTTGAAGCAAGAGTTTTTATGAAGCTGTGACTCTAGTTAACGTCTCTACAGATTCTATTTTTAGTACAAAAAGTAAAGAATTAAATGTACTTACAGCTTTCTATTTCAAGAGTACAGTTCTGTTCATCTAAAGGATATCTGCGTAGATCCATCATACAAGCAGCTGTGGTTGTAATCCTAAATGAAATACATAAGATATAAAAGCCTTGTATTATATGCACCTTTTTCATTATAGCGTATTTATAGTGCACTTGTTCATATTTACATTGAAGTAATACAGCATATACCAGCTTGTTTGTAAACAATACAGCAATACAGAAAGTGCACATATATATATATATATATATATATATATATATATACTCACTGGCCACTTTATTAGGTACACCCTGCTAGTACCAGGCTGGACCGCCTTTTGCCTTCAGAACTGCCTTAATTCTTTGTGGCATAGATTCAACAAGGTTTTAGAAACATACCTCAAAGATTTTGGTTCATAGTGACATGATAGCATCATGCAGTTGCTGCAGATTTGTTGGCTGCACGTCCATGATGCAAATCTCCAGTTCCACCACATCCCAAAGGTGCTCTATTGGATGAAATGTGGTGACTGTGGAGGTCATTGGAGTGCAGTGACCTCATTGTCATGTTCAAGAAACCAGTGGTGAGATGATTTGAGCTTTGTGACATGGTGCTTATCCTGCTGGAAGTAGCCATCAGAAGATGGGTGCACTGTAGTCATAAAGGGATGGACATGGTCAACAACAATACTCAGGTAGGCCATGGCGTTTATATGATGCTCAATTGGTACTAAGGGGCCCAAAGTGTGCCAAGAAAATATCCACCATACCATTACACCACCGCCACCAGCCTGAACCATTGATATAAGGTAGGATGGATCCATGCTTTCATGTTGTTTACACCAAATTCTGACCCTACCATCTGAATGTCGCAGCTGAAATTGAGACTCATCAGACCAGGCAACATTTTTCCATTCTTCTATTGTCCAATTTTGGTGAGCCTGCATGAATTGTAGGTCCAAGTGCTGCAAGGTTCTGTGTTGTGCATTTAGAGATGGTATTTTGCATACCTTGGTTGTAACGAGTGGTTATTTGAGTTACCGTTGCCTTTCTATCATCTGGAACCAGTCTGCTCATTCTCCTCTGACCTCTGACATCAATAAAGCATTTTGCCTACACAACTGCCGCTCATTGGATATTTTCTGTAAACCCTAGAGATGGTTGTGTGTGAAAATCCCAGTAGATCAGCAGTTTTTTAAATACTCATAACACACCGTCTGGCACCAACAACCATGCCACATTCAAAGTCACTTAAATCCCTTTTCTTCCCCATTCTGATGCTCAGTTTGAACTTCAGCAAGTTGTCTTCACCACGTCTAGATGCCTAAATGTGTTGAGTTGCTGCCACGTGATTGGCTGATTAGCAGTTTGTGTTACCAAGCAATTGAACAGGTATACCTAATTAAGTGGCTGGTGAATATATATTCATATATATATATATATATATATATATATATATATATATATATATCTGTATCTCAAAGTATAAACACAGGTATATATGTGTATTATTTAACTTACATAAAATAATGTGACAAATATTAATATTCATATGACTATACATAATAGCACTATAATATTAATATGAATTAAGAAAATTCCACTTCAGTTAATGCTTTATTTTGCTTTTATAAAGTTTAGCTGATCTGCAAAACATTTTGACATTCCAACAAGATATCTCATACACTTTTTAATCTTTCAAAAAATGTAATTTATTTTCCATTTCTAGCACTTAAATCCAAATGGGGATTTAAGAACAATGGCTTAAAGCAGACACTTTCAGTGCAACACAGTTGAATTTACTCCAGTGGGTGTCTGGAAGGTCTGCACCATCTGCTCAGAATAATTAGATGATTTTACTATCTATCACCACAATTTCCCCTCTGTGCTTATCCACCAGCTCTCCCTTCAGTGACAATATTGTACAGTTTTTTTTTTTGCCACCGCTTCCCATTCATGTACATGTTAAAAATATCAGAAATCTGTAGGTTTTGTTCTATCAAGCAGCAAAATAATAAGGCAAAGAAAAACCTTAGGCCATGAATCAAGCAATGAGCAACATAAAACCTGTAAGATACCCCTTATCCTAGTCTTCTGTGCCCAGCATTTCATCCTTAGTAATGGTACCAGCATGTAGAACAATCAAATCTGATTCATATGCCATCACTAGAGATGAGCATACTAGACGGATGTACAGTCAATCAAGGCAGACAACTATGATGAGCATACTTCAGATCCGGGGACAGGGCACATTTTTTTTTCATCTCCACTCTACACAAGTGAATTTATCTGTCAAATCTGAATTGTAGAGGATCAATCGGTCACCCCCTAGCTTTTTCTATTTTTCTGCTTTCTTTTTTTTTTTTCTACAGTGTTAATTTTTAGCTTTTTCCAATCCCTACTATGACAAAATCTACAGAATCAGAGTAATACTGAACCGTGATTCTGGTTCCTTCCAGCAGAGGCCCCAATTATGTTATAGTCACTTCATTCCAAAAATTAACAGGAGTCTTACATTAAACGCATATATTGTGGAGTGCCTGGTTGGTTACTTTAGATCAGTGGTTCTCAACTCCGGTCCTCGGGACCCACTAACAGGCCAGATTTTAAGTATTACCTTGGGGAGATGCAGACTAGAATACTGCAATCACTGAGCAGCAAATTATATCACCTGTGATGTATTTCAGTTGTCCTGCAAACCTGGCCTGTTAGTGGGTCCCGAGGACAGGAGTTGAGAACCACTGCTTTAGATGAAGGAACATCAAATGTGGATTTGTTTTTTTCTTAAAGTGTATGTAAAGGCAAAACTTTATTTTGGCTTTGGACAGATTAGGGAAGGGTTAAAGTGGAAGTCTGGGCTCAAACTAATTATGCTTAACCGGTTCCCAACCAACTTGCATACATTTACTGCAGCAAAGTGGAATCGCCGTCTATAAACAGTCTCGTGCCCGCCGCACTCTGCAGGAGTGTGGCCGCGGGTCGGGCGGATTCGATCTCCGCCGGCGAGCCGCGGTTGCCTACCAGAGACAAAGTTTACATTGGCGGTTCCCCGTTCTGACAGGCAACATGTAGGAGATCTACTGATCCCTGTCACTGGAATCAGTTAGATCTCTTATGCCCATGGTAGCCCAGCCCCCTCACAGTTAGAACACGCCTAGGGAACACAGTTAACCCCTAGATCTCCCCCTGCAGGTTAATCCCTTCACTACCAATGACATTTACACAGTAATCAGTGGATATTTCTGATCGCTGTATAAATGCCATTGGTCCCAAAAAAGCGTCAAAAATGTCCGACATGTCCGCCCCAATGTCACAGTCCCAATAAAAATTGCAGATCACCGCCATTACTTGTAATAAAAAATAAAAAAAAATTGTAAAAACGCCAGAAATTAATTCTCATGGTTTGTAAATGCAACAACTTTTGCGCAAATCAATCAATAAACGCAGATTTCAATTTTTTTCACCACAAATATGAGGAAGAATATAAATCGACCAAAAACGATGAATAAATTTGTTTTTTTATATTTTTTTTAATTTATATTTTAGCAAAAAGTAAGAAATATTGTTTTTTTGCAAAATTGTCGCTTTTTTTGTTTAAAGCGGTGATCAGAAATGATGCAGAGGTGATCAAATACCACCAAAAGAAAGCTCTATTTGTGGGAAAAAAAGGATGCAAATTTTGTTTGGGTACAATGCCGCACGACCGCGCAATTGTCAGTTAAAGCGACACAGTGCCGAATCCCAAAAAGTGCTCTGGTCCTAACATGGGAAATCCTTCCGGGGCTGAAGTGGTTAAAACAGCTCCTAACCACCTTCTGCTCTGGTTTGGTCATGAGATCTCCCCAGTGGCTGCCTTCAGGGGAGAGAGGAGAGCGCCGACAATGGATGGAAAGCCTGGGTGGTGATGTCAGCCATAGGATTACTATGGGGCATCATTGTTGTCTGTCCTTCCTCTCAGCTGAAGACAGCCGCTGGGAGCCAATCACATGACCAGACCAGAGCGCCCTGAGAATAGGTAAGTATAAGCATCTTCCTTCAACGGGGTAATTTGTATAGGAGTTAGAAGGTAGGTGGGAACAATTTTAAGCTTAGTTAGTTGTAGCCCAGACTTGTACTTTAAAGCAATATTAAACCCAAAACCAAAAATGTATTATATTGCAGCTTACTATTCATTAGATATGATAGATGCATTCATTTTCTTTTTTTAGGCTTTTTACCCCTTTGTTTTCACCTGGTGATCTGGCCAGCAATACACATTCTGCATTAGAGTGCCCCCAATCTAGATGAATGAGCATATGGGGCAGATTTGAACATCATCATTGTCAGTCTGGAGGGAGTGTTTGATGTATTAGCACATTTTAATACACTAACAATTTGAAACCAAACTCCAGCTAATACTTTATAAGCAGTTACAGCAAAAAGTTTTGTTCCTGTTGGGATAAAGGTTTTACATAAATGAATAAAACTTATCATTGTAACACCGTGCCAGTGTTAAATGTTTCGTCTCATCCCTGTAACTATAATAGGAAAAAGTTTGGTACTCCCCTATAGACTACTTGTGGTTGTTCGGGGAGAGATGGGCCTATCATCATCTGTATATCAATCATGCAGTTCAATGGGGTTAAGTTGAACTGTGCTGATTTACATCGCGGTCCAACTTCTTCCTGATATTTCAATTAACGTTTTGGTTACACTTTTTATATATTACTATTGAATCTAGTTATATTTTTAATATGAACACTATTGTTGTTTTTAAATTTGAAATGGTTCTTTTCCTTATGATATAGGTTCCATATAAATGTGATTTGTTCCAATTGGTGAACGAGGGGGAGGCTTGGTTAAACGATTTTGATATAGCTCTATATGCTTTCGTGTTTTAACCATTGTGACTGCCGTGCGATGATGAGGCTTGGATCTGTAGCCCTGCCCCAGTCTCTCTATTAATTGAGCCGCTGCCTATGATAAATGAAAGTGAGGCTTGGTTCATATACTTGTCTGTAATTCTATCCGTCCGGCGGTTTCAAGAAATATGGCCGCCGAACGAAGATGAGGCTTCGTTTCCAAGTCTCCTATTTATAGCGGCACGTCAATGCGTAGCCCGTGCCCTTTGATGACGTAATTTATGACGAAACATGACGGGCGGTCCGACGCATTGACGAGCACACGACCCATGTGATCAGGCAGCACGGGCTGATTATTTCTGAGCTGGCTTATTTTATTGAGACAATCACTTTTTTATTCTGGATTATGTGAGTAGCCATTTGGCATTTGTTCTAATTCATACAATAAATGATAGTACTTCACTATTTGGAGCCTTTCTTTTTTTCTAACATGCGGATGTGAGTTTCATGAGTTACATTTGGATACTGGAGCTGGCGGTGTTCAATCTCCCTAAAGCTTGCAGAGGCTATCTGCCTGTCTTTTCCGTTTGCCTAGAGATAGGTAAACACTAGTGTTGAGCGAACCCGGACTGTAACGTTCGGGTCCGTACCGAACTTTCGGGTGTCCGTGGCACGGACCCGGACCCGGACTTTCAAAAATCGTTCGGGTTCGGTCCGGGGTTCTGCTATTTTACTCCACGTGTTGAGAAGCTGCAGGGCAGCCAATCAACAAGTGTTTCACTGGTTTGCCCTTAGAAGCCATCACAGCCATGCCTACTAATGGCATGGCTGTGATTGGCCAGTGCATCATGTGACCCAGCCTCTTTATAAGCTGGAGTCACAGTGCTGCAGTCACATGCTCCTTGGGTTAGTGTAGGGAAAGGTAGCTGACTGCGTGAGGGACAGATTTGAGACATTTTAAGACCTGATCCTGCATCCTGAGATAGATTACTTTACTACTGCTGTCTGTGCTGTTGCTCTGAGGACAGATAGCAGAAATTAGAGATTTCAAATACCGCTGCTTTGAGTTGCAGATCAAACTCTGCTTAAAACAACGATCGCTACGATCGTGCTGAACGATCAGTTTGTTTGGGGAATTTGAGATTTCAAATACCGCTGCTTTGAGTTGCAGATCAAACTCTGCTTAAAACAACGATCGCTACGATCGTGCTGAACGATCAGATTGTTGGGGGAATTTGA
>BLSH010319913.1:226243-250999 GCA_018402905.1 Glandirana rugosa | reverse complement strand
AACCTTTATTAAAATGAATCAGGCATGGATCCCACAAGACTTGTCTGTACCTTGTGCAGAATAAACATTTAGACCGGACTCACACAGCCATTCATATACTTCTTTTTTTGAATAGGCCTCAATACAAAAAAAAAATACCATGTTGGCTACCTCCTCCTACTCCTCTCCCACCGCCACTTCCACCTACACTACCACGGTCACGGCCTAGTCAACCTCTAGGCTCCTACTCCACATCCACCCCCCTTCCCATTTTTTTACTTGATTTTAATTTATTTTCCCTATCCCCATTTATTTGTAGGGCACTTGCCCTAGTTTGAAGATGATTTTAGAACAGTTATATGGTTTCTACCGTTAATTAATACTTTTCAGACACAGTTTGAAGATGATCCACATTCACCTCCATTTTTGCTTTTTTTTGTTTTTATTTTTTTAAAAATATTTAAAGTTATTTCCCTGTCCCCATTTTTTTTGTAGGGCACTTGCCCTACCCTTACCCCCATTTTACTTCATTTTGCACCCCTCTGGGGCTTTCCAGGACTTTGCTACAGCCATTTTTGTGCCTAAAAGTTCGGGTCCCCATTGATTTCAATGGGGTTCGTTGTCCGTGCGATCGTTCGGGTTCCGTCCGGACCCGGACCCGGACCCGGACTTTGTCCCGAAGTTCGGACGGACCAGCAGAACCCGAACGTCCAGGTGTTCGCTCAACTCTAGTAAACACTTATTTCTGGTAAGAGTTTTTTGCATCTAAAGTGTGAGGTGACGCCAGAAATCAATTCAACCTTTGCACATGGTGGAAGAATTCCTTATCCTACTTTGAACATTTTGATCACCCTCCTTTCCTGATTTATTGGAATATTTATGTTTTTGCACTATTTGGACTTTTTGCACTATATGAGCTTTGTACTTCACGATTTAGTTTGATATATTAATATTGTTCATGTCATTTATATTGTTTTCAAATTTTTTTTAAAGGTATTATATATCATCCAATTTTGGCACTGAACTGCACAGTTTTACACATGTCAATTTTTATTTGTTAAGATTTTTTATCACATATAGGGTTGCACATTTCTTTTTTGTTTATATCATCCCTGTAACTAGCTGGATCACCAGATGAAAATAAAAGACCTAAAAAATAAAACTAATGCAGCCCATCACATCTAAGAATTTGTAAGCTGCAATATCATAAATGTTTGATTTTGGGTTTAATACCGCTTTAAAGCCACCGTTGGGTTATTTTTTGCTGTATGTGTACTGCTGGGGAGATTTCACTTCCTGTACTGGGACAGAAATAGGAATCTCTTTTTGCTACAATGTTTACCTGGATGGAGCAGGAATACAGACAACAACAAAAACTTGGCAGAGGTTCAATACAGAAAAAACAAAACAAAAAAACAACAAAATATTTTTCCTGTACATTCACTTACACAATAGTGCAACAGGCGAGGTTGCTGTACTAACATCGAATTGTTAGTACAGTGGCTCCGACCTGAGCTGTGAGGCTTTTTTTCGTTCAAACCACTGGGTTGAATTAAAGAAAACTAGAGGTGTGTACTAGGCTTTACAGGACTGAACATTCAGTGTGAACGCATTCAAATAGCTACATAGTTAGTCCGCTTGAAAAAAGACACAAGTCTATCTAGTTTAGGGGTCTCCAAACTATGGCCTTCCAATTGTTGAGGAACTACAATTCCCATTATGCCTAGTCATGTCTATTACTGTCAGAGTTTTACAATGTCTCATGGGATGTGTAGTTCCACAACAGCTGGAGGACCGTAGTTTGGAGATTCCTGATCTAGTTCAATTAAGGGGTAAAAAACAAAGAAAGATATAATCCTATATACACAATTCTATACCCACAGTTGATCCGGAGGAAGGCAAAAACCCCAGCAAATCATGATACAATTTGTTCCAGCAGGGGAAAAAATTCCTTCCTGATCCCCCCAGAGGCAATCGGATTTTCCCTGGATACACTTTACCTATAAATGTTAGTACCCAGTTATATTATTTACATTAAGGAAAGAATCCAGGTCTTTTTAAAGCAATTTACTGTGCTGGTCAGAACCACCTCTGGAGGGAGTCTAAACCACATTTTCACAGCTCTAACTATGAAGGAACCTTTCCATATTTGGAGATGAAATCTTTTTTCCTCTAGATGTAAAGAGTGCCCCCTTGTCCTCTGTGATGACCTTAAAGTGAATAACTCAACCCCAAGTTCACTATATGAACCACTTATATATTTGTACATGTTGATAATATCCCCCCTTAATGTACTCTTCTCAAGAGAGGATAACTTCAGATCCTCTAATCTTTCCTCATAGCTGAGCACCTCCATGCCTCTTATTAGTTTGGTTGCCCTTCTCTGCACTTTCTCCAGTTCCCCAATATCCTTTTTTAGAACTGGTGCCCAAAACGGAACTGCATATTCCAGATGAGGTCTTACTAATGATTTGTACAGAGGCAAAATAATAAATAGCTAAATGAGTACTCTGCTTCTTTAGTAAATCAACCTAATTTAATCAACAAAGGAAAACCTAGCAGGTGTCATGTCTTTGTGTTTGTGATAATAATTATTTTATATTGTGTATATGTACCTTTGATATACAAAGTTCAAAATGCAGTAGAGATAGATAAATAGATAGATAGATAGATAGATAGATAGATAGATAGATAGATAGATAGATAGATAGATTAGACGACCAATAGATAGATAGATAGATAGATAGATAGATAGATAGATAGATAGATAGATAGATAGATAGATAGATAGATAGATAGATAGATAGATAGATAGATAGATTAGATAACTAATAGATAGATAGATAGACTAATAGATAGATAGATAGATAGATAGATAGATAGATAGATAGATAGATAGATAGATAGATAGATAGATAGATAGATTAGATGACTAATAGATAGATAGATAGATTAGACGACCAATAGATAGATAGATAGATAGATAGATAGATAGATAGATAGATAGATAGATAGATAGATAGATAGATAGATAGATAGATAGATTAGATGACTAATAGATAGATAGATAGATAGAATAGATAGATAGATAGATAGATAGATAGATAGATAGATAGATAGATAGATAGATAGATAGATAGATAGATAGATAGATAGATAGATAGACTAATAGATAGATAGATAGATAGATAGATAGATAGATAGATAGATAGATAGATAGATAGATAGATAGATAGATAGACAGATAGATAGATAGATAGATAGATAGATAGATAGATAGATAGATAGATAGATAGATAGATGGAATAAGATAGATAGATAGACTAATGGATAGATAGATAGATAGATAGATAGATAGATAGATAGATAGATAGACACAACCCAAAATTGTTATGTTTATAAATGATCTGGGTCTAGCCCTCGGGATGCAGTTTTATTATGAAAAAGTGAAAGTGACTGGAACAAAAAGCTGCAGGATATAAAGAGAGGCAACTGTCTCAAGTGCAAACTGCAGGAAAACAAAGCTGAAAAGGTTACAAGGGGCCGCGTGTGATGCAGATACAAAGAAAAATAAGGCAAGAAAGAACAAACTTTAATCTTGCATAACATTCTTCTCTTCATCTGAAACAGAATTCAGTTTAGTTTGTAATTTTAGTAGGCCTGACCATGTGCCTCTCAGTGACATTAAATGTAAAATGTGATAATATGATGTACTGATGTTTAATCCAAAGAATAAAATAAGACTCTTTTTGCATTTATTAGTAAGCGATATTATTTAATTAGTATTTATAAAATGAAAATAACGATACCAAGGAAGGTGCATTAAAATAATATTAACATTGTTATTATTAATAAATATGTTATTTAATAATGGTGCTATGCTTATTTAGAACAACCCAAAGCAGCCAGTCACAGATCACTTCAAGCGGAGCTCCAGCCTGGGGAAAAAAAATTAAAAGTCAGCAGCTGCAAATACTGTAGCTGCTGGCTTCTAATTTTTATTTTTATTTTATTTATTTATTTCAGGTACTTATATAGCACCATCAGTTTACACAGCACTTTACATATATATTGTACATTCACATCAGTCCCTGCCCTCAAGGAGCTTACAATCTAAGGTCCCTAACTCACATTCATACACATACTAGGGCCAATTTAGAGAGGATCCAATTAACCTACCAGCATGTCTTTGGAGTGTGGAGGGAAACCGGAGCACCCGGAGGAAACCCACACAGGGAGAACATGCAAACTCCATGCAGGTAGTGTCGTGGCCGGGAATCAAACCAGCAACCCTTTTGCTGCTAGGCAAGAGTACTATCCACTACACCACTGTGCCGCCCCTAATTTAAAGACACTTACCTCTGTCGAGGAAGCCCGCGATGTCGGCACCCCAAGCCAATCCGTCCATCGGCTTCGGGTGCAGGTGCCAGCATTGCAAGTAAGGGCAACCGGCAGTGAAGCCTTCAGGCCTCACAGTTGGTTTCCTACTGCGCATGTGCGAGTCGCACTTCGCTTTCTGAATGGGCCCATTGTCTTCTGGGGGACACACAGAAGGCAGAAGAGGGAAGGAGGAGGGCCGGATGCAATTGTAGAAGTGACGTACCTCCCCACAACGACATAGGATGGAAGTCCCAATGAAAATATGCAGAAAAGGTACCAAAAAATATATCCAAAAATGAGGGGTGGGTGGGGTGGTCAATTGGTTGAGACCGAGTTGTCTTTTTTCCTGGAACTTCGCTTTAAGTGATGAGACATTCAAACATCTATTGCAGTATATGGGCTGTCCATTTCGGTGTTATGCCAGATAAATTGGGTGATTTACTAAAACTGGTGCACACAGAATCTGGTGCAGCTGTGCATATTAACCAATCAGCTTCTAGGCTTTCTTGTCAAAGCCTAATTGAATGAGCTGAAGTTAGAAGCTGATTGATTACAATGCACAGCTGTACCACACTCTGTGTGCATCAGTTTTAGTAAATCTCTCCCAAAGTGTATATTTGCCTGGCTGACTAAATAAGCGCTAGTGAAGTAGATGTCCTATAATCATTTTATTCCGAGTTAGCAATGAAACATCTGTCCCTCTATGGCCATCATAAACTGCAGAACACTAATTGATAATATCCACACAGGCAAATAAAATGCATTACTATATAGAATCCTTTTCTCTATGATTAATTGCTATATCCTATTGTAGTGAGGAGGAATCACTATGTAGCTATATAGGATGTCTGAGCTCCTGAGCTCCCCAGCAGTTGCCTGATTAGGCTTGTGCACGGCCGAAAAATTTGTTTGTTATCATTTCGTTCATTTTTTTTATTTTTTCGAAATTCGGGAATTCGATAAATTCGGAATTCGGAAATTCAGACATTTGAAATTTCAGGATTCGAAATTTGGAAATTCAAGAATTCAGTAATCTGGCAATTCGAAAATGCTGAAATTCGATATTCGGAAATTCGGCAGCAAAGAATTCGAAAATTTGAAAAATCAGAAATTCGTTAATTGGAAAATAAGAAAGAACATTTGAAATAATAACTAACTAATAAATAACTATTAAATTATAGGTATTGGAAGTTCTTTGAAAATTTGGCTGTTAGTGAACTTAAATACAAAATTTATCACTAACAACCATATTTTCAAGGAAATTCCAATTACTATAATTTAATAGTTATTTATTAGTTAGTTATTATTTCAAATGTTCTTTCTTATTTTATCATTTCCAAATTTTGAATTTCCGAAATTCAGAAATAAGAAAGAAAATTTGAAATAATAATTAACTAATAAATAACTATTGAATTATAGGTATTGGAATTTCCTTTCAAATTTGGCTGTTAGTGAACTTAAATACGAAATTTATCGATAACAGCCCTATTTTCAAGGAAATTCAAATACCGTAATTTGGATTTTCAGATTTGCTGGTTTTCAGATTACTGAATTTTCGTAAACGAACATTCAGAAAAATTCAGAAATTCAAAATTTGGAAATTCAGATTCGTCCGAATTTCAAAAAATTTGTTAAAAAACCAATTCAGAACGAAACAAATTTCACAAGCCTACTATAGATATGCCATTGGAAAGCTAAACAAATTTATATGAGACAGATACACTTGGGTTGGTTTACTAAAGGCAAGCAGGCTGTTCAGTTTGCAAGGCAATTTTGTCTTCGCTTAGTGAATGAGGTCAAGCTTTCTGACTTCCATCATCCAATCACATGCAAACAATATTATTGTTTTGTTAATTTTCCTTGCACGTGATTGGGTAACCTTTGCAAAGCGAATTTTAACCACATTCACAAAGCTAAAGCAAAATCCCTTTGGAAAGGGAACAACCTAATTACATTTAGTAAATAGCCCAACTATCTCATGCTGACTGTTATCAGAACATTCATTGGGGGGCATAACCTGGAGCAGCTGTGCACAGTAACCAATCAGCTTCTAATGCTTGCCATTAAGAGTTGCTCCAGATTTCCCACTGTAGCGGATTTACTAAAGGGAAATAGACTGTGCACATTGCAAGTGTAGTTGCTCCAGAGCTTAGTAAATGAGGGGAGGCTCTGCTGACTTCAATCATCTCATGATGTGCAAGGAAAAATGCAGTTCTTGTTTTCCTTACACATGAATGGTTATTCTGTGCAAAGTGCAAAAAGATGCTGATTGGACAGCATGATTATTGCACAGGTGTGCCTTAGGCTGGCCACAATAACATGCCACTCTAAAATGTGCAGTTTTACTGTATTGGGGGGGGGGTCCAAAAACCAGTATCTGGTGTGCCCACCATTTGCCTCACACAGTGCAGCACATCTCCTTTGCATAGAATTGATCAGGTTGCTGATTGTGGTCTGTGGAATGTTGGTCCAGTCCTCTTCAATGGCTGTGCGAAGTGGCTGGATATTGGCAGGAACTGGAACATGTTGTCGTATACGCCAATCCAGAGCATCCCAAACATGTTCAATGGGTGACATGTCCAGTGAATATGCTGGCCTTGCAAGAACTGGGATGTTTTCAGCTTCCAGGAATTGTGTACAGATCCTTGCACCATGGGGCCGTGCATTAGCATGCTGCAACATGGGGTGATGGTCGTGGATGAATGGCACAACAATGGGCCTCAGGATCCCATCACGGTATCTCTGTGCATTCAAAATGCCATCAATAAAATGCACCTGTGTTCATTGTCCATAGCATACGCCTGACCATACCATAACCCCACCGCCACCATAGGCCACTCCATCCACAACGTTGACATCAGCAAACCGCTCACCCACACGATGCCCTACAAGCTGCCTGCCATCTGCCCTGTACAGTGAAAACCAGAATTCATCCGTGAAGAGAAAACCTCTCCAAGGTGCCAGATGCCATCCAATGTACCCATTTGTTCACTCAAGTCGGTTACGACGACAAACTGCAGTCAGGTCGAGACCCCAATGAGGACAACGAGCATGCAGATGAGCTTCCCTGAGACGGTTTCTGACAGTTTGTGCAGAAATTCTTTGGTTAGGCAAACCGATTGTTGCAGCAGTTGTCCAGGTGGCTGGTCTCAGATGATCTTGGAGGTGAAGATGCTGTATGTGGAGGTCCTGGGCTGGTGTGGTTACACGTGGTCTGCGGTTGTGAGGTCGGTTGGATGTACTGCCAAATTCTCTGAAACGTCTTTGGAGATGGCTTAAGGTAGAGAAATGATCATTCAATTCAAGGACAACAGCTCTGGTGGACATTCCTGCAGTCAGCATGCAAATTGCACGCTCCCTCAAAACTTGTGACATCTGTGGCATTGCGCGGTGTGATAAAACTGTACATTTTAGCGTGGCCTTTTATTGTGGTCAGCCTAAGGCACACCTCTGCAATAATCATGCTGTCTAATCAGCATCTTGATATGCCACACCTGTGAGGTGGATGGATTATCTCGGCAAAGGAGAAGTGCTCACTAACACAGATTTAGACAGATTTGTGAACAATATTTGAGAGAAATAGGCCTTTTGTATACATAGAAAAAGTTGTAGATCTTTGAGTTCAGCTCATGATAAATAGGGGCAAACACATTAAAGTGTTGCGTATATAATTTTGCTCAGTGTATATAAAAGCTTTTTTCTTTTCCCCAAAATGTGTACTTCTTCCTATTTATTCCTAAGATTTACACAGCCCTGCCACACAGCAAAGCCAGTCTGGAGACCTGACTTTTTATAGAGCTACTGTATGTCTTGTCCTTCCTCCAGCCTGTGATTAAACAGAGCAGCAGTACAATGATGTCACCCTGTTGTTTGCTCCTTTCAGCCTATCCTTTTAACACATGGCAAAACAATAGCCTCTCTGTGCTGCTCCTCCATCTTCCAGTCTTGACTCTGCTGTACAGGGGACTGCAAAAAGATGATAACAAATAGATAGATTCATCAAGGGATTCAATTCATCATATTCAATTAGCATTTTGGGGTCACAAATTATTTTTTTCTTGTTGGAAAACTGACATGTGCTTTAAAGCCCAACTCCAGCTAATACTTTTTTTTTTGTTTTGGATAGAACAGGGAAGGGTTGGAGCCTCTGTCAGGTTTTTACTGCTGTCTGTGTCCCTATTGGGAAAATGTCCATAATGTCAGGTCAGGAAGTGATGAAACTTCCAGGGGGCACACAATTGCATTTTAGTAAACATGAGGAATGGTTATAATATGTGATCATTTTTTCACTGTTCTTTGTGTCTCATACCCCATTTCTTGTAAGGGTCTCACAGGGACAGGAAGAGAGAAGGGAAAGTGCCCCAGTGGGGCCACAGATGGCAACTGACCACTTTATGACTGGCTCAAGTCCATGTACTGTAGAGAGGCGGCTCCTACAGGGGAAATCACGTACCTGTGTGTGATTGCCTCTTCCGGGTTTGCAGCACGCAAGCCGACGGTGACCAGCTCCAGCTGTGATTGAACACAGCAGGAGCCAATCAGTGGGTCCGGCGAACCCCATGTCCACCAGGACCCGTCGATCGTTCCCGACAGAGGCAGAATGGCAGTCTGCCTATGTAAACAAGGCAGATCACCATTCTGTGACAAAGGAAGGCAGAGATATTGTGTTTCTGCTATGCAGGAACACGGATCTCTGTCTTCCCACAGCTAAAGCACCTCCCACACAGTTAGAAAGCACCTAGGGACACATTTAAACCTTTGATTGCCCTTGATGTTAACTCCTTCCCTTTCAGTGTCAGTACAGTGACAGAGCATATATTTTGATATACTGATCACTGTATTGGTGTCCCTGGTCCCCAAAAAGTGTGACTTAGTGTCCGATTTGTCTGCCGCAATGTCGCTGTCCCACTATAACTCGCCGATTGCCAGCATTTCTAGTCAAAAAATAAATAAAAATTCCATAAAAATATCCCATAGTTTATAGACACTATAACTTTGCGCAAACCAAACAAGATACGCTTATTGGGATTTTTTTTTACCAACAACATGTAACAGAATACATATTGGCCTAAACTGATTAGAAGTTTTACATATTTTTATTGGATGTGTTTTATAGTAGAATGTATAAAATATTGTTTTTTTTTTTCAAAATTGTCAGTCTTTTTCCGTTTATAGCTCAAAAAAACGCAGAGGTGATCAAATACCACCAAAAGAAATATCTATTTGTGGGGGAAAAAATGACATCAATTTTATTTGGGTACAGTAAAGTAACGCAAAAAAAAAAATGGCCTGTTCATGAAGGGGTGGAGGGGGTAAACCTTCCGGAGCTGAAGTGGTTGAAACCCAAAATTTTGTCTCGCTTCATTAAAAAAAATCAAAAAAACAAAAACAAAATTGTCTGGAGATATGATTTAAAATGAGTTCACCCTCCCATGGTGTAACTATTTTTTTTTTTATTGTAACAGTCATATGAAGTGTTTTTTTTATGTCAATGATTATGATTATTTTTGATCATTTTTATTTCTACATAGCGGCAATCCAGAATGCCACTAAATCTCAAATTAGATTTTTCATTTTATTAGACAATTTAAAGACCAGAGTACTTTCCCACTTCGTTAATTCAGCTTGAAGAGGTGGAGGGGGTAAACCTTCCGGAGCTGAAGTGGTTAAAACCCATACAAAGTTTTGTCTCGCTTCATTAAAAAAAAATCAAAAAAACAAAAACAAAATTGGCTGGAGGTATGATTTAAAATGTGTTCGCCCTCCCATGGTGTAACTATTTTTTTTTTTTTATTGTAACAGTCATATGAAGTGTTTTTTTATGTCAATGATTATGATTATTTTTGATAATTTTTATTATTACATAGCGGCAATCCAGAATGCCACTAGATCTCAAATTAGATTTTTCATTTTATTAGACCATTTAAAGACCACAGTATTTTCCCACTTCGTTAATTCAGCTTGAAGAGGTGGAGGGGGTAAACCTTCCGGAGCTGAAGTGGTTAAAACCCATACAAAGTTTTGTCTCGCTTCATTAAAAAAAAAATCAAAAAAACAAAAACAAAATTGGCTGGAGATATGATTTAAAATGTGTTCGCCCTCCCATGGTGTAACTATTTTTTTTTTATTGTAACAGTCATATCAAGTGTTTTTTTTATGTCAATGATTATGATTATTTTTGATAATTTTTATTACTACATAGCGGCAATCCTCAAATTAGATTTTTCATTTTATTAGACCATTTAAAGACCACAGTACTTTCCCACTTCGTTAATTCAGCTTGATTACAACATTTTATTATAAACCTGTTAAGCCTGAGTCATGTCACAAAGAAATAGCTGTATGATAAGGAAAAGCATCTGTTTTCACCTTCTTGAATTGGAAGCTCTGTTCTCGCAGTGGTGGTAAAAATGTTTCCTATTCCTTTGAGTGTACTATGGGAAGCAATATTTAACACAGCATGAATGATTAATGCATGGCCTACACTGAATGATAGAAACCTTGTCATGAAATGCCCAATCCCTTGTGGCGAAGAAGGAAATTAAAGTTTAATCTGTCCTCGCCTTTTCCTAACTGACATGGTAGAATATAAATTCTAGCCATGTACGAGGTCAGGAATTGGGAATAAGCCAACCTTTAAGAAATCTTAAATACACAGAGAGCCTAATGCTACCAAAGTGAGTTTCTGAAATGCCAAGCAAAGATTGCTTACTTAACTTTTTATAGACTTGCTTAGATAATCCTATTTTTGTTATTTACATCTGGCAGGTCCCCGTATGCACCGGTTTATGTCTGATGTGTTCTTTGAGATTTGTATCTCCTAGAAAGGTTTTCAGAAATGTGTCATGGAAAAGTATTAACTGTGCCGTTTACCGCCAGCCAATAAACATTTCTTCCCGGGAAAGTTACATGAATAACAGCGAAGAGGTATGATGCTAACATTACCTATCTGGCTTTTAAAGTCAGGCTTTCATTTAACTCCACAGCAACATAGCCATGGTTGCCATGTTGAATAATTAAACTACTGGCTTATGAATATTCATAGTTATGAAAAAATATAGAGGAAACACCTGAGGCACTCCGGAAAAGACTTATGGGAAAACAAAAGGTTAGTAAGGAAACCCGTCTGCGTTTCATTCCTTATGCTGGCTCAATACTTTACTTTGCCACAGGTTCACTTCGAGAATGGCGTTACAGTGTGATGTATTGACTTAGCAATGACATGCTTGTGCTTCAAGCTTCAAGATCATCATTTCCTAATGATCAATGATTTTCCACTTGGAATTGAAAGGATCCTTTTAGACAGTACATTCATTTTTAGTGGCAGGAGGTGCACAGCTTTTAGCACCCTTAAAACAAGTAGAAATAACCCCTAAGGCTACTTTCACGCTGGGGCGGTAGCGGTAAATCGCCGCTAGTTTCAGCGGCAATTTACCACTGTTATAGCGGTGCTATGGCGGTGGGAGCACAGTGCTTTTAACCCCCACAACGGGTTAAGACGGGGTTAAAAGTGCTGGCGTGTTGCGCTTTTCCGGGGCAGCGAGCTGCCGCTTTGGAATTGCCTCCCATTGATTTCAATGGCAGAGCAATGGAAGAGCGATGTAAACACCGCCCAGCGCACAGCCCCAAAGATGCTGTTTGCAGGACTTTTTGTAACGTCCTGCAACCGTACCACCCCAGTGTGAAATCACCCAGGCTTTCACACTGGGGTGGATGAGAGGAGTTTTTCAGGAGCCATAAGGGTGCTATATTTAGCAGTGCAGCGCCTGAAAAATACCCCAGTGTGAAAGTAGCCTAAAGGCCTTAACCCTAAAACCCTCTCTGACTGTAAAGTTAATTCTAAGACCCCTTTCACACTGAGGTGCTTTTCAGGCTCTTTTGCACAAAAAAAGCACCTGAAAAGCTCCTGAAAACGGCTTATCATTAATTTCAATGGATGCTTTCACACTGCAGCGGTGCTCTGGTGGGGCGGTAAAAAAAGTCCTGCAAGCAGCATCTTTGGAGCATGTTTGGAGCTCTTAAAAAAGCACCTTAAAATGCCCCGTCCATTTAAATGAATGGGAAGTGTTTCAAAAGCACCCCAAAAAGCGCCTCAAAAGAGCCTGAAAATGGTTCTTTTGAAAAAAAATTGTACCACTAATGCCTCAAAAGTGCTTGAGAGGCACCGAAAAAGCACCCAACGCTTTATGGGCAGTTTTTGAACGCCTCAGTGTAAAAGGGGTCTCACTCTTAAAAATGTTGTAACCCTAAAACAAATAGCGATCCTGTTCCCTTATAGCAGGTTCAACAGCACAGTGCTTATGATATCTAATCTGTCCCTCTCTAAGGTGTAAAAAACTTGGTTGATCCTGCCTGTTCCTCTGTCCCCCTTAGTGAACTGTCCACGGTAATCATGGCTGCTGAATCATGATTATCGTGGTCAGGTTACGTGCCTCCGTCTTCCTGCTGCTCTCCTCTCTCCCTCCTCCCTCTCCCTCCCTGTCTGTCAGCTCCTGTGTGTGAGACGCCCCTCCCCTCCTGCCACTATGAGTAACTGGCAGTAAAGTTCAATAAAGATTACTACCAACCCCTCTCTTTTATCAATCCATTCTACACTGTGTAAATATTTGTATAAAACAATGCCTCTAAATACCTTATCTCAGATTTTTTCTGGCCGATCACGTGGCCTCCGGCTGCTCTCCTCCTTCAATCTAAGAGCTAAAGTGGGAGGGGCGTTGCAGACAGCACAGCGGTCACATGACCACCCCGGCTGATATCAGAGGGGGATCTCGGCCCCTCCTGCTGTAGCCCTTAGATCGGAGGAGGAGAGCTGCCAGAGGTCAAAAAAGATCTGAGATAAGGTATTTAGAGGCATTGTTTTATACAAATATTAATGCTGTGGAGGATGGCTTGATAAAACAGAGCGGCTAGCAGTGATTTTTTTTTTTACTTTACAACCACTTTAACACCATATCTTTCCTATCTTTAACACATAACACAGTAAACCAACACACCTCACCACCACTAGTGACATAAAGTGCATATGTCTCCAAGCCATTTTTGTGATTTATTTGTATACTTATTTATACTATTTATTTTGTAGGGAAAGTTTATACATTATATTTGGTAACAATATTTAGTGACTTGGCATATGCAATTTGTATAATAATAATAATAATACGTTTTTTGGTATAGCCCTTAAACATAACTTCTCAAAGTCCTCAGAAAGAAGGGGGAAGAAAGCCACCAATAATTAAAAGCCAATGTTGGGTTTATTGAAATAACTAATGCACAGACTCCACCTACCAATCCTAACACATTTCATTGCTACATGGAGCTCATTTGCATACTCTACGAATAAGCTCCATGTAGGAGTAAAATGCATTAGAGTTGGTTACGTCAGGTGGATCCGTCTGTGCTTTGGTTTTTTCAATAAACCCAACATTGACTGTTAATGGTGAGCGGCTATTTCCCCCCTTCTTTCTGAGGACTGGTGTGCTGGGTGTGAAGTGGTCCATGACCACAGGAAGTCTGCTCCTGATGCTGGAGGACTGGTGCAGAGGGTTATGTCTGTAGTGGAACATCATTTTTCTAGTACATTTATCTTAAAGTGCTTTACAGAGGAAACAAAAACAAAGAATACAGGAGAAAAGCAACAAAAAGGAAGAGTTAGGTGAATGCATGTCTAGAGGAGAAAGTTTTCAGTTTTGATTTGAAAGACTTGAAAGCCGGGTACACACGATTATCGGACAAATTTTCGTCTGTTTTTTGTTGCATGCTAGTCTGATATCGAAAGGAAAGAGGTTTCTCAACAATTCTCGTATGACAGAATTCAACCTCAGAAGTGATGTCATGTGTTGAATTGTTTGTATGTGTTCTTTCATTTCTGAGCAAGATTAGTCTTGCTCTAGAAATTTTTTCAGACGAGAACTGTACTAATTAAAACAAAAATCGGACGTTGGGTTCACAAACGACAAAATGTTCGAGCCTGTACATCAAGTTTTTGTCGTCTGAAAATTCGGAATCGGCTGCCGAAAGCACCATACTAATGATCAGAAAATCGGCAGATCGTTTATCGGACGAAATTTTACTTCCAATTTTCTGATCGTGTGTACGTGCCTTTAGGAAGGTGACTCTCTGATGTTCTTGAGAAAAGAATTCCAGAGTTTTGTGGTATAACAGGAGAAGGCTCTGTCCCCCATAGAATGTTGGGGTTTGAGGGACATACAGAAGACCAGAATTAGAGGAGTGTCGGGAAGAGGGGAGGGGGGGTAGGGTGATAAAAGTTTAAACTGATAATGGGGTGCCACACCATGCAGAGCCTTAAAAGTGAGCATGAGGATTTTGAAGTCGGTGTGAATCCTGCTAGATTGCCAGGGAAAGGACTCAAGGAGAGGAGTAATATGATCAACTACTCTAGACCTAGCCAGGATTCTGGCAGCCATAGCACTAGTGTTGGTGTGGAGTGTTGATTTGCCTATATAGAAAAGCACTACATTTATTGTTCATATGTTAGGCTTCATTTACACCGTGCGATTTAGGGCAGTGCGAATTATAGCGGCAGGAATCTGAGAGGTTGGGTGCGGCCGTTGGCCCCATTTACTATAATGACAGCATAGCTCCCAACTGTCCCTGATTTCGAGGGATTGTCCCCAATTAGGAACATTAGGAATGTCCCTCTGTCCATCTTTCCTCCTCATTTGTCCCTCTTTTTGGTCTGATCTATATAGTTGTATATAAAATGCACTACTTATCTATCAAAAAGTGTTTCCCAGTGCAAAACCTTTCACCCATTTCTAAATTGCTGCATTTGTAAATTCCATAGGCCAATATAAAGGAATAATAGTGGTAAATAAAAAAAAAAGCCCTTGTGGGTTCAACTAAATGTTTTTTGTGTTAATTTCTTCTTTAAGGGGACGTGACGGGGGCATGTCCTATTCCTACATACTTTTGCTAGTAGGTGTCCCTCACTCCCATCATAAAAAGTTGGGAGGTATGATGACAGGTTGCTGGCGGCCACAGCTGTTTGCAGCCAATGATTACCTGCGTTGATCGCTGCTACACACACACAAAGTGTGTCCAGCAGTGATCACTGCAGGCAATTGCTGGAGGTGCAGAGAGCTATGAATAGCTGCGGCCGCCGGTGTCCTGTCATTATAGTGAATGGGGTTCCTGACACTCAGAGTCTGCTACATATCACACCCAGTGTGAATGTAGCCTTAATCATTTGCGCCAAGAGGTCTCGGCACATTTCAATATAGCATCTGGAGACTTAGCACCTATATTTGAGTTTTTCTTTTTTGTATTGTGGGTAATTTATGTAGTGCAGAAAGTTTCATACAATTTGTTATTCTATATTCGTTTTGGGTCAATTTTATTGTAGTTTATTTGAAAGTTGATCATTTAAAGTAGAGATGTGCTTTTAAGTCCATCTAAAACCACAGAGTGACAACAATAGCGTTGTTACCCTGCGAAAGTTAAAAATCAACACATTGGACGAATCAAAGCCTAGTAAAATGTTACAGAGTGGACAATAAATGCTGTGCCAATATTATTGACAGTGTAATATCTGTCATTTTTTCCTTTGACAGTAGTTCTACTTTAATCACAGTTGCAGTGTTTCTTGGGCAGTGTTAGGTATTCACTAATTAATTTACATAATTGCTGAGAGTCATATTTTAAACTACTTGGAAAATAGGTCATGCCTGTCACTAACTGCAAAAAATTGTAGTCCATCATAACGTGTCAATGTTCTGTGGATATTATACTGTGATAACCTTAGAATACGGAATAAGAAATGTGCCTTTTATCTGCTTCATATTACACGTTTCAGTGCCGCAGTCTATAATACTTTCAAACTGTGATGCTGTTACTGCTTTCACAAACAGGAACAAAATAATATATGGGCTGACTTTTTCATTTATAAGGAAAGAAGAACCAGATTGTTTACAAAGGGAAACATTTACGGGAGCAGGATTATTATTTACGATACAATATCCAGGAAAACTACAGTGATTTATATGACAACATTTCATCTCAAGAAAAAAATGGTTCAATATG
This sequence comes from Glandirana rugosa, assembly GCA_018402905.1. Taxonomy (NCBI): domain Eukaryota; kingdom Metazoa; phylum Chordata; class Amphibia; order Anura; family Ranidae; genus Glandirana; species Glandirana rugosa. Next base: position 234,601 of record BLSH010319913.1, on the reverse strand, counting down.
AAACAGATTTTTATTGCAGTAAATGTGGCAGGAGAATGCCTATCCGAGTGAAAAAAGAAAACTTATACAAAAAAAGTGATCTTCCTAAAATGTCATTAAGTATTACTTTAAAATGATTTGCAAATATGTCTGAGAACATTAATAATACAATAAAAACAAAAATGCTTGCTTTATTATACTATATATTTGCACTTTTGTGTGTGTTGCACTTTGTGCAGAGGGCTTATAGTGAAGCTGGATAGTCTTGTGTATATCATGATCTATCCATAAACAAAACATATTTTTTTTTCATTTTAATTAGGGATAGAGTAGAGATGGGCCAGATCCGCTGTCAAGTTTTAATTTCTGTCCCTGTTCCCATTGGGGAGATTCACCCCTCTGTTTGAACTGGTGTTCAATGTCACTGATATTGAAAGTGAAGAGCAATCTAAAATTTTACAGTTGTTCCCAGGGGTATGGGGAAACCTTCTAATGGAGAAACCTGTTCCAGAGACAACTGTCTTAGGCACATCTATGCATTTTTAGTGCTTTTTGCATTTTGCAGATTTGCACTATGGAACGTGTTCCATAGGAAACCATGTCAAATGGACAGCAGTGCAAATCTGCAAAATGCAAAAACCACTAAAAATGCATAGGTGTGAATCAGGCCTTAGAGAGGCAGGTAGTGAGGTCCCACCAAACGGACACAGAAAAATATACTGGCAGGGGGGTTAATATATATAATATATATCCATAAAGAAATATATTTTAATATACTATATCAGGTTGGTTCAGTAAGATGGGAATTTCAGAAAGTAGAAATCCCCTTTAGTATTACCTTATCAGTGTTTCTTGAAGTATGGGTGAACCATCAATGATGTACAAGGCTAGGGCCATGTTTGGTATGCACAGCTGTTCCATGCATCCCAATACAGGAAGTCCCATTCATGTCAATTGGGGCGCAGCATCTGCATGGACACAGCCACTGCTGCCGACTTGACAGCTGTGTAGGTGCATGCGGGTGTGGGTCCCCAAACACAGACTTGTGCAACCCAATGCGGGCAAACATGGCGCTCACACAGGTGTACACTTAAGTATGCCCATGTGAATGAGGCCTTAAAGTCAATGTGCCAACTCTAATACCGGCCAATTATCACCAGAGGGGGTATATTCTCAGTGAAAGAATACGACCAAGGCATTTTAACGATGGACCAGAAATGTCTACTTTATTGGGACCCAGTGTCCATTTCATGATAAAAAAATGCCTTGATTGATTGAAAAGATTCCATGTTCTAAATGTTATCATGCAACTGTAGACAGGTACTGGGCTATGGAGACAAAGACATTTCTCTGTTTTCATTTCCTTGATCTGAGTTGTCACTATTGAGTTGCAGAATTCTTCTCTGGCCAGCAGGGTGGAAAGCTAAGTAGATGCAAACCTATAGATTTCTATGCAAGACATCTGGAATTGTGGGAGGTGTAGTTCGAGGTTTGACACAACTGACTTTCTGAACTACAAGTCCCAACAGGCTGTGGGACACAGGAAGAGCCAAGAGGCCTTTCAATTCTCTGTCCCAGAAAAAGCCTGAGCTCTTGACACAGTGGGAGTTTGCAAATTCAAACTTGTCAGTGGGAGCAGGAATCAAGCCAGCTCTAAAGAACCCAAGGTGGCATCGCCAAGGAACCAGTCGCATCTACAGCCTAGCTGGCCATACAGGATTGCTACTGAGAGACCAGGGAGTTCACTTCTTTTCAAGTGAGCTGCAGCTGGACCAGACTGAAGGGGCCCTGCCACTGCTAAAAGCCATCATAGCCTTGGGAAGTATTGGAAGTACACAGATTGTATAAGTGTACTTACTGTTAAAGAGTATTTCTAGGCAAAACCTTTTTTCAATTTTGTATAGAGTGTAGATGGATTAGACCCTCTGTGAAGTCTTTATTGTTGTCTGTGTCTTCATTGGGGAGATTCAATCCTCTAGTTGTCTTAGAGACCGTTGAAAGAAAGGGAAGGGAGATCCAAACTCTTAGAGTTTTCTTTAGAACACGAGGGGGGAAATCTTCTCATGGGGAGACTAATTCTTCTCACTTTTGTAGATCCTCTCTAACACCCTGATGCATATCTGGCACCGGAAGTAAAGGGACATTTCCCCAATGGTACACCAAACCAAAAAATTATCTGGCAGGGTTTTAATAATTTCTTACTATATCCAAAACAAACCAAAAAAATGCAGATGACTAATTCCCTCAATTACTTTTTGGTTACACCATACTGGCAAAAAATGTCAGCTGGAAAGCAAAGTTTTTCAGGCATGACAGCCAAGGGCAGCACTGTTTAACGTTCTCACAAGTCTAGACATTAAAGCATAACGTAATCCTACTATCCTTTACAGCCAAAGAAACTGCCATTTTAGCTTCTGTTTTATTTGGAGTTGCCATGGTTCTGCACATCATTTATGAGACTGGCTATCTGATGGCTTGACAGTTCAGTTGAGAGAATATGCAGCTGTGACAGATGTCAATCATGGCATGCCTTGAATGTAAGACCACTTTCACACTGCCAAATTGTACTTTGGCCGCAGTGCGAGTGCAGTGCAGTTAGCTCCACTTTGAAGCAAGAGTTACAGCAGCACAACTGTTTGCATGATAGTATACATTCATAATATTTAGAGAGATTTATTGCTAAGGGAGACAAATGGGGGGCCAGCATCCCTAGTATAATACCCCAAACTGAGAAAAACCATCTAATTGGGACTTTTAAGGGCATCCACAAAATCAATAATATATATAAAAATTACATTCTTTATTTGGATAAACAAGTTAAAATTAGTTACATATACAGTTAAAAAATATCAGATTCAATTTACATGGCAGATAACTATTAAAATAGTCAACACACAGGTTTCATAAAGACAATGGCAGACCAATGCATTTTGAATTTTGTAAGCTATATTAAATTCTTCCTCAGGGGTATATACATAAAAAATAGTTATCTATAATACAAAAGACAATGTTAGAACATAGACATTATACAGAATACGTCTTAATCAGAAAGTATTTTAACTTAATTAAATAATGCCATTTTTTATATATATTATTGATTTTGTGGATGCTTTAAAAAGTCCCACTTATAGGGTATTTCTTAGTTTGGTACATTCATAATAGCCCTCCTTGTTCGTATCCTGGACTACAAGTGAATGCTGTGGACAGTGTGAGTGGCTAAGTAATGTGGCAATATACTCAGAGTTGGGCTAACAACACTTAAAGCGGTAGTAAACCCCCCACTACTGTTTTTACCTACAGGTAAGCCTATACATGGTTTAGGAGATATTCGCCCTGCATGCAGCCGCTGACATTAGCGGCGCATGCGCTCTGATGATTTGCCCGAGGCGGCCGGCAAATCAGAGCTGGCTGCCGGAACGAAGAGCTCCCGCGCGCATGACGTCACGCGGCTCCAGCCACTCACAGCGCCGGAGCCGCGTACCCGGAAGAAAGAAGAGGACCATCATGCCAGCGGCCTTAGCGCTGACCGACTCAGGCATCGGGGGCCTCGTTCTAAGGTAAGTATTTCATAATATGTTAGTATGCGATGCATACTAACATATTATGCTATTGTCTTGCAGGATTTTTTTTTTTTATCAGCTTTTTTTATCAAGCCTGATACACACAGACAGTTTTGTTTTGCTCAACCCTGCGGTCCAAGCGAAGAAAAAAAAAGCGAGGAGCTCACTGTACTAATTATGCAATGTTAGTACAGCTATTGTATTCTGACAGGGGAACTACTCCCCCCCCCTCCCCACCAGAAAGCACTAGGATAGGCTGCTGTACACACTGGCTGAATGTCAGACAGTTTCTATTGACCTGGCCAATACCGGTCAATATATTCAGCCAGTGTGTACCTGCCTTTAGTCCACAAAAACCCTGTAGGTTTTCAGCCAATAGGAAATAAAGAGTTGAGTTAATTTCTAGTGGATCAACAGAAATTTGTCTGTACTCACAGAAACTTAAAGTGGCAAAACATGTGCATGTATTGAAGAGATGTACAGCATATGTGTTTTCATTTTGCCATTTTGCCTTGACATACGCTCTGACCCGTTAAACTTCTAATAAGGGAAATAGATTGCATTAAGAACATTGGCTCCCTGAAGTCTCATGACAATGGGAACTTTACATTTAAGAGAGAGGATGCATGAATACGTAAGGCAGAAATGTAAGCAACAGAAATGCAAAAAATGATTTCTCTAAGTTTTGCCTAAAAAAGACTCTTTTTTTAGCCTGACGTGGCAAAAGATTTTTTTTTCTGCATTAAGATTAAAAACCTTCTATGTGCTGTGCAGCAGCCCCCACTCAGCCCCCCCTAATATTTACCTGAGCCCCATCTCGATCCAGCAATGTTGCACGAGAGACTTGGCTGTCCGGGACTCTCCCTCCTGATTGGCTGAAACACACAGCAGGAGCCATTGGCTCCCTCTGCTCTCAATCAGTGAGCTGATGAGGAGAGAGAGGGGGCAGTGGCCAAACTGCAGGCTCAACGCCTGAATTGACAAACAGAGCAGTGGCTCGGCCTGGGTGCCCCCATAGCAAGCTGCTTGCTGTGGGGGCCAAGAAGATAACAAGTTGACCGCACTCCAAATGTAGAAGATGAAAAAAGGTTGCTTTTTATTCCAAGTTAAAACACATCATGGTAACACCGATACAGACATGGACACAACAAAGATTGACGCGTTTCTCAAATCAAGTTCGCTTAATCATAATCCAAGAAGCACCACTGAATGTAACACTAAAATAGTACATATTCAGCTGAACCTAGAAAGTGCTTAATTATGCTGATTAACCCTCCTCTATGCTTCATGCAATCAAACAAGCAGAAAGCACAGAAGAAATGCAATACATAGAAAGATAAAACCGTTTCTTTTTTGTCATAAGTATGCCACTGGTGTGTAGACTGCATTTTCATTAGGAAAAAATGGAATAACTAATAAAAAAGGAAAAACTTTTTTCTATGTGCATAAATGCAGTCTCAGACCAGTGGCAACCAATATAGAGTCGCACAAAAAAAAATCGCAAGAAATTTTCAAACAGTAACATATGAATTTTGGTATGGTCAATATTGCCAAAGAACTGATGCATTGTTATATATACACTTAATTAAAATACATCAATCATAAAAATAATACCAAAAAATCCCATAACGCTATGTGCAGATTACTGGACTGCAAATGGGAAATTTTTGACCAGATTGTCTTTGTTGTCCTCACATGTCTTGTGGTCAGGGCTGATGCAAGGATTTTTGACATCTTAGGCGAAACCTTGTTTTGCTGCCCATGGCTCTGCCTCTGACTCCACCCCCTTTGCCCTGCCCTTGTAACACATATGACCTACCTGATCATTACACTGACCTACCTGACCATTACACTGACCTACCTAACTATTACACTGACCTACCTGATACATACACTGAGCTATCTGGTTCCTACACTGACCTACCTGACCACTACACTGACCTACCTGACACATACACTGACCCACCTGACCATTACACTGACCTACCTGACACCTACCAGACCCACCTGACCATTACACTGAAGTACCTGGCACCTATCGTGACCTACCTGACCATTACACTAACCTATCTGCCACCCACACTGACCTACCTGACACCTACACAGACCTACCTGACATCTAAACTGACCTACCTGACCACATATACTGACCTACCTGACCACATACACTGACCTACCTGACTCCTACTTCCTGCACTACTGACACTGCTCCCCCTCCACACACACACAGCTTGATGTAAATCGGAGTATCCATCCTCCTCCTTACCTCTTCATCGTCCATCTCATCAGGGCCCTCCTCTGCAGTAGGCGGGCAGTATTGCTTAGGAGTCCCCGCCAGCGCTATCCATGCAGCTGCTCCATGGTGTCCCCCGCCGGCCGGGAAGTTAGAAAATAGCCGCTGCCTGCACCTCTCCCAATGCTTCCATCTCCACCAATCCCCGCCCCACCCCTTTGCTGTATTCACACACAGACCACACCAGAGGGACAGGCTGGAGGCCTGGAGCAAAGGAGTTCCGGGGCAGTGCTGTCAGGTATTACTGTGAGGAGAGGAGATGTGACAGCGGGCGCTCAGCAGGACACAAGGTGGCACTGAATGGGGGCTGGGGCTCACAGTGATCAGGAGAGGAGAGCCAAGCTCACACACACTGTCACCTGAAGCTTTACTGGGACAGAGGCTGTGGCAGCACCCTAGGCAGTAGTGTGCCCTAGGCAGCTGCCTATTTTGCCTAGTGGTACTACCGGCCCTGTGTGTGGTGATATAGTATGTTCCACAGTTGATGACAGAACCTACAGTATTGATAGACTTTATAACTGTAACACATGTTACGTGGTATATGTCATCACCTGTGGGGCATGCTCCATCCAATATGTGGGGAGGACCACTTGTAGACTTAGGAAAAGTTTCCGAGAGCACCTGGGAGACATAAAGGGACGAAAATCTACTAATGCAGCTTGCCATGTTAATTCCATGCATGGAGGGGACCTGTCCTTGGTACAAGTACGGGTGATTGAAAGGGTTAGAGCCTCTGCAAGAGGAGATGTGTTTCATCTCTTCTGCAGGAGAGAAGTATTTTTGATTTTCAAGTTGCAGAGCCGGATGCCCAGGGTTTTAAACTATGAAGGGACGTCACACATTATTATGAAGGTTGATATTATTATTATTATACAGGATTTATATAGCGCAGTAGTCGAGGCGGAAAATGACCAGGGAGTGGATTAGTAGCTTTGTGGCGTCATCGGTTAGGAAGAGGCACATCTTGGAGATGTTGTGGAGGTTGAGGCGGCAAATTTTGGATAGTGATTGGATGTGGGGCTGAAAGGTTAATTGGGAGTCTAGGATTACACCTAGGACCTTGGCGTGGGGGGACGGGTTGATAGTTGAGCCCCTGATTTTGACAGAGAAATCTGGGGAAGTGGGGGAGGAAATATCATAAGCTCGGTTTTGGATAGGTTGAGATTGAGGAAGTGATGTGACATCCAGGCTGATATGTCTATCAGTAAGTTTGTGATGCGTGACGAGACAGATGGAGAGATCTGGGGGGTGGAGAGATAGATTTGGGTGTCATCAGCATAGAGATGATACTGAAAGCCATGGGAGGCAATCAACTGACCCAGGGAGGAGGTGTAGATTGAGAAAAGGAGAGGTCCAAGAACAGAACCTTGGGGGACACCGACAGAGAAAGGAAGAGGAGAGGAGGAAGTAGAGTTGTAGGTGACACTGAAGTAGCGGTGGGATAGGTAGGATGAGAACCAGCTTAGGGTACAGTCACGGAGACCAAAGGCATGGAGTTTTTTGAGGAGGAGGGGGTGGTCCACTGTGTCAAAGGCAGCAGAGAGGTCCAGGAGTAGTAATACAGAATAGTGTCCATTGGTTTTAGAAGTTATTAGGTCATTAGTGAGTTTAAGGAGAGCAGTTTTTGTAGAGTGCTGAGGGCGAAATCCAGACTGAAGGGGATCAAGAAGATTGTTCATGGTCAGATGGTCACTCAGTCGGCTGTAGACCAGTCTTCTGAGGAGTTTGGAGGCGAAGGGGAGTAAGGAGATGGGGCGTAGGTTGTTAATATTGGTGGGGTCCAGTGAGGGCTTTTTAAGGATAGGTGTGACTAGGGCATGTTTTAGAGAGTTTGGGAAAATGCCAGAGGAGAGGGAAAGGTTGAAAATGTGAGTTAGAGAATGTAGAATTGACAACATATTGTGTGTTGAAATCCCCCTGGTTTCTGGGCGTCTTCAACTTTTATTTAATTCTTTTTTGGGTCCGTATATACATACAAACTTTTCCTTTTGATTGGTTTTTGTTTTTTGTTTCTCGTTTGTAGTCCAGTAGGTTGCACAATTGGGGTTTTATGGTATTATTTTTTATGATTGATGTATTACAGTTTAGTATATATAATAATTAGTGTTGAGCGAACCCGGACTGTAACGTTCGGGTCCGTACCGAACTTTAGGGTGTCCGTGGCACGGACCCAGACCCGGACATTTCAAAAATCGTTCGGGTTCGGTCCGGGATGGTATTTTGGGGTTAACACGTTGGATGACCTGATGTTTGCTCTTTGTTTTTTGTTTTTGGTTAGTTTTCCTTTTCAAACATACATATATGCCTGGGTTTTTTCTTAATTTATTTTCAACTTCTGCGGGTCTTTGGTCCCCCTAAAGTTGTGTGTTATACAACAGTTAAGATGTAAGAGATTGAGTGTAAAAGTTGGAAAGGGAGAGGAGACCGTAAAAGGGTTTGAGAGATTTTGTACGGGATCAGTGTGGATAGGAATTTTTCGGGAGTGACCTGGGGTGGTTATAATTGTTGGATGCGGGGTAGAGGAAT
>BLSH010319913.1:207736-222997 GCA_018402905.1 Glandirana rugosa | reverse complement strand
GACATCTAAACTGACCTACCTGACCACATATACTGACCTACCTGACCACATACACTGACCTACCTGACTCCTACTTCCTGCACTACTGACACTGCTCCCCCTCCACACACACACAGCTTGATGTAAATCGGAGTATCCATCCTCCTCCTTACCTCTTCATCGTCCATCTCATCAGGGCCCTCCTCTGCAGTAGGCGGGCAGTATTGCTTAGGAGTCCCCGCCAGCGCTATCCATGCAGCTGCTCCATGGTGTCCCCCGCCGGCCGGGAAGTTAGAAAATAGCCGCTGCCTGCACCTCTCCCAATGCTTCCATCTCCACCAATCCCCGCCCCACCCCTTTGCTGTATTCACACACAGACCACACCAGAGGGACAGGCTGGAGGCCTGGAGCAAAGGAGTTCCGGGGCAGTGCTGTCAGGTATTACTGTGAGGAGAGGAGATGTGACAGCGGGCGCTCAGCAGGACACAAGGTGGCACTGAAGGAGCGGTGGGATAGGTAGGATGAGAACCAGCGAAGAGTACAGTCACGGAGACCAAAGCATGGAGTTTTTTGAGGAGGAGGGGGTGGTCCACTGTGTCAAAGGCAGCAGAGAGGTCCAGGAGTAGTAGTACAGAATAGTGTCCATTGGTTTTAGAAGTTATTAGGTCATTAGTGAGTTTAAGGAGAGCAGTTTTTGTAGAGTGCTGAGGGCGAAATCCAGACTGAAGGGGATCAAGAAGATTGTTCATGGTCAGATGGTCACTCAGTCGACTGTAGACCAGTCTTTCGAGGAGTTTGGAGGCGAAGGGGAGTAAGGAGATGGGGCGTAGGTTGTTAATATTGGTGGGGTCCAGTGAGGGCTTTTTAAGGATAGGTGTGACTAGGGCATGTTTTAGAGAGTTTGGGAAAATGCCAGAGGAGAGGGAAAGGCTGAAAATGTGAGTTAGAGAATGTAGAATTGACAACATATTGTGTGTTGAAATCCCCCTGGTTTCTGTGCGTCTTCAACTTTTATTTAATCCTTTTTTGGGTCCGTATATACTTACAAACTTTTCCTTTTGATTAGTTTTTGTTTTTTGTTTCTCGTTTGTAGTCCAGTAGGTTGCACAATTGGGGTTTTATGGTATTATTTTTTTATGATTGATGTATTTCAATTTAGTATATATAATAATGGATCAGTTTTTTGGCAATATTGACCATACTAAAATTCATTTGTCACTGTTTGAAAATTTCTTCATGCAATTTTTTGTGTGACTCTATATTGGTTGCCACTGGTCTGAGACTGCATTTATGCAAATAGAAAAAAGTTTTTCCTTTTTTATTAGTTATTACATTTTTTTTCCTAATGGGCATGCAGTCTACACACCGGTGGCATACTTTATAGACAAAAAAGAAAAGATTTTGTATACTGTTTTTATCTTTCTATGTATTGCATAGAAAAAAACTGTGCTTTCTATCCAGACCACGGACTGGACCTGCACCTAATCAGTAGAGGAAGGATTGTTCTCACCTGGAGCGGCACAGTCTTTGTTTCTCTGCCAGATTGCTTGCTGTAGGGGCACTTGGCAGGAGGGAAGGGCCAGTTGCGCCAGCGAGGGACCCAAGAAAAGGAGAATCTGGGCTGCCCTGTGCAAAACCACTGCACAGAGCAGGTAAGTATGATATGTTTGTTATTTTTAAACAAAAAAAAAGAAAAACAAGACTTTTGTCACTTGCCGACCAGCGACCGTCGTTTGACGGCGGCAGGTTGGCTCTCCTGCGCGAAATGCCGTAGCTGTACGGTGGCGCTTTAAGAGACTGCAGGGGCCGATACGCGTCTCTGGAGCCGATGAGCGTGGCTGGCGGGCGCGATGTTTGCCGGCTACCTGCGCCCCCTAGTGTTAACCCCTTCCCTGCCAATGACATTTATACAGTAATCAGTGGCTATTTTTAGCTCTGATTGCTGTATAAAAATTCAATGGTCCCAAAAAAGTGTCAAAAATGTCCGATCCGTACGTTGCAATATCGCAGTCCGGCTAAAAATCGCAGATCACCACCATTACTAGTAAAAAAAAATAATAATAAAAATGCCATAAATCTATTCCCATAGTTTGTAAACGAGATAACTTTTGCGCAACCCAATCAATATATGCCTATTGCAATTCGTTTTTACAAAAATATGTAGAATATATATAACCGAGGAGTACATTTTTTTTTTTTACATTTTTTTGGATATGTATTATAGCAAAAAGTATTTCAAAAAGTGCTCTGGTCAGGAAGGGGGTAAATCCTTCCGGGGCTGAAGTAGTTAATATCACTTTAAAGCGTATATATCCACTTTTCTAGCCAAATTGGGATAACACATATTTTATATTTGTTATTGTTACATGTCCCCATTCACAGAGCATAACTTAAAAAAAGAAAAATTTAAAGATTGCAGCCTACCTTTTTTAGACGCTCTATTCTGGACCCTCCAGCAATGAAAAACATACTCTTTGTTTATGAGGGGGCTGGCAGATGTGTTTGCTACATTTAACCCCGTTTGTATCGTGCATGGAGAACATCATTATTAATTGCAATCAGATTTGAACACTGTGTCTTAACAAAGGGTTAAAGGTGAAGAGGATGGGCTACTTGCATTGTATGTTAATGCGGACAGACTTGGGACAGGCATACTCTTCACCTCGTACACACGGGACGACGATCGTTCTTACGATCGTCTCAAATCGTATGTTGGATAATGTAACTTGCATACTGACTCACTACACGATCGTACGACCACAGAAAGAACGTTCAGGTGCATGTAATTAGCATCCAGCCATTCCTGACTTCAAAGCATGCGTGTTTTGCACAATACAACTTGTTGTACCAACTGCTCTGTACACACGATACAACGGTCGCATGACCGCTTGTTGGTACGACCAAGTTTTCTAGTCTGCTTATACAACAACAATGACCGTCATATGTCCGGCTGTTCTAATCGCGCATACGAACAATCGATTTCGCATTCAATGGTCGTTCGTACGACCTGTTGTATACGATCGTCGTCCCGTGTGTACGAGGCTTAACATTGTTCAAAAAATCTTGCAACCAGCCATGATAACTTCTCCTGAGAAACATCTAAACGGTATGTTAGAGATTTTAAAACAATGTAGGCATGCAGTGTGAATGAGAGCCAATAACAAAAATATACTGGGGTTTTCTCAGATTTGACTTTAAAAGTGGAAATACGCTTTAAGGTTAAAGTTTTCATCTGCTTACATTTTGTCTTCCTTGGTTTCTCCCTCCTTCCCTCCTCATCAATATGCTAATAACAATTTTTAACTAAAACATTTCTCTTTTCATTACATACCTTATATGATGTCATCACTGGGTCTCTATGCTTCTCTGTGCAATGCAGACAGATGATAGCTAGTAGGAGGGGCTGTACATCAACATACATCACAGCACCCTGCCTCAGTACTCCACTCAAAAGCCTCCAGCCCTGATGCAAGCAGTCGACTGGCGGGGAGAAGTTATGATAATATTTATGGTTGAGTAAATCCCCTTTATTGAAAATCTGGTTTGAGGGCCCATTGAACTGTAATAACTTATAATAGCATGTTTATATTTGATTGTAAAGTTTCCTCTTTCTTTTTTCAATAAAAATAACAAACATGTCTTAACTGCTCTGTGTAGTTGGTTTTGCACAGAGCAGCCCGGACCCTCCCCTTCTCGGGTCCTTCTTCTGTACTCCCGGCCCCTCCCTCCTGTTGAGTGACCCTACAACAAGCAACTTGCTATGGGGGCACCCAAGCCTAGTCCCAGCTCCCCGTATCCATTTATACATGGAGCTGCAACCCTACCCTGCCCCCCCTCCCAATTAGTTAACTGACAGCAGTGAGAGCCAATTACCCTGCCCCCCCTCCCAATTAGCTAACTGACAGCAGTGGGAGCCAATGGTGCCGCTGCTGTGTCTCACCAATCAGGAGGGAGAGTCTTGGATGGCAGAGACATTCGTGGACATCGCTGGACAGAGATGGGGCTCTGGTAAGTATTAGGGGGCTGCTGCACACAGAAGGTTGTTTACCTTAATGCACAGAATGCATTAAGATAAAAATCTTCTGACTTTACAACTCATTTAACCACTTCCCGACCGCCGTATGCAGAATGATGGCCGGAAAGTGGCTGAGTTATCCTGACTGGACGTCATATGACGTCCTCAGGATAACAAGCCGCTGCGCGCCCGGGGGGGGGGGGGGGTGCGCATCACGGCGATCGGTGGTGTGGGGGGGTCAGTCTGACCCCCCGCAATGCCGATCTCGGTAAAGTGCTTCGATCCGAAGCACTTTACCATGTGACCAACCGTGACCAATCACGGCTGGTCACAGTGTAATACAGGAAAGCTGTTTATCGGCTTTCCTGTACTCAGGTCTGCAGACCTGATGAGGGGAGAGCCGATCGGCTGCATCCCTGACAGGGAGGGTTTGTGCTGATGATTTATCAGCACAGCCCTCCCTCGGATCGCCACCCTAGACCACCAGGGAGCCTGCCCAGGGATGTGCCCACCCAGGACCACCAGGGAGCCGACCAGGGACCACCAGGGAGCCGATCTGGACCATCAGGGAGACCCCCCTAGACCACCAGGTAAGTGACATACTGCTCAGGTCCACCTTCACTCAGTGCCACCTTCAGATGCCACCCTAGACCACCAGGGAATGAGCCCCTATTAATGTATATGCCCACCAGTGCCCCTATCAGTGCCCACCAGTGCCCCTATCAATGCATACCAGTGCCACACATCAGTGCCCACCATTGCCACCTACCAGTGCCCACCTATCAGTGCCCATCAGTGCCACCTATCAGTGCCCAGTGCCGCCTATGAGTGCCAATCAGTGCTGTCTATTAGTGCCCATCAGTGCCGCTTAGCAGTGTCCGTCAGTGCTGCATATCAGTGCCCATCAGTGCTGTATATCAATGCCACCTCTCAGTACCCATCAGTGCTGCTTATCAGTGCCGCCTAACAGTGCTCATCATCCCTGCATATAAGTGCCACATCATCAGTGCCACCTCATTAGTGCCGCCTCATCAGTGCCAATCAGTACTGCCACATCAGTGCCCACCAGTGATGGAGAAAATTTACTTATTTACAAAGTTTTGTGACAAAAATAGAGAATTTTTTTTTTTTTCAAAATTTTCGGTCTTTTTTTATTTGTAGCGTAAAAAATAAAAAACGCAGGGGTGATCAAATACCACCAAAAGAAAGCTCTATTTGTGGGAACAAAATGATAAAAAAATTGTTTGGGTACAGCGTCGCACGACCGCGCAATTGTCATTCAAAGCGCAACAGCACTGAAAACTGAAAATTGGTCTGGTAGTAAAGTGTTCTAAGTGCATAGTATTGAAGTGGTTAAACATAATGTTCATCAAACTTTATTTTGCTGTTATTACGGGGCTGTGGCTTGCTAGCCAGAAAAACAGTTCACCTATACATTTTTGGATTAAACGGGGATAACTGATTTCTCGGCTCCATGTGAGAAGTAGGGCACGTGTTGGTAAGACACTTCTAAATACACAGCTGAACAGTGGAGTGGTGGGAAGCGGGGAGAGGTAACATCAGAATGAGGTCATGGTTTGAAGAGTTCACTCAGCGGGTTTTTGATCAGACAGTTAAAGCACGTATCGTCTCTGAACAAAACACGGTAAAATGGCAAGATTTTCAAGCTAGTAAATACATGAAGAAATAGAAAACATAATGGAACGTACTTACATCCAAAATACTTCCTTTCATTTGCTAATTGTTTATTAATGAAATCAATGCACAGATGCCCCTGATTAATGTTTATTGTCCATAATTGTGGAAGGTGTGACACAATTTCTTTCCAAAATTGGTACATTTGCTGTGATTTTACCATTTAATCAGGAAAATTACAGAGGGAGAAAGTCTAAGGGTTCATTCGCACCAAAAAGTGCATTTGCATGCTGCATTGTGTTTAAAATGTGCTTAAATGCTTTTTTTCTTTTTTTCAACTTCACTAAGCTTTATTCCTAAAGAAAACCTCAAATGACTGTATTGGCATTTATGCTTGTTGTTTTGCATTAACATGCATTTACAGACACACTGCGCTGAAAAAAAAGTAGTGCGTGTTCTCAGTTTTTTTTCATTTTTTTTCAGCGCAGAGCAGCGCACATCAGTGCAATGCTATTGATATACATTGATTTTTCAATGTATATGCCCTGTTATGTGTTGATCAGTGCATGTCAGCGCATATGGTGTGAGTAGACCCTAAATATGACCAAGTAATGGGGACATAATATATTCATTTCTTTACTCACACACAAGTTACATAGTTACATAGTAGGTAAGGTTGAATAAAGACAATAGTCCATCCCGTTCAACCAGCGTAGGTGTCAGTGTCTATTATTGTTTCCTATATCCCTGTATATTGTGTTCTTAAACCGCCTCAATACTGGGCACGAAAACCCCCTTCCTGTCCAGGCCATTTTTCAGCTTTCAGCGCTATCACACTTTGAATGACAATTACTCAGTCATGCAACACGGTACCCATATGAAATTTGCGTCCTTTTTTTCACACAAACAGAGCTTTCTTTTGGTGGTATTTAATCACTAGGAGGGGGTTTATTTTTTGTGCTATAAATAAAAAAAGATTGAAAATTTTTTGAAAAAATGCCTTTTTCTTTGTTTCGGTCATAAAATTTTGCAAATTAGTCATTTTTCTCCCTAAATTTTGGCCAAAATTTATACTACTACATATCTTTGTTAAAAATAACCCAAATAAGTGTATATTAATTGGTCCTTGTGTAAGTAACAGAGTCTACAACAGTGGTTCTCAGCTCTGGTCCTCAGGACCCACCAACAGGCCAGATTTTAAGTATTACCTTGGGGAGATGCAGACTAGAATACTGCAATCACTGAGCTGGAAATAATATCACCTGTGATGCATTTCAGTTATGCTGCAAACCTGGCCTGTTAGTGGGTCCCGAGGACCGGAGTTGAGAACCACTGGTCTACAAGCTATGGTGCCAATCATTGAAAATTGATCACACCCGATCACACCTGATATACTGACGGCCTATCTCATTTCTAGAGACTCTAAGGCCTCATACACATGGACATTTTTTGACGCCAGCGTTTTCTGGCGTTTTTTGCAGCTCTCCATGTTAGTCAATTACCCCATAAAAACTCAGACGTTTTTGAGCTGTAGATGGCGTCGGCGTTAGCGAGCTGAAACTAAAACCCGTCGGGCAGCGCGTTCTGAGGCTGTAACGTTTTGGTGTTTTTTGACGCCGCAAAACGCCAACTAATACTGTACTGGCGTTAACCGGCATTTTTTGACGCCAACGTTTTTAGGTTGAAAAATAGCAGAGGGATGATTTTTTTAAAAAAACGCCTATTGACGCCGACGCTCACTAACTCTCACTAACGCCGATGAAAAATGCCAATTTTTTTTCCTTGGCGTCGGGCCCGACGTTTTGTTTATTTTTTAAGAAACGTCCGTGTGTATGAGGCCTACCAATCCAGGAAAGTACAAATACCCCCCAAATGACCCCTTTTTGGAAAGTAGACATTCCAAGGTATTTAGTAAGAGGCATGGTGAATTTTTTGAAGTTGTAATTTTTTCCCACAATTCTTTGCAAAATGAAGTTTTTTTCCTTTTTTTTCCACAAAATTGTCATTGTAACAGGTTATTTCTCACACACATCATATGCATACCACAAATTACACCCCAAAACACATTCTGCTACTCCTCTTGAGTATGGCAATATCACATGTCTGAGACTTTTTCATGGCATAGCCACATACAGAGGCTCAACATGCAGGGAGCACTGTCAGGTATTCTAGGGACATAAATTACACATCTAATGTCATGACGACCTACCACATATTTGAAGGCCCTGGAGCACCAGGACAATGGAATTGCCCACATAATGACCCCATTCTGGAAAGCAAACACCGCAACGAATAATCTATGAGGTATAATGAGTCTTTTGAATGGTTCATTTTTTTCCAGTCGTTTTTGGAAAATGTGGGAAAAAAATGAAAACGCACAAACACAAAGTTGTCCATTTATAAGATAGTTCCAACACATAGCATGTACATATCAAAAATTATACCCCAAAATACATTCTTCTATTCCTCCTGAGTATGGCGATACCACATGTGTGAGACCTTTACATAGCCTGACCACATAGAGAGGCCCAACATTGAACTAGCACCTTCAGGCGTTCTACACGCATAAATTACACATCTCATTTCTCAACCCCCTATTACACTTTTGAAGGTCCTGGAGCACCAGGACAATGGAATTGCCCACAAAATGACCCCATTTTGGAAAGCAAACACCCCAACATATAATCTATGAGGCATAATGAGTCTTTTGTACATGTCATTTTTTTCCAGTAGTTTTTGGAAAATGTGGGGGAAAAATGAAAAGTCTTTATTTTTACACAAAGTTGTCCATTTATATGATATTTCCAACACATAGGGGTTGATTTACTAAAGCTTGAAAGTGCAAAATTTGGTGCAGCTCTGCACAGAAGCTTCATGGTTTTATTGCTAAAGCTTGATTGAACAAGCTGAGGTTAGAAGCTGATTGGCTAGCATGCACAGCTGCACTGTTTTTGCACTCTCCAGCTTTAGTAAATCAACCCCATAGCATATACCTAGCAAAAAATACACCCCTAAAAACATTCTGCTACTCCTCCTGAGTATGGCGATACCACATGTGTGAGACTTTTACAGGTGATGTTTACTGATAGGTGTGACGGTCACTGACAGGTGATTGGCGATGGTCACTAATGGGTGACTGGCGGTGGTCAATGATGGGTGACCGGCGGTGGTCACTGATGGGTGACTGGCGGTGGTCACTGATGGGTGACTGGCAGTGGTCACCGATGGGTGACTGGTGGTGGTCCCTGATAGGTGATGGGTGACTGGCGGTGGCCACTGATGGGTGCCAGGTGTCTGGTGGTGGTCACTGATGGGTGACGGATGTCTGGCGGTGGTCACTGATGGGTGATGGGTGTCTGGCGGTGGTTACTGATGGGTGGCCAGTGTCTGGCGGTGGTCACTAATGCGTGATGGGTGACTGGCAGTGGTCACAGATGCGTGACGGGTGACTGGTGACTGGCGGTGGTCACTGATGGGTGACGGATGACTGGCTGTGGTCACTGATGGGTGACGGGTGACTGGTGGTGGTCACTGATGGGTGATGGGTGACTGGTGGTGGTCACTGATGGGTGACGGGTGACTGGCAGTGATCACTGATGGGTGACAGGTGTCTGGTTGTGGTCACTAATGGGTGACTGGTAACGGTCACTGATGGTTGATGGGTGACTGGCGGTGGTCATTGATGTGGATGGGTGACAGGCCACGGGTAACTGGCGGTGGTCACTGATGGGTGATGGGCCAAGGTCAGTGACTGGTGACAGGCCATGGTCAGTGATGGGTGACAGGTGACAGGCGACAGGCCACGGTCACTGATGTGTGGCGGTTGACACACCACGGTAACTGATGGGTGACATGCCACAGTCACTGATGGGTGTTGGGTGACAAGCCACGGTCACTCATGGGTGATGGGTGACATGCCACAGTCACTGACGGGTGATGGGTGAAATGGCACAGTCACTGATGGGTGACAGGCCATGGTTAGTGATGGGTGACAGACCACGGTCAGTGATGGGTGACAGACCATGGTCAGTGATGGGTGACGGGTGACAGGCCATGGTCACTGATGGGTGATGGGTGACATGCCATGGCCACTGACAGGTGATGGGTGACAGGCCACAGTCACTGATGGGTGACAGGTGCACTTTATGATGGCAGTCTGATGACAGGTACACTTTATGATGACAGGTACATTTTATGATGACAGATACACTTTATAAGGGGCAGACGGGGTGACTGTTGGGTGACAGGTGCATTGGGGGGGGCAGGGGTGATGTGACAGTGTGTGTTTGGTGCTTTACAGATCAGTAACTCACTGATCCTAGCTCTTCTCTCCTCACACTGGAAACTGTGTGAGGAGAGAAGAGCTGGTAACAGTGAGTTACCGCTCTGTTTACATTACATGTGATCGGCTGTGAGTAGATCACAGCCGATCACAAGGTAACAGCCGCCGGCCGGTGGTTGATACCAGTGTCGGTGACAGGCAGTATTCCCTGGGAACACACTGCCACTGACGCACACGCGCAGCACACTCCCGATCGCGCGCATACGCTATGCGAATGAGGAAAGTGCCATTTGTGATCAGCTGTGACTTCATCTCGGTCGATCACATGGTAAACAGCCATGACCAATGGCTGTTCACCCTTGTCCTGGGGACACACCGCCACCGACAGAGCTGGGATGCGTGCGCACCGATCGTGTGCAATCCCGGATTAAAGGGGCGATGTCATATGACGTCCACCCAGAACGAGAAACGTTCTGCTCTGCCGTCATTTGACGGTGGGCGAGCGGCAAGTGGTTAAGATGCATATTCAAGAGTCTCTTAAAAATATCAATCCTCCCCTAGCCACCACCAATTGTGGAAAAGAGTTCCACATCCTTATTGGTCAAATCGCTTCTCCTCCAATCTCATTGTTTGGCCTGTGTCCTCTTACACTCCCTGAGACTGAATATTTTTTTTCCTATGCTGGGATCGCCATTGAGGTATTTATAAATCGGTATCATATCATATCTCAAGCGTTGTTTCTCCAGCGAGAATAAATGTAATGCTTGCAGACATTCCTCATAATTGAGGTCCTCCAGTCCCCTTATTAATTTTGTTACCCTTCTTTGAACTATCTCCAGTTGCAAACCACTGGTACAATTCCTGTCAGTATGCTGTCCACAAAGATTAGGAACAATGGCCTCTCTATAACCTGACTGAGTTCACTGACGACTCTCGGGTGTAAGCCATCTGGTCCTGGTGATTTATTTGTATTAAGTTTAAGTCTTTCCTTAACAGGGTATGCCCTGTGATGTGTCACTAATAGTACTGTCATGTTCAATATAACCCTCCTTTTCCTGGGTAAAAACGGAGAAGGCATTTCGTACAGTTGCCTTCTCTGTGCCATCCATAACCATCCTCCCATTCTCATCTTTTATGTGGGCAATGTGCTCTGATCTTGCCTTTTTATTGTAAATATATCTAAAAAATGTCTTTGGATTTCTTTAACTCTCCTCTGCTATGTGCCTCTTGTAATCTTTTTTAGCTGCCCTGATTGCGTTCTTACACTTCATATTGCATTCCTTGTAGTGTTGGAATGCTGATGGTGACCCATCCACCTTATATTGTTTAAAAGCCATTTTTTCTCTGTAATGAGGCTTTTTATATTACAGTTTAGCCACCCAGGTTTAACCTTTGCTCTTCTATATTTATTGCCCTTTGGAATGCACTGTGTGATACCTTTGTTTAATATGCTCCTAAAGCATTCCCATTTTTCTTCTGTGTTCAGTGTTTCTAGGATTTGGTCCCAATTGAAGTCATGTAGTAATGACCCCAGATCAGAAAAATTGGCCCATTTGAAAATTAGTGTTCTTGTACTGCCCTTGTTCCTCCTTTTTCTATGTTTTACATTAAATGCAATCACCCTATGATTGCTAGATCTCAAGTTGTCCTGTATTTCCCCATCTGGGATCAGACATGGATCGTTCATAACTAATAAATCTAGCAGGGCATTCTTTCTAGTTGGGGAATCCACCAATTGGGACATTAAGTTGTCCTGTAAGACATTCATGTAATGACGGGCCTTTAATGAGTGAGCTGTCCCCTCTGCCCAGTCAGTATCAGGATAATTGAAGTCCTCCATTATGATGACATTTCCATGTCTCACTGACATTTCTAGCTGTGATAGTAGGTCCAGCTCCTCCTCCTTCAGGTTGGGCGGCCTATAACATACCCCCACTATTAATTTCCCACTTACTTCTCTTTGAAGTTCTACCCACACTGATTTCGCCTCCCCCTTGTCCCATTCACAATGTCACTCCTCTCTGCCACCCTTACATTGTTTTTTACATATAGACACACCTCTCCCCCCTTCTACCTCCCCTGTCCTTTCGATACACGGAATACCCCTGGATAGTTGCCCGCCAATCATGTAAGCAATTAAACCAAGTTTCAGTTATTCCCGCAAAATCCTCCCCGTGTAATAGCAGCTCCAGTTCCTCTATTTTGTCAGCCAGGCTCCTGGCATCTGTGTATAAGCCTAATTATATAGAGTGTTGTATGAGTGCATGTTATTTCCCCCCTTAGGTTTCCTCCTAGCTTTGTTTTGGAATTGTCCACACATTCACCCTAGGATTAGATGTAATATCACTGCTAACTCCACTATTACCCTCTGCCATTTGCTCACTGCCAGCTATTGCTTCCTCTACCCCCCCCCCCCCCCCAATACCTAGTTTAAAAGCCCCTCCAGCTTTGTGACCATCTTTCTTCCCAATAGAGCTGCACCATCCCCATTACGGTGCAGCCCATCCTTGCTAAAAAGCCAGAAACCGACTGAGAGGTAAGCCCAGTTCTCCAAGAACCCAAACCCTCTCTCCTACACCAGTTCCTCAGCCACTTGTTCATTTCCCTAAGCTCCTGCTACCTCTCTGGTGTGGCTCAAGGCACAGGTAGTATTTCCGAGAAAACTACCTTCGAGGTCCTTCTCCTCAATCTACTCCCTAAGTCCCTGAAATCATTTTTTAGGACTCTCCACCTTCCTCTCACTGTGGTACCAACTTGTACCATGACTACTGGGTCCTCCCCAGCCCTGCCCAATAATCTGTCCATCCAATCCACGATGTGCCGAACCCGAGTGTCCGGTAAACAACATACTGTTGTCTGAAATAAAAGAGATGCCCTGCAACAAGTTGGACCCTGGCAGTCATGCTAAGGGTGCTCAGGAAGCAGCAGGAGCAAATACACAGGGGCTGTTAACAAAACTGTACCACCCAAAATAACATTAAAATATGGATTCTGCTCAGAACATAGAAACATAGAAAAGTGACAGCAGAAAAAGACTGAGTAGTCCATCGAGTCTGCTCTTTTTTTGTTTTTTTTCCCCATTAACCTCGTTGTCTGACTATAGATTTATGTTTATCCCAAGCATGTTTGAAGCCATTTACTGTTGATTGTCTTACAACCTCTGTTTCATAGTTTATTCCAATCATCAACCACCCTTTTAGTAAAATAATACTTTCTAATACTTTCTAAGATTAGTTTTGAGCTTCCCTCCTCCTAGAACATCTATATTCATGAATCTTGGTCTGAATTTTTGAATCAGCTGCAATGGGAATAAGCTAACTATAATGCAAAAATGATTGTCGGATATTAGCAAAAACGACATGCCTATTCAGTCAGGTACATTCGGCCCTTCCTTACAGAACTGAAGCACACAATTATAATAATTTCTCTAAAGTTACAAAGAGAGTACAAACTGAGACTCTACGGTAATCTTGCAAAAGTACAAGTAGTCACGCAGACAGTCTTAGCTAACAGATAAAGGTACATTCACTTCAGGCTCACAGCAAGGAGTTTATAAACAGTCACAACTCCGGGAGATCATATATTACAAGAAAGTGAAACAATATTACCACTGGATAGCCATTGTTTTGATTGGAATTTTATAGTAACTACATCCCTGATGTGTACATTTTATTGCCTATCTTTTCATTTCAGTGGTAACACATTTGCAGAATATAAAATCTCGATTTAAGAATGCAGTAATTATAAGATTTGAAATGCAATTCTGGTGACATGCTTGACAAGCTGACACAATAAATGTCAATGTGCCCAACAGTTTCATGTGAACTAAATATTGCATTCCATTTTAATTACTTACAGTGATATTTAGATAAAATATTATTGTTTTCTCACATAACTGATGATTGATTGATGATGAAATTGCTTAGCTTGTACGTTAAGAATATTATAGTTAGACAAAATGTTACAAATGACACAAAAATTGCTGTAAAAGGTAAAACTTGGTCAATTTTATTATTATAAGATTACAAATTTATATATTTGCTTTATATAATTTTTTGCATTATTTGATTATTTGTAGGAAATATTAGTTAATACTGGGAGATTTCATAGCACAATGGTTGTAGAGAAAGATTTTTTTTTCTCTAGAAAGCCCAGCATTAGGTCTTAACTAGAGTTGAGCGAACTTCTAGAAGTCCGGGTTCTGCTGGTTCGGCCGAACTTCGGGACAAAGTCTGGGTTCGGGTCCGGACAGAACCCGAACTTTGTCCCGGACCCCGAACCCCATTGAAATCAAAGGGGACCCGAACTTTTAGGCACAAAATGGCTGTAAGAAAGCCCTGGAAAGTCCTAGAGGTCTGCAAAAGGAAGGAAATTGGGGTAAGTGTGGAACAAGTGCCCTACAAAGAAATGGGGACAGGGAAATAACTAAAAGCATTTAAAAAAAAAATAAAACCATAAAAAAATCAAAAATGGAGGTGGATGTAGACCATCTTCAAACTGGGTCTGAAAAGTATTAATTAACGGTAGAAGCCATATAACTGTTCTAAAATCATCTTCAAACTATGTCAAAAAAGTATAAATAAGCCGGGAGATCCCATATCACTGTTCTGCAAACATCTGGAAACTGTGTGTGTCACTTTAAATAAAACCGGGAATAACTGAACATCTGTTCTGCAAACATCTGGAAAGTCTGTGTGTCACTTTAAATGAAACCGGGAATAACTGAACATCTTTTCAGCAAACATCTGTAAAGTCTGTGTGTCACTTTAAATTAAACCGGGAATAAGTGAACATCTGTTCTGCAAACCTCTGGAAAGTCTGTGTGTCCCTTTAAATAAAACTGGGAATAAGTGAACATCTGTTCTGCAAACCTCTGGAAAGTCTGTGTGTCACTTTAACAGAAACCGGGAATAAGTGAACATCTGTTCTGCAAACCTCTGGAAAGTCTGTGTGTCACTTTAACAGAAACCGGGAATAACTGAACATCTGTTCTGCAAACCTCTGGAAAGTCTGTGTGTCACTTTAACAGAAACCAGGAATAACTGAACATCTGTTCTGCAAACCTCTGGAAAGTTTGTGTGTAACTTTAACAGAAACCGGGAATAAGTGAACATCTGTTCTGCAAACCTCTGGAAAGTCTGTGTGTCACTTTAACAGAAACCAGGAATAACTGTACATCTGCTCTGCAAACCTCTGGAAAGTCTGTGTGTCACTTTAACAGAAACCGAGAATAACTGAACATCTGTTCTGCAAACCTCTGGAAGCTGTGTGTGAAACTACAACATAGAGAAGAACAGTTATATGGTTTCGCTCTGCTATACTTTCACACACACTTTCCAGATGTTTGCAG
>BLSH010319913.1:184223-199789 GCA_018402905.1 Glandirana rugosa | reverse complement strand
ATAGGCAGTCATAAAATAAAAGCTGCGGAAATTCCAGAAAATGTACCCTAGTTTGTAGACGCTATAACTTTTGCGCAAAGCAATAAATATACGCAATTTTGCTTTTTTTTTACCCAAGACATGTGGCTGAATGCATTTTAGCAAAAATTTATGACTAAAATTTAGTTTATTGTATTTTTGTAATAACATAAAGTTGAAAATATCATTTTTTTTCAAAATTCCCGTTATATTTTTGTTTATATCGCAAAAATTAAAAAGCGCAGTGGTGAACAAATACCACCAAAAGAAAGCTCTATTTGTGGGAAAAAAAGGACGCAAATTTCGTTTGGGTACTGCATTGCATGACCGCGCAATTACCATTTGAAGCGGCGAAGTGCCAAATTGAAAAAAGGGCTCCGGTCCTAAAGCTGCAAATCCTTCCGGTCCTTAAGTGGTTAAGATGTGTAAGTATTCTGTTATAGTGCCAGTCAGAAGTTTTACAATACAGGCTATTTAAAATATAGCTGTAAATCAACCTGGTAGTCAGGGGGCTCTTTTGCCTCACACTTGCACTTGATGGCTGCAAGTTGTATATATGAAAAAAAAATAAACAATGTAATATTACATAGACATGTGCGCTGCCAAAAAATTTGTTTTATTTTGTTTAATTTGTTTTTTTTTTCGTTAATTGGATCATTCATTATGATCAGTGTAGCGATATCCCCGTAGGAGCCGTTTAAGTATGTTCAGTCCTTTACTCTGCCTCTCAACCCCAATAACAGCCTCAGTCCCCTCTGGCACACTTGGTAATAGTGTGAGGCAAGGATCAATGAGAAACACACACGTTATTATAAAATAACTGTAGTATTTCTGTGGAATAACCATTGACAATATGTACAAGGAATACAGTAGAGCAGGGGTAGGCAACCTGCGGACATCCAGCTGTTGTAGAACTACATTTCCCATGAGGCATTGCAAGGTTGACAGGTACAATTACTCCCAGAGGCATGATGGGACTTGTAGTTGTGCAACAGCTGGAGGGTCGCAGGTTGCCTACCCCTGCAGTAGAGCAACGTTAACTGAAGTTATGAGCAATATAGCTCAATAGTACATTTAGGCTACTTTCAGAACCTTAGAATAACCCCATGAGCAGAGCACACCCTTTAATTACAATAAAGTCACAACAATGGCAATCTGTACTAGATTGGTTACCATTACTCAAGTTTGGCTCTATGAGTCCAGGCAGGAGGAGAGTAGAAGACTGACCCTCTCTATGTCAGACCCCTCTCTTCTGTCTCCTGACACCACAGGCCCAATAACAAACACTGAATTCAAATCAACAGTCAATATCTTAGGTTCCCATATAGGCTGTCCCACACACTCACTGCATATGTAGAGCCCTGGATATATGAGTGTGAGGCTGTATGGTAATAGTTACTTTAGTCCCTTTGAAGTAAAATACGTCTTGGCGTCTTCAGCTAGCCACTCTCGTTGGTGCACTTAAATTCCTGGATAGTAGGCCCAAATAACATAACTGGCCCGGATCATTAAGTGAAGAATGCAAGATTTTCCTGAACGCAATGATGTCTGTATACAGGGTTCAATATAACTCTGTCTGTGCAATGTCCTTGTTTCCTGCACATGGGCACAACCTTCTCACCCAATCCTGCGATTTATCAAGGCCCAAACAAACTTCCTGGAGCAGTCATGCTTTTACTGAATGCGACTGGTAACCTCACACTGGAACGCTTCTCTGTCGGTGCAGGTGCACCTGGATGTGCACCTGGGATCCTCTCTCTCTCAAGCTGGATGTCCCAACCGGTCCCAGAGGCCTAAGATCACACGGTGGAAAGACCCAAGAGGCAGCACCCCTCTCTTAGGTCTTTTCTCTTCCTGTCCCACGCTTTTACTAAATTCTCCTCAGACAATCAAGATGGAGTCTCTCCCCTCCTCTCTCCCAGAGCATTCATGGGATTGTAGTTCTATACTCCATACAAAGCTATGGGAACTTCTGGTAAAGGGACTTCATATTCCAGAATGCTTTGCAGCTACTTCTTGCAGCTTGTTAAAGCCCTTGTTGATTGGCTCCTGTAACTGCTTCTTTTATTGGCTGTTTCTCTCTATGCTCCTAGAAACGCACCAGAGGCAGTGTAATTTAATCCTTCTGTGAGTCTGTGCCTCTCTACGCAGATTACATTAAGCTCAGTCTGTGGAATAAGAAGGAGGGGGAGAAGTTCCACGGCAGGGCCTGACAGGTAAATTTGACCCTTCTATAAGAGCCTGTGTATCTACAGCGGCCGCTTAGCAAAAGCCGCTACATCTGCATTCGTTATATTGATAATTCGTAACTTCGGATGCATTCAAATTCATTACATTCTATCCATATAGATGTGGTATTCATTATTTCGATAATTCGTAACTTCGGATGCATTCGTTACGTTCCATTCATTTAGATGTAGCATTCGTTATTTCGGATAATGTGTAACTTCGGATAAATTCATATTCGTTACATTCACTAACATTTGAAAGGAAATTCCAATACCTATAACTTAATAGTTTATAACTATTATTATAGTTTTTATTATTATTACTATTATTTATTATTAACAAATAATAATAATAAAAGAATAGTGGTTAATAATTTAATTATAATAGAAAATACAAAATTATCCAAATGATTTTCGTTCTTTTGGATTTTCAAATTTTCGGATTTTCATTCTTATTTTCGGATTTTTGTCCTTTCTGATTTTCAAATTTCAGTTCTTTCTGATTTTCTAATTTTCGTTCTTTTGAATTTTCGCTCTTTTATAAAATTAGTTTTAGAAAAAAATCATCAGTCTTTCATTCATTCGGATGCTTTTTTTTTTTTTTTTACGTGAAAATGCTCTTAACCCCCCTGAACAAAATATATTTTCGGAAAGCAGGTAGTTGTCATTTTTTATGTTTTATGATATTTGCTCTACTGTTTATATAATTTATATTTTTATTTAAAACTACATAAAAATGAATTCAGATTAATTTTCTGTTAAATACAAAAGATGGCACTGTGTTGAGCAAATAGACATCAAATCAGTCAAGCATTAAAATTGCAAAAAAAAAATAAATATCCATAGTCAACGCTTTGAAGGCATTTATTTTTTATTTCTTCTCACTCTGGCATGTGCTGGGTCACCTAATAGGTGTTGAACAATTGTTATTGAGGTGTGCATGTACCTGGGGCATTTTTTTATTTTTCTTACACTTTTAACATTTTTGTTATTATTATTTTTTTTATATTTTTCCATTTTGCAGACAAATTTGGATAACACTTATTTTATATTTGTTACATGTTTCTGTTAACATAGCATAGCATAAAGAAATTAAAAATTGCCAGTTACTTTAAGAGCGTTTTACTTGTGTAGAAACCCTTACATACTTTCATGCTTTGCAATGTTTAGGAGGGGCATATGAAGTAATGTTTAATATAATTAACCCTGTCTGTATTGAGTTCAGAGTTCTCCATTATCAGCTGTAAACCAGATTTGAACACAGTCTGTCCTAACAAAGAGTTACAAATGTAGAAACTGCCTTCCAGTGCTGTATGTTAATGAAGTATAGTACACTTTGTGCAGAGACAAGACAATGTAGGACTGTCCAGAAATGTTTTGAATCGGCCATGACACTTTCTCCTTATAAACATTTAAAAGGCAAGAAATGTTGTTTTTTAGTATGCTGTATGAATGGGAACACATACAGTAACATACATGTTTTTCTCAAATTTGGTTGTGAAAGTAGAAATGCCCTTAGGGTACTTTCACACTGGGCAGGGGGTGGTAGCGGTAGAGCGCCGCTAGTTTCAGCTGAGCTTTTCCGCTGTTATAGCGGCACTATGGCGCTGATATACAGACAGGAGCGCAATGCTTTTAACCCCCACAAGGGGTTAAAAAGGGGTTAAAAGTGCAGTCGCACCGCCCTTCCGAGGCAGTGTGCGGCTGCTTCGGAAGTGATTGCCATTGATTTCAATGCCAGGGGCAGTGGAGGAGTAGTGTAAACACTGTGGGTGGATTGGGGGTGTTTTTCAGGCGCTATAAGGGCACTATTTTTAGAGCAAAAGCGCCTGAAATACGCCCCAGTGTGAAAGGGGTCTTAAGGCCCCTTTCACACTGTGGTGCTTCCAAACTGCCAGTAAAACACTAAGTGCTTTTGAAGAGCTTTTTGGGCGCTTTTGAAGAGCTTTCCATTCATTTTAATGGAGGGGGCGTTTTTTCACCACCCTGACTGCGCACTACCCCAGTGTGAAAGCATTCATTGATTTCAATGGAAATAGGTTTTTCATGAGCTTTTCAGGTGCTTTTTTAGCCTGAAAGCTCCTGAAAAGCACCTCAGTGTGAAAGGGGTCTTAGGGATTTAACAGCTCTGAACCTGGAAGTGCTCAGAAAGAAGTTTTTCCAGGTTTGTACTTCAAAGGAAAAAACGGTGAATGGGGTGCCACCTTCACATGCATGTAGACAGGATCTAGAATCACTTCTACTACAGTTGGCAACCTGCTGGTAAAACGTAAGCAAACTGATGGTTACTATTTTGGCCATTACTGCTACTGCCACAGTAGTTACAGTACCCTGCACTAAAACGTCCTGTCAGGTGAAGTGATACATACAGACAAGTCGTGAATCACCTATACTATTATATATCTGTGGAGATGTTCTTAAAGCGGTTGTCTACCCTTTTTTTGTACTTTTACCTACAGGTAAGCCTAGAATAAGGCTTACCTGTAGGTAAAATGAATATCTTCTAAACCTGTATGGTTTCGAAGATATTCTCTTTCTAATGTAATGTATCGTTACGGCGCATGCGCCGTGTATGTTCCGGCACATGCGCCGTATATGTCCCAGCAAAAGCCGGCATTAGTTCTGGACCCTGCCGGAAAAAAACAAGTCCCACGCACATGCGCGGGAGTGACGTCTCGCGGCTCCGGCCAGTCTCAGCGCCGGAGCCGCGTACCCGGAAGCAAGATCCGGGTGAAGATGTCTGCTTCCACGGAGGGGACCGAGTGGCTCGGTTGGATCTTCGTTTCAAGGTGAGTATTTCATAATGAGCTAGTATGCAGTGCATACTAGCTCATTATGCTATTGTCTTGCAGGTTTTTTTTTTTTTGAGTAGACAGCCGCTTTAAAAAGGTGATCCAGCTCCCCCACAGAAAAATTGTAGCTGCTTACTTTTAATATTAAGACACTTACATGTCCTAGAATCCAGCAGTGTCAGTAACCCAGCCATGTTTCCATAGGTTCTTGGGTGCAGCCACCGTCATGCAGCTTCACAGCCACTTCCCTACTGCGCATGCGAATGGCCTAGCAGCAGTTAAGGAGGACGAGGAAGGCTGAACTTCTGGTGGACCTCGCCGTGGCGAGGTCGGTCAGAAGTGAGGATGGGTACCTGTCAAAAACAGGTACCCACTCCCCCCCCCCCCGAAAGGTGGCAAATGTGGCACCAGAGGGGGGGAGGAGACAGATAAGCGGAGCTTCCACTCTTGGGTGGAACTCCGCTTTAAATAAGTAATTTCATATTTTCTATCACAAATCCAAAACAAACAAACAAACAAAAAAAGTGAATTCCTCATTTTAGACAAATGGTCAGAGTCACTTAAATTATATTTCCTGGCCCAATGGTGAACCTTGCACCTCCAATGAATAGGAATATTAACAACTAACATCTAACGAGTTCCAAAAATATTCATAACATGGTGTGCAAAGTGCTAGCATGCAAAATGTGGCCCCAGTTGATGGCTTTCCTC
Source organism: Glandirana rugosa (assembly GCA_018402905.1). Lineage (NCBI taxonomy): Eukaryota > Metazoa > Chordata > Amphibia > Anura > Ranidae > Glandirana > Glandirana rugosa. The sequence continues at coordinate 194,040 of BLSH010319913.1, read as the reverse complement.
ACAGGATGTGTTGGAATCACTTCTTGCCATCAGTGTTTTTATGTTTTGTATATCCTCTGATAATCTCTTCATAAATGTGACATGAGAAACACATTTACCTAAACCAGCTTGTAATTTAGATTTGGTGGCTCTTTTAGAGAATAAATATACTCATACATTCTCTATCTTTTGATTTATTAGTTGTGGTAACATTGAGTCATATTTCTAGAATATGATCTGACAGGGCCTGTGATGGCACCAATATAGCTACATGAACTGTGCCACGGTCTGTCATAAGTAAATCATTCTAGAAGATATTCTATAGATGTGTAGGTGCTCTGTTGCTGTAAATAACCTGAAGATACATGCTGTTATAAACAACGCAGATTCATGTCAGAAACCCCAGAGGTGACGGATACAAGAGCAGCAAGAGAACAGACATGATAATGTAATCTGTGTTTTGGGCCAGCTTGGAATTTTCCCACTTCACTCTATGTAATTTACAGTACATACCATGCTATTTCTACAGGACCTTTAATGTATGAAAAAAAAAACCAGACAAAAACAACTTTTAGCAAAACGCCATTAAATTACACCTAATTACATTTTATATGAAAAGTGTGGCATTACCTACTTCAGCTTTATAGCAAAGGAGTACAGGCAAAAGTTCATGCCTGCTCTCGGCTCTGATTTATTTTATGCTGTCAATCCCCTGCAGCTCGCCATCAGAAATGGAGCAAGCATGGGGCCAGCCTGAGGGAAGAGTCAATGTTCTGTTGGTAAATATTTTTTTTGACTACCTTAATTTCCTTTCTTTAACATGTGCTGTCTGCCTTAGCAATATTACTTATTATTCATTTTATTCAAAAGCATTTTACTTTTTATGTTTTTATGCTAAAGTAGATTTATGGTATATTGTAGGCATCTACAGTGGCGGCTGGTGAAGTTTTAAGATGGTGGGGCGCCAGACCCTGCCCTTCCCTTTTGCCCCATCCCACTTCTTAGAAGCCACACCCCTTATAGGCTCCACCCACTCTGTACACAATGTACAGTAAAACTCAGCTGTCAGTCTTAATTCTCAATAAAATATTGCTGGCTCATTCATCATTAAATCCCAAAGGTAAAGAATTACATGAGCTGTGAGGTCTGCACAGGAACCCAGCACAGACTGGCATTATGTGAGGTTTCATATCCCATCAAGCTCCATCCTAATTCCTTATTTTATAATAGGAATGCTGGAAATCCTCCACTAACCCCTGACACAAGGTGAGCCATAGAAATGTCCCTGGTTTTTGGAACTGAGCAGCTTCACCAACATAAATCTTCATTATCTGTCCAAAAAAGTTCAAAATGTAATTATAAAATCAGGCGATTTAGGATGGCATTCATTGGAAAGCAGTTATTGTAGAGGAATTGTCATGACTATACATTCCTCTTGTTCTGATGTTTAATGCTGAGATACACAGAGGCTGAGCACAGGCAGCTTCAATCAACACAGCAACTCCACTGCTGGGGACTTGTTGGTCCCTGCATTGGAAGTCATGAATCATTGCTTACAATGCACTGAATGCAGGGATGAAGAAGTGACCAGCAGAGGAGTTATTGCTGTGTTGGCTGAAGCTGCCTGTCAAACAGTAAAGTATGAAGAGCTGAGGGTGTGCAGTGCTGCTGAGCTCTGTGGTTCCCCAATGTCAGCAGACTAATTGCAGATCAATTACTGCCTGTGTATCCCTGAGATTTACATGCTGGCTCAGAGTTCTTATTCTACTGCTGAGCTTTGGAAGGGGCCTGTTCAGCCTTGTCTATTATCTATGGATGCAGGCTAATCACTGCCTGTGTATTGCTGGGAGCTCCCTGTCATGTATGCCCAGATATCTTACCTTGCAGTCTCCTCCATGTCCTCTCCCTCTGCTCTGCACAGGATGGTGGGTGGGGGAAGGGTCCCTGGTGGAGAGAGGAAACACTGCTGGAGGTAGAGACTAAGTGTCGGAGTGCGACTTGTGGAGGGGGACATGGCTAGACAGCAGGCTAGAATGTGTAACTGCAAGCAGAGAAAATCTTGGCTCCCCCCCAGGCAGAGACCAAATGGACTAGGCAGTTTAAGGTCTGCAGATTTAGACGTCCTAAAAAGCTCCTATATTTAGAATGGAATGTTGGAAAGCAGCCAATGAGGGTGGAGAATTCATTTTACTGTGTTCTAGATAGGGTTTTTTAGTGAGATTTGGGACGTTTGCCCTGTTGCTAGGCAGATTACACTTCTCTTTCTTATCTAATCTGTCTATTCCAGCAATTAGCAACAGAAGCACAGGGTCAGCTAGAGAGAGATTCCAAAGGTTTTTTTCTTTGGAGTTTCTATCTAGCTGTGCTGGCTGTTGGCTAATAATTATAGTTAATTTTTATTTTTATTTCTTACTTATTTTTTTGGTGGGGCTCCGCCCCTTCAGCCCTTATGGACGAGCCTCCACTGGGCATCTACTGCCAGACGTTCCATCACATTACAAAGGTTATCAAAAAGCAACATTGGTGAGAAATATGGACAACCCATACATTATATCAATGAAAATCATACAAAAGTTTTATTACAAACAAAAAGTAATTAAAAGGTCTAACACTTAGAAAATCACAAATATAGATGCTCATGCAAGAGCATGAGCTCCCTAACCAACTGAGATGATGTTCCAATATGCAAACATACAGCCAAGATTACAAATATGTCACACATTTTTTAGATAGCAACATTTAGGAACATGCAGACACCGCTTCTTCTGCATCTTCTGCATATGCTTCTGGCTTGGCTAGCCTACCGGGCATCCACAGGTAAGATCTGGGACCTCCTATCCTGATAGACCTGAGAATACATATCTTTATGACTTGTTTATATACCCTTTATCTGTGTGATATATATTATTTGTATGTTTCTGATTTTTTACACAGATTTCTTGCTCCCTAAACTCCAGAAGAAGCAGTGAATACCGTGAAACATGTTGAGAAATGTTAACTGTCCACATGTTCCTGAATGTTGCTATCTAAAAAAATTGTCACATATTTGTAATCTTGGTTGCATGTATCAATATAGAACAGCATCTTGCGCATCTATTTGCTTGTAATAAAACTTTTGTATGATTTGAATTGATATGTTGTATAGATTGTCCATAACAGTACCAAAAAAATCCATATTCCTCACCAATTTTTCGTTTTGATAAATTTTAGGATGTAGTACCTTATCTGTTTTCTGGCACTTAGCCCATACATTAAAAAGGTTATATTTCACTCATTCAAGAGGCCATAGAAATGTTGAATAACAATGCAGTGACTTGCTCAAATTCCCTACATCTAGAACTTCAGCATCTCATTAATGGCTCAAACACACTACAGGCGGTCCCCTAGTTACGAACATCTGACTTACAAATGACTCCTACTTACAAACGGAGGGAGACAATAGGAAGTGGGAGGAAATCTCCCCCTAGGAAGGGAAATTCACTCCTGTACAAGTTCTTATGGGAAAAAGGTGTCTCCACTGATGCTTTATCACCAAGATGTGTTTCCACAACCACCCAAAATTTTCAAAATCCAATTATCATTGGGACAGGAAGTGAGGTGAAATCTTCTGAACAGAAACATAGACAGCAAAACAAACATTACAGGGGTGTTAACCCTTCCCTATGCTATCCAAAACGCTTAAAAATATTTTTTTTGGCTGAAGCTACACTTAAAAAATGTACCTGTTCCCACATACCAACAAATTCAACTTAAGAACAAACCTACAGACCCCATCTTGTTTGTAACCCGGGGACCGCCTGTATATGAAAATCGGGCAAACATTTTCGTTCAACGAATTTTCATACGTTTTTCGTATAGTGTGTACACATTTTTCGACAGCCGATTCCGAATTTTTGGTATGAAAATTCCTAATGGGGTAAACTCCACAATTTTTCTTGTTTGGGAACAGAACGTACGATTTTCATTTAAAATCAGAAAAGAAAGACTGCGCATGATCAGAAACAATAAACAACAAACAAAATCCTTTGTCTTACGAGAATTTTCGTACGAATTTTCGTTCATCAGTTCTGATTTGCTGTGAAACAACGAGGAAAATTGGACGATTGTTCACACTATTTTCTTATAGTGTGTACTCCACTTAAATCTTATATCAGCAGCAGGGCAACTTATCTTTATGAACAGATGCACACACTTCCAATTCCATGAGTATTGTCATCACAAAAAGGCCAGTACTATATCACACTGCTAAAAAGACTCAGGTGTAAAACAGAACCTGGTTTATTTCAATGAAAAAAAATGGTTTACATCTTGTTATTGGCTGACATAGAAATCCAATAAGCTCTCCTGGGTTAATTGCCTGGGCATTGTCACATGTGAAGTGCTCAGCTTCCTCTAATGAGGATATTATAAGCTAAAGTGCATCCTTCACCACCAATCGCTGGATACGTGCACCTTCAACACTCTACTGTAATCACTGAAAAAACAAAACCTCAAGTGACAACAGTATGACAAAAGTATGTTGGCCAGGTAATCAATTTTCTTCTGATAAACTGTTATTTCACAAAGAGGAAGAAGTGATCGAGATGAAAAATAGAGAAGGATGGAAGGAAACATTGCAACAAGGGGCTTACTAGATTCCAAAAGGAGCCAATAATGGAACAGAAACCAGTTTTTCTTTAAAATACTGAAGGTACTGTTTAATACCTCTTTTGAAATACAGGAGTGAAGACTTGTTTTAAGTGCTGAGAAGATTTTTATAAGTGTGAATTCTTCATCAAACCAGAAGATGGGTGGTGGATTTGTGATGCAGTACCTTAAAGTGGTAGTAAACCCTCCTATCGTTTTCAGCCAAGCAAGCTGCCATCTTGGCCTCTGTTTAATCTACAACTGTCATGATGTTGCACATGTGATCAGTTAAGACACCAGTCATTGGATGGTTTGACAGTTTGGTTGAGAGCACAATCAATGGGAGTGTTACATTTATGGCACGTGCCGCCCGGAAATGTAACTGTTAAATGGATGAGTTTATTTCCGCTTTAAAGTACACCTGTCATATTGAATGATATAGGCCATTTTTGACCTTTCCCATTGGAAACAATAATTGCTTCTCTATCCTGTTAATGCTTTGGATGCATTGATTTTGTATTCAGAACAGGTATAAAAATAAGGAATGTCAACACTTTTTCAACACTCATATACTGCGTGGTTGTTCTGAGTCTGTATCTATATGGCAGCTCAGGGGCATTCCTTACATTGTTTGTGTACAGAATTTACAAATAAACACTATTTCCTGACTGTGTGACTTGCTACCCACCTTCCCCATATGTCCCAAATTATAGGCAACCCCTAGAACAAGAGTTTCATTTTTGATGAGAGGCTATACCTCACCAGAAGGGATCCTGGCATTAAACTTTCTCTTATAACAACATTAAAACTGATCAGCTGGTGAAGTTACAGACAACCACTGGAGCAGAAGTTTCATTCTTTGTTAGACATAAATATGGTAGTAGCGCACTGTCCCCTAGTGATAGAAATGAGGAATTACAGGGTACAGCTGCTGCAATCACCAAATGTGTTCCCACTAGGGAATCCCTCCAGATGAAGCCATGTGCTTTGGTGATGTAACACATAGAGGTTGAGCCTGGCGGTGGGAGTTTTCACTGGATTATGTAGGATGCTGGATTTTTATTGTATGCTTGTTTTTTACCTAATAAGTGTGAGTGCATTTTATGAAGGGGATTCTGTGCATTGTATTGAGCCTAATAACCCAGGTACTGCACTATTGGAGGCTGTTTTTTCTGTTTGTTGCCTATGTGTGAGCAGTGTCGAGCCATTTTGGAGAGGGAATTCCATCGCCCTTAAAAAGAAAGTAAACCCTGATGGGTTTTACTTCCTTTTTAGTTCCCTGCAAAGTAAAAGCATAATGTGTATGCATCGCATACTCTGGCTCTGTGACTGGCCGGAGTCGCTTGACGTCACTCTCGCACGTGCGTGTGAGAGCTCCTGTCACGGCACTCACTAGTGAAGAAACGGCACGGAAGGCTGTTTCTTCACAGCGCATGCGATGATGCGCAGTACAAAGTAAATGTCTCCTAAACGGCGCATGTCTAGGAGATATTTACAGTACCTATAGGTAAGCTTTATTATAGGCTTACTATACGTACAACTTCAACATTTAGGTTTACAACCACTTTAAAGGAACCTGAACCCCAGAGTTTGGTCCATCAGATTGATATGTGTACATGCTTTGTTGACCTTTAGGGATCTATAATAGAGGTGAGCTTGCACTTCACCTGATGAAAGGAGCATGAGTGGAAAATTGATGTTACACTGTGGTGTCATCTCTATGAAGCACCTTATCAAATAGAGACTTTTTTGATTGCACAATTTATAAGAAGCTTTATTATTTATTGCATTGGCTTGTTTTTGCATTATATGTTTATTTATGGATTTAATTTGCACTGGCACTTTATATATGTGAAACACTTACCCATTTAGTCATTTATTGTCACTTTCTAGTTATTATTTTACCTTGATTTAGAGGCAGCGCGATCACACATTTTAGAATTGATTCTTTGTTAGATATTTTCTGAGACTATTCCTCACCTAAAGGGATGTTCACACTATACCTTCTCTCGTTACAACACTAAAATTGATCAGTTGATGGTAAAGAAGTACGATTCACTCATCCAGAGATAAGTTTAAGTAAGGACGTGTTAAGGCAAGCATACATATTCACAGAACAAAAGCAGGCAGTCTGCAAAATATTTTCTAAAATATTTGCAGTGTACATAGTCAACAAAATTTTAGTAATGCTTTAAAGTAGATGTAAACCCTAACGGGTTGAAGATTCGTTTGGTAATGCACTGTAGTATTTAACAATTGCCTTCTATGTATCAATAGATCTCTTTAGCTGGCAAGCTGCATTGAAGAACTGAAAAATGGTAGTGCACATACCCACGCACCGAAAAACCAACAGGAGAGAAAGTACCTGAAACTATGGTTTTAATAAATAATGGGAGTCAAACATGTGTACCTAATATGTATACAGTATTATACAATAATTATCATAGGAAGTGTCTAGATATTTATACTGTGCAGTAGCAAGGCAGATTTTTTTTTACCAATCATGAAATGCTCAGCAATGAATTTGTACATTTTTTGACTGAGACCAATGAGTGGCTTGGATGCATGACACCATACCACAGTAATTGGCAAGCCAAATTGCCTTTCCTTTGAATATTTATCTCTATTCATCTTATTACTGGGGATTTATTATATCTTCAATATACCTATGTACCCCATGCTATATGTACACATAACACAACACATGTTTGACTGACATTATTTATTAAAACCATAGTGTAAGGTACTTTGCTCTCCTATTGGTCTTCGGTGCGTGGGGATGGGCACTCCTGTTCTTCAGTGTAATGTACTATGTATAATAAACAAATGACATTTTGATCATTAACAAAACACTGTAATTACCTTTTTTCATCATTCTTTCCATCTTAGTGCTGCTGATCTCCTCTAACCACTTTCAGCCACTTTCTGTCTACATGCACTTGCTCCAGCGGTGGCTGCACATCGCTCTGAGTTTCCTAACAGTGACAACAATGGACCATGTCTATGCCATGTGTGTTGGGACAGATGCTTGTAGTTTCCACCAGGGGAACATGTGACAATTCAGGAGTGCAATGGGGAGACAGCTGTCATTCCATAACAAGAGACATCTAAACAAGGGCATTCATGGAAAGATCACTAATGAAGGTTTTAATTAAAGCTGCAGATTGAAAAAAGTTATTACAAATTATATGACATTTAGGGATTTGGGTTTACATACTGTATACTTTAAGTACCTACCACCTAATCAATAGATATCAATAAACAACATGACTACTTTTAAAAGGCAAGATTTTTACCATGATTCTTGATAAATACAATATCAGTGCCAGGAAATTGCCAAATAATTCAAAATTGTATGACGTAAAGATCTTGTTATTAAAAAATGAGTTGTGTATGCAGAACAATGAAAAAAAAAAAAACCTCAACTGAAGTTGCTAATGATTCTAATTATGGCCAGATATGTGAGTGTAACCAGTGTTAATTTCAACAGCGAAAACATTTTCGCCAAAGTTTTTGTCAGTGACATTTCTACAGTGACGAAAATTAAACAAAAAGTACAGCACATTTTCATCCACCGACGAAAACTATGATGAAAATCAGATCCGTTTTCGTTAATGAACGACAACGGGATGAAAATGTGAGGCAGGGATGTTTACCCTCGCGAACTAACTTCTGTTTTTCACGGAGCTTCTGCTCCCAGCAAGCAAGCGAGTTGAATCGACTGTGTGCACTGTCCATGATGACTGCCAGAGACCAGAGCAGACTGAGTGTTTAGTACTAGTGTCCATTACAAGTACAGCAGGCCTGAGGTCTCCCCTCAGACCATTGTCCATCTGTATGTGCATTACAGGACTTCCCTCAGACCTAAGACCACCATCCAGCACTGTGCAGCATTACAGGCCTCCTCTGACCAGTGACCACTGGCATGGTGGCATGGTGGCATCCAGAGCACTGTGCGTTCAGGCCATCCCTCAGACTTGAGACCACCATCAAGCACTGTGCAGCAGTACAGGCCTCCTCTGACCAGTGATCACTGGCATGGTAGCATTCAGAGCACTGTGCATTACAGGCCATCACTCAGACCTGAGATCACCATCCAGAACTCTGCAGCATTACAGGCCTCCTCAGACCACCATCCAGAGCACTCTGCAGCATTACAGGCCTACTCAGACCACCGTCCAGAGCACTGTGCAGCATTACAGGCCTCCTCAGACCACCGTCCAGAGCACTGTGCAGCATTGCAGGCCTCCTCAGACCATCCAGAGGCTAAATCTGTATCTGTGAGTTTGTACAAACCTTAATACCATAAAAATAAAAAAGGAAAAGTCGGCACTCTGGAACTGCAGTATCAAAACTTCTTTATTCCATATCGTCCAAACAGGAATAGGCTTACATGTTTCGGCAAATAATGCCTTGTTCACAGCACAACATTCCAAAATGAACTCACTTGTATAAATACTCACATACAATCAAATAATTAGAGTCAAATACAAAACATATGATTCTCTTCCCTATTCGGGTCTTGATATCAATTAAGTTCAAACAGAAAACCAGTGTGTATCTCCCTAGGGCAAAAGAGAAAAATAAAAATACATTGTAACAATAAAGGAAATGAAAAAATAGAAGAGTAAATGAGAATTGTGTTAAAATCTGCAGCCGACAAAAAGGAAAAAATTGGTATGTCAGTGGCATCCATCAGTATTTAAACAGATGTATAAGGAAACCATTACATAGCCAAATGTACAAAGGAAATGGCAAGCATTAGTGAAGGTTTGCATAATAATTTGTAACAAACCCAGTGGTCCCAGTGTTTCATCATTTACCTAAAATCCATAAAAAGAGTCCAAACATAGAGGGACGTCCAATAGTGGCTGGAATTGGATCTCTCCTAGAATGATACTTGAGAAAGACTAGCAAACTTATACGGGGTATTACAAACTCTACCACACACTCTCGAACATTACGATCCAGTACGCCTTACGTCCTTATATTGCTAAATTGCAGGTAACTATAGGTTGACGTAAGTGCACTGGTTTAACGGAGAGGATATGGTAATTCATGACAACATCATAGAAAGTTTATTGGTCCCTCAGAGAACTGATTTCCAACATTTATAACCAGTTGGGTCACCGGGTCAGAAAGATCCTCTCTAGGTTAAGGTCGGTGATAACCTGCAGGGAGATACAAACCTGAGAAAAATACCTAAAATCCA
>BLSH010319913.1:128720-140000 GCA_018402905.1 Glandirana rugosa | reverse complement strand
CTGAAATATCGCAGTACCGCTAAAAATCGCAGATCGCCGCCATTTTTAGTAAAAAATAAAAAAAAAATAAAAACCCCAAAAATGAATTCTCATCATCCGTAAACGCGGCCACTTTTGCGCAAACCAATCAATAAACGCCGATTGCGATTTTTTTTATCGCAAATATGAGGAAGAATATAAATCGGCCAAAAACGGTGAAAAAAAATGTTTTTTTATATTTTTTTTTTGGATTTGTATTTTAGCAAAAAGTAAGAAATTTGGGTTTTTTTGCAAAATTGTCGCTCTTCTTTTGTTAATAGCGGTGATCAGAAATGACGCAGAGGTGATCAAATACCACCAAAAGAAAGCTCTGTTTGTGGGAAAAAAAGGACGCCAATTTCGTTTGGGTACAACGCCACACGACCGTGCAATTGTCAGTTAAAGCGACGCAGCGCCGAATCGCAAAAAGGGCTCCGGTCCTAAAGCTGGAAATCCTTCCGGTCCTTAAGTGGTTAAAGATGCCTATTTTCAAGTTCCAGTTGCCACGTATTTCCAAAGGTTCCTCCGTTTTGCTGTCAGCCAGCTGCGATACCAGTTTGTCTTTACTTCAGCTCAACCATGTCCCCAAGGGTCTTTACCATTGTGCTTCTGGAAGTAGTTACCCTTCTTCAGAAAGAGGGCAATTGCATTCATCACTATTGGAAGGAACTGAACACAGTCTCCCTGCCATTGGAGAGGATTCCTCCCTAGGTAAAGAAAGTAAAAATGGTTCAGCAAGCCAACTTGCTCAAGACCAGGCAAAGTCTATAGATGTTGGGCACCATGACATCTGTAATTCCAGTAGTAAAATGAGCCCAATAACATTCTCAGCCTTTCCATTGTGGGTTTCTAGATATGGCTATCACCATTCATGAAGAGTAATCAAGGCCGATGGACCAAAAATTTTCTGTGGAGTCATTCTCTTGTGATGACTTCATGGCTAGGAGTGACGTCAGGTGCCAACGAGACAGGCTGGGGGCTGAATTCAGGAATCAGTGGGCTTAGGGCGAATGGCCCTTTTAGGTGTCTGGGATGGTTTCCAATGTTTCGGAGTTGACAGCTGCCTTCCAGTCCCTTCTGGCCATAAGATTTGTGGGTGCTCAGTCCCTATGCAATTGGACAATATGACAGAAGTATATAAAGAGGCAAGGGGGCACTCAAAGTTGTACTCTGTTGAGAGAGGTAGCCCCAAAAATGAAATGGGCCCATAACAATCTCCTTCATCTGTCGGCAGTCTATGTTCTGGGGAGGAAGAACCTCCAAGCCGATCTCCTATCCAGATCAGAGTTGGACAATGAGTGGCCCCTTCTACCTCAAATATTTCATGAACTGATGACCTGGGCCTTTTTACCAGATATGCTAAGTTTTAAATGGTCCTATGCTTCCTATGCCTTCCCTCTGGTTCCTTTGATCCCCAGCTTTCTGAGGAGGTTGTTGCAGAAGAAAGTCTTGATCCTGGCAGTGCTTCTGTATTGGTCAAAATGGCTGTGGCTCCCTCTACTCCTTCAACTAAGCATTCAAGCTCCTCTGTCCCTGCCTGTGAGGCTGGGTCTCCTATTACAAGGGCCCATGTTACATCCGCCTCTGGAGAAGCTCAATCTGATGGTTTAGGTCTTAAGAGGTGAAGGCATCTAGATCTTCAGTGTTCAGCCAAGATGCAGGTAGACTACAGCTGAGTTTGGTAGAAATATTATTGTAGCTGCTTCTAACCAAGATTAAAAGTTTATTTGTTTGCACATGATCTTGCCCTTGTATAGCTAGTTATTTCCGAGATGTGTGATGACATGGAGTCATCAGGGAAAACGTAAAACAGGAAAACTCTCTCCCAGTCTGGAAGAATCTAGTTTTTGCTATAGGTTCACTTTAATAGTAGTCAAAATTTTCATATCGTAGCAGATTTTACATTGTGGAAAAATCTTCTGCATCTGCCACATTTCTGGGCGTGTCTGGTCTCCTGAGGTGTGCACTATAGTATAGTCCACTGGCCCCATATCACTACTTTGCCTGCAGCGATGAAGGGGCAATTTGATTTAACCACAGCAAGCAAAGGGACACCAGACATCCAGCGCTTCCAGAAGTATTAAATGCTGGAGACTCAGTCTACAGTAAGCTGATCAGCAATCTAGGAATGAATGGTGGATTTGGCAAAAAGCTTGTAAGTATTAACCTTTTTCTTTACATACTGGTCATTTTCACCTAGTGATATAGTCACTTTAAGAGGATATATTGTTGGAGAAAGGGGAAAAGTAGTACAAATATCATTCTATTTTATCAGGCAATCATTTGATATTAAACTAAGTTTTATTTTGTTTGGTATGGACCCAACTGTAAAGTTCGGGTCCATACCAAACTATGGGGTGTCCGTGACCCGGACCCGAACCCGGACATTTGAAAAAAAGTTCGGGTTCTGGGTTCGGGTATTTGATCATGCATGTTGAATAGCTGCAGGGCAGCCAATCAACAAGCGTTTCACTGGTTTGCCCTTAGAAGCCATCACAGCCATGCCTACTAATGGCATGGCTGTGATGGCAGTGCATCATGTGACCCAGCCTCTGTATAAGCTGGAGTCACGTAGTGCTGCATGTCACATGCTCTCAGGCTAGTCTAGGGAGAGGATGCTGCCGGCGCTGTGAGGGACAGATTGCAGATATTAATGACATCTCATCCTGCATTACAGAACGATCTGATTCTGGGCTAGGTAGAGATTACTACTACTGCTTTGAGGGACAGATTGCAGATCTCATCCTGCATTACAGAACGATTTGATTCTGGACTAGGTAGAGTCTACTACTTTGAGGGACAGATTATTGTTCTAAAATCATCGCCTACTCCTATAGGGTCAGGTTCCTGCTGTTGCTGTAAGGGACAGATTATTGTTCTAAAATCATCGCCTACTCATATAGGGTCAGGTTCCTGCTGTTGCTGTAAGGGACAGATTATTGTTCTAAAATCATCACCTACTCTTATAGGGCCAGGTTCCTGCTGTTGCTGTAAGGGACAGATTATTGTTCTAAAATCATCGCCTACTCCTATAGGGTCAGGTTCCTGCTGTTGCTGTAAGGGACAGATTATTGTTCTAAAATCATCGCCTACTCCTATAGGGTCAGGTTCCTTCTGTTGCTGTAAGGGACAGATTATTGTTCTAAAATCATTACATATTCCTATAGGGTCAGGTTCCTGCTGTTGCTGTAAGGGACAGATTATTGTTCTAATATCATCGCCTACTCCTATAGGGTCAGGTTCCTGCTGTTGCTGTAAGGGACAGATTATTGTTCTAAAATCATCGCCTACTCCTATAGGGTCAGGTTCACGGCCTAGTCAACCTCTAGGCTCCTACTTCACATCCACCCCCCTTCCCATTTTTATTTTTTTTATTTGATTTAAAGTTATTTTCCCTTTCCCCATTTTTTTGTAGGGCACTTGTCCTACTACTACCCCTCTAGCACTTGCCAGGACTTTTTTACAGCCATTTTTGTGCCGAATAGTTTGGGTCCCCATTGACTTCAATGGGGTTCGGGGTAAAGTTCAGGTCAAGTTCGGTACCAAACCCGAACTTTTTCGCGAAGTTCGGCCGGACCCGCCAAACCCGAACATCCAGGTGTCCGCTCAACTCTACTAGAGTTCCTTAAATGTTACCTTCCTTGGCTCCACACTTCATCCTTCATCAACATGCTGATGACATTTTTAAATAAAAGCTTTCTGTTTTCATTACATACCTTATTTTAGAACCTGTGGTTCTCTCTGCAATGCAGGCTGATCATGACAAGGTATTGAACATAGCTTTTTAAAAACACTAAAGCACCCTGCCTCAGTACTCCTCCCAAGAGTAGGGATGGCCCGAACACCCATCGGTTCAGTTCGCACCAGAACATGCGAACAGGCAAAAAGTTCTAGTGAACATGCAAACCCCAGTAAAGTCTATAGGACATGAACATTGAAAAATCGAATTTAAAAGGCTTATATGCCAGTTATTGCCATATACAGTGTATAGGGACCTGGGTACTGTCCTAGGGGACATATATCAACACAAAAAAGTTTTTAAAACAATAGTTTTTCAGGAGCAGTGATTTTAATAATGCTTAAAGTGAAACAATAAAAATTAAATATTCCTTTAAATATTGTGCCTGGAGGGGTCCCCTTAGTCGGCCTATGTGTAGAACATGCCACACCAATAATGACATTTTTAACCACTTGCCGACCGCATACTGTATATGTACGGTGGCAGTGTTGCGCTGTCTCGCGAATCGCCGTATATAAGCGGCGATCCACGTGTGCGCAGTTAGTGGGCGGGAGCGCGCCGGGGTGGCGCGCTCTCATGCCCACGCACTCTGGAGGAGTGTGCCCATGGCTCGGGTGGACCCGATGTCTGCCGGCGAGCCGCAATGACCTACCAGAGAGAAAGAACGGGGAACCGCCGGTGTAAACACAGCAGTTCCCCACTCTGTTAGTGGGCATGTAAGAGATCTACTGATCCCTGTCACTGGGATCAGTTAAATCTCTTATGCCCATGGTAGCCCAGCCCCCTCACAGTTAGAACACACCTAGGTAACACAGTTAACCCCTTACCTGCCCCCTGCAGGTTAACCCCTTCACTGCCAATGACATTTATACAGTAATCAGTGGATATTTACATTTCTGATTGCTGTATAAATGTCATTGGTCCCAAAAAAGTGTCAAAAATGTCTGACATGTCTACCCCAATATCAAAGTCCCGATAAAAATCGCAGATCGCTGCCATTACCAGTAAAAAAAAAAAATTTGAAAACGTCAGAAAATAATTCTTATGATTTGTAAATGCAGCAACTTTTGTGCAAACCAATCAATAAACACAGATTGCGATTTTTTTTTTTTTACCAAAAATATGAGGAAGAATATAAATCGGCCAAAACAGATGAATACATTTTTTTTTTATATGTATTTTTTTTTAATTTGTATTTTAGCAAAAAGTAAGAAATATTGTTCTTTTGCAAAATTGTCGCTTTTTTCTGTTTATATCGGTGATGGGAAATGACGCAGAGGTGATCAAATGCCCCCAAAAGAAAGCTCTATTTGTGGAAAAAAAGGATGCAAATTTAGTTTGGTACACTATCGCACGACCGAGCAATTGTCAGTTAAAGCGACGCAGTGCCGAATCGCAAAAAGTGCTCTGGTCCTACAGTGGGAAATCCTTCCGGCGTGAAGGGGTTAAAGGAAAAAATGTAATTTAAACTTGCTCACGGCTGTAATGTATTGCCGGCTCCGGCAATATAGATGAAAAATCGGCCCCCAGTCCATACCAGGCCCTTTGGGTCTGGTATAGATTTTAAGGGAAACTGCACGTCAACATTTTTTAAAAAATTTACGTGGGGTCCCCCCAAAATCCATACTAGACCCTTATCCGAGTATGCAACCTGGAAGATCAGGATGGGGGGGACGAGCGAGCGCCCCTCCCTCCTGAACCATACCAGGCCACATGCCCTCAACATGGGGAGGGTGCTTTGGGGTTGTTGATGGAGACAAGGGCTTCTTCATGACAACCCTGGCCAGTGGTTGTCGGGGTCTGCAGGCAGGGGGGTTATCAGAATCTGGAAGCCCCCTTTAACAAGGGGGCCCCCAGATCCCAGCCCCCTTTATGTGAATGAGTATCGGGTGCATTGTACACCTACCCATTCACCAAAAACGTGTCACAAAGTAAAAACCACAGTAGACAGTTTTTCAAATCCTTTATTAAAAAGAAAAGTGTCACATGATGTCAGAAGGGACGGGGTGACTTGGTCACGTCACCCAAATGTACCCGCTACACATTCATATAGGGGGCGGGATCTGGGGGCCCCCTAGTTAAAGGGGGCTTCCAGGTTCCGATAAGCCCCCCCCGCCCACAGACCTCGACAACCACCGGCCAGGGTTGTTGGGAAGAGGCCTCTGTCCCCATCAACCCCAATGTTGAGGGCATGTGGCCTGGTATGGTTCAGGAGGGGGGACCCCATGCTGTTTTTTTAAAACATATTGTTGTGGAGTTCCCCTTAAAATCTATACCAGACCCGAAGGGCCTGGTATGGAATTTGGGGGGAACGCCATGTGGTTTTTTTTTCCTAATTCTGTCATAGGTTTCCCCTTAACTACTTCAATACACTGTGTTATATATGCTACGCTGACTACACTATATATTCTCCACTGTATTATATATACTACATTGACTGCACTATATACTCTGCAATGTGTTATATATACTACCCTGGGTGCACTATATACTCTGAACTGTATTATATATACTACTCCTCCCGAATGGCCCAGAGGAGAAGCGATGTTATTGGCCAAGGGGTAGGAAGAGGAGGGAGGAGACACGTGATTGGGGAAGACCGACAGACCCACCAGCTGCTACTCCAGGGATGGCTCACTATCCAGCACTCCTTGGCTCGTGGAGGGGAGATCAGATTCTGGGCAGGACAGAGGTAAGGAGGCTGTCTGTCTCCCGCCGAGGGGGAGGGGTGGCATTGGTTTGCCGCTTGCCCTGAATTATCGAGCACCAGCCGCCACTGCTAGTGAGCATGTCTTTTTAATTCTCGCAGATTGACAATTGTAATAATTTTATTTTAAGCTAACAGGCTTACTTAATCACAGTGTCATAGTTCCCAACTGTCCCTGATCTCCAGGGACTGTCCCTGATTAGGAACAATGTCCTTCTGTCCCTCTTTCTTCCTCATTTGTCCCTCATTTTGGTCTGATCTATATAGTTGAAACATATAAAATGCACTACTTATCTATCAAAAAGTGTTTCCCAGCGCTAAACCTTTCACCCAAATTCTAAATTGCTGCATTTGTAAATTTTAAAAGCCAATATAAAGGAAAAGTAGTGTAAATAAAAAAAAATTGTGCTCACTGTGTTCTGGGGGGGCCAGGGAGCCGGTAGGGTGCACTGATCTCCACCGCCTACCCGCGATTACCCCCCTCCCCAGAGTGACAGAACGGGGGTCCGTGCATGTAAACACGGATCTCCGTTCTGACAGAGGGGGAAGGGCTGTGATCGCAGGCTTCTTGTATATGGGAGCCGCGATCACTCCCCTCCTCCAGCCAGCCCAACACCCATACAGTTAGAACACACTGAGGGAACACAGTTAACCCTTAGAGCGCCCCCTGCAGGTTAACTCCTTCACTGCCAGTGAGACTTACACAGTAATCAATGCATTTTCATAACATTGATCGCCAATGGTCCCAAAAAAGTGTCAAAATGGTCCGACATGTCTGCCGCAATATCGCAGTACCACTAAAAATCTCTGATCGCCGTCATTACTAGTAAAAAAATAAAAAATAAATTGAAAACCCCATTAATGAATTCTCATGGTTTGTAAACTCGGCAACTTTTGCACAAACCAATCAATAAACGCCAATTGTGATTTTTTTTTTTTACCAAAAATATGAGGAATAATATAAATCGGCCAAAACCGTTGCAAAATTGTCGCTCTTCTTTTGTTTATAGCGGCGATCAGAAATGACACAGAGGTGATCAAATACCACCAAAAGAAAGTTCTATTTGTGGGAAAAAAAGGACGTAAATTTTGTGTGGGTACAAGGTCGCACGACCGCGCAATTATCAGTTAAATTGACGCAGTGCCAAATCACAAAAAGAGCTTTGGTCCTAATGTGGGAAATCCTTCCGGGGCTGAGGTGGTTAAGCTGTATGATATAACTTGTATCTGGCAAACTGCATGATGTTATATAATGCAGTCACATAAAGACGTACTTTGCTCTATGCTATTGAAACAGACCTAAATCATACAGAGCAATACAAAAACAGAAATACTTGCCTTACATTTAACATCTATAGTATTTATAACCTAAAGAGACAGGCCTGTAAAACAATTCTAATTAATATATATAATGGAGAAGTAGGGGTTATTTACAAATATTTAGAATCCTAAAGCTAAAATAATAGTAGAGAAGGGTTAAAACTCCTGTAAATGTAGTTGTTGCTGTTTGTGTCCTGTTAAGTAAGATTTCTCTTCCCTTCCTCTTTTGAAGAAGCAATGTTCACCGGTACAAATTGAGAATGTGATTCAATCTAGTAGGGATACAGACAGAAATAAAAAAAACTTTACAGGGGTCCTAATCTGTCTCTTTTCTATCCAAAACTAAAAAAAGGGCTATGCATAATGTGCACTATAATGCTATATTGTTGGCATCATATTTCTTCACATTACTCATAGCATAAGATAACATTTCCTGCTACAACATAGAATTGCACTATTATGGTATGTGCAAAAATATCCCAGTCTGGGTGTATGGCCTATTCAGTTTTTCGGGGTTTACTGCACAGAGATGGCTAATGCTAGGGATGAGCAAAACATTTTTATTGGGACTGGGCACTGCCCCCTGGGGACATGTACCAATATAAAAAACAAAATGTGTCTTAAAATCCTGTTCTGTAGGGAGCAGTGAATTTAAAGAAGTACAGACAAAGCTTGTTTGGCTGTACTTCTGTGGATCACAGGAGTGCAGTTCGTTCTGCACTCCTGTGACCCGCTTTTCCAGGCTCGGGCAAGATAGCAACACTGGTGTCGGGATTCGCTCACATGCCTGGACCAGCACCTTGCTCAGCCTCTCAGCGAGCAATTAAGAGCCTGAGCCAGCCGCCCCGTCCCTCCACTGCCTCTCTTCCTTCTGGGGCCGCGATCTACGGCGCTTTGAGTGGCCGGAGTTGAGTCGAGCCGCCAGTCACGGCACGGTTGCAGTGGAGTAATGGCACGGAGGCCGTCTCTTCACTGCGCATGTGCTGACATGACATCGGCACATGCAAAACACTGCATATCTCCTGAACCGTACAGGTTTAGGAGATATGCAAGGCACCTCTAGGTAAGACTTATCATAGGCTTACTTCTAGTTTAAAGTAGTTGTCACGAGTTGACAACCATTTTAATTCAAGAATACAGCCTAGCAGGTCCTTAAAGGGATGGGTAGCTGTGCTGAACCTTAGGGAAGGGCCCACATTGATTTGGACAAGGGCCTCTTCCCTGCCACCCTGGCCAGATGGTTGTGGGGATACAGGGGGTTTTAAGATAAGAGGGGTTCCAAGATATCCAGCCCCAATGTGAATGAGTGAGGGATACATATACCCCTACTCATTCACAAAAAAGCCAGTTGTAAAAAAAGCACACACAAGTTTTTGACAAGTCCTTTATCAACTCCTTCCTGAATGCCTTGGTATCCCTTTAAAAAGTTCTGAATGCCAGGGGCCAGGAAAGATTGGGAAATCATATGACCACTGTAACTGAATGTCATAGCCATCAAAATTGTCACAACTAGGGGCCTAATACATAAGACCAGTGTTTTTTTTTTGGGAGGGGGGGTGACAAACAATCACCCCCCCAAGAGGTACCTCCAAGCAGCACCCCTCCCGCGGCACCCACCTGTTTGCTAGTCTGTCCTGCACGTACCCCATCTAGGCAGGTAGCAGGGGGCGGGTAGCATGTACTCTCGTCCACGGCGGCTTCCAGGGTGCAACTTCTCCCCTCCTCCTCCTAGGCATCCAATAGGATCGACTGTCCTTTCAGCCAAACAAGTGAAGGGTGTCAAAACCCGCTACCTGATTGGCCGGGAGGAGGATCAGTGTTACAACAGCAAATATTTATTCACTGTTGTAACACACCTGGGTGGGCTGAGAGCGCACTCTCTGCGCCCCGAGCCCACCCTATTTTGAAGCCTATTAGAGCCTCTGGCTCTAATTGGTGCTTCAAAAAAACCCACCCCCACCCACCTTCGCACTTGTAATTCTTGCGCCCGGCATTCTGAAAGGGGCTGGGCGCATGCATAGGGGTGGCAGCGGAAGGGATAGGGGAGGTCGGTGACCGTGTGCCCTCAATGGATGGGCCGCCCCTGCATAATACACAGAAGTGTGTAAATGGCAGTCACCAACATGATAGGTGACTGGTCTATTGAGGTATGTCAATTACACAATAAGTCACTTGGAGATGTGCACAAATGTAAGATAATAAGCAAGCACAATCACTGTGCAGCAGAGAAATACAGCAAGCACTTATAGGACGCATGCATAGGATGTATAGTGTGCACATGCATATTTGTCTATCAAAGTGTGCTGTATCATTTTGATGCCCTTAGTTCCTGGTACATTTAAAGGGTGAATTAGCGCATAAAGTGCTTGCCTACAATGAGATGTATGGCAAGTTACTTTAAAGGATACGTTCACCTTTAAAGCGGAGTTTCACCCATTTAAAAGTCAGCAGCTACAAAAAATGCAATGCTTTCCAAGCTGTTAAAACAAAAAATAATTAAGAGCTCACAGGATGAGAACCAAAACCATGTGAGAGGTAAGTATTTGTTTTATTGTTTTATAGGGAGAGATTTGCTGAGTAACATTTGCATAGTGACATAGACATTTTAAATTCTGTTAACTTTGGTAAATGTTACATGCCACATCACTCATTCCCTAAACAAGGATAAATGGTGAATTCTGCTTCTGAAATGGTGCCCAGTCTGGCAGGCTAAGTCGTCCAAGTTAATTAAATTTAATTAAAATTTGAGATAGGAAGACCAGATATGTAGCCATTTTTAATTCAATCTAATTACTGGCACAGTTAAATGATAACCCTGCCAGCATGGGCAATGTGTCAGCTTCAATGTCTGCAACTGGTTCTGATGATATTAGAGCATTTCCAACATGGCAGGTACTACTTTGCTAATTGAAGAGTGACTGCAGTCCTGTATTGTAGGATAACTGTAACACATTAATACATTAAAAGGAAACTATAAAGGTATGGAGTCTTTTTATGGCTATCATTTCTTTGTTTTTGTATAAAAACCATTACAAATTACATTTTAATACAGGATGCACCCATGACACAGGATTCACAGAGAACCTAAAGAGAGAACACAGCAGAAGCTGTTTGTTTTCAGACTATCTCTGTAATAAATAAGCTAAAAATATATAGAATAAACCGCGCCCACTGTAAAACTAGAATAAAAATTATTATTAAGAACAGTATTAAGTTGTCGGGCAGCTCGCAAATAAACAATAGATCAGAGAATTGTTTAAACAGAGTAATAAAAATAGTTGCAGCGCCCAATAAAAAATAATTATGTAAAATATGCGGTCTATAAATGTAACAAAAGAGGAAATCAAAGTGGAACAAATAAATGAATATTCTTCCTTTTCCAGGGAGAGAGAGACCAGGTATTGTAGTCTCCTCCAAGTTACACTAGAAAGTTCAACACAGTGAGGAAAGAAGGTGCTCCTTCAGAGTTGTCACCCGCGCCAAATAAGATATATAA
>BLSH010319913.1:88351-105187 GCA_018402905.1 Glandirana rugosa | reverse complement strand
TTGTTCGACTCCGATGTTCGACTAACCATTGATACCTGGTGACGAGACAGACGAGATCAAAATCATTTAAGGGTTAACACAATTCCGTGGATGTGGAATTAGGTACTTTTATCGTGGACGTGAAAAAAAACGTTTCGTTTTGTGGTGTTGTTTGTGTAAGTGTAGAGACAACACTACGCGATATCGTGTCCATGCATAAATTGACATACACGTAACTTTAAGTCAAGTTTAATTACCATAGTGTAACGTGTATGGTATATAGATACGAAATTGGTGAAGGAATGACCCGTGAATTTGGGGGGAGGACGGGTCTGGTTAAAAACCGAACAACGTCGCACGACCGCGCAATTGTCATTCAAAATGCGACAGCGCTGAAAGCCAAAAATTGGTCTGGGCAGGAGGGGGGTTTAAGTGCCCAGTAAGGAAGTGGTTAAAGCATAGATATATGGTATGTGCAATGTGATACCATTAATTTGAACTGAATTTCAATGCACATACAGTTAAATACGTACCTGTGCTATAGCGCATCACAACAGAGATGTGAATGTGTTTGTTGTGGTGTTTTGCTTTGCAAAAAAAAGTGCAGGTGCTATTTTCATGGATTAAGGTGTAGGTGCCTTAACACAATTGGGAATTTACTAAAACTAGAGCAGACAGAGCAGTGGTCCATAGTTACCAATCAGCTTGTAGCCTCAGCTTGTTCAGTTAAAAAGAAACTAAACCCAACAATTTAAAGTGGAACTGAAGTTATGCTGTAACAAACATCGAGCAGGCAGGCTTTTATTGCAGAAGACATACAATGTCTTGTAGCCAGGAGCTGGATATTTACATCCACTGCAATCAGAAGACGTTTTGTGCTATTAATTACAATGCAGCTGTTTTCCTCTAGTGTTCCAGTTTAGCTGACCTGTGGCTCTGGTAATAATAAGAGAGCAATGCATCTTGGGGCATGTAGTTCACTTGCAAGGATTTTCCCCCTGGCTGTACTGTAGATGAAACTACAACTACCAGCAGGCTGTATTTAGAGATTTATGGGAGGAGAAGAGTATTCTGGGAGAGACTATAAGAATCAAGGCTTTGGGCCTGGCACGCTCTCTTGGGACCAGTGTGGATCTGTGTGCAGGGAATCTGATGCTGGGAGCTGCAGCGGTCACGGCCTGCTTCAACAGATTTATCAGCCAAGATACCTGGAAGAACACCAGCGGACAGCACAATAACCCTGTTCTGCAACAGCCGGAGGGCCGTTCCTGTTCCGTCCACCCTGCAGGTTTGACAGATCCTTGTGAGCCGCAGTGTGAGGAGGTGGAGGCCGGAAACCATCCCATGAGCCATATACCTGAGAAATCATCATCATCCTCATCATCTTTATCTACAGCATCTACATCTTCTGTTCCAGTGTGGTGAGTGGGTGGAAACCCAATTTAACAGACATTGTGTATAGGCAGCAATACTTTCTCTATATCTGCTATTATCTTTGATGCAAAAGGTCTGCCTGCACACTGAGTTTGGACATTTTACACAGACATCAATGCCATCTATTAGTCTGCTTCTACTTCTAGTTCTACAAAGTTAACTTTGCTAAGTCAGTGATCACTGTGAAGTTCTACTGTTTTTTTCTTGTAAGTGCTGTTTTTTGATCATACCTCATCCTTTTGGATTAGCTATTCCATCAACCAATATTTCTTGCATACAACTGCAATTACAGGAAGCTAGCTGAAGACCTATTGAATTGTTCAACAGTGACACTGGACTTCTTCTGCTCCTCTCTCCACTTAGGAGTACATTGCTCTGTTAAAGTTACCAGGGCTACATTCACCAAATAACTCTCTATAAAAGCAGGTTGAATAGTGCATAGTTACTGTTTGTGGGAGTTGAACTTGTTTATCAACTGCCTTGCTGCTTTTATGTGAGTGAGCAGCAGAGAGTGGTCTGACACTAGCCGGAGTCATTCCTCTACTCTCCTGTGCCCCACTCACATGTGCAGTAGTACTTTTTGGGTTTGAACAAAAGTAACAAACATTAAGTGATATTTTACTGAAGTGTCATAGTTATTTGATTATCAATACTACTTTGTGTGAATAATCTCACCCAATTGGTTTAAGGTTCTATCTTTGATATATCTTTTGATTAAACATTACTGATTCAACTCAATTTGGTGTATTTCATTACTGTGTCATTACTTATAGGAAACTAACACCATGCTTGAACTCAGTATGTCAGAGGTAGCAGATCACTCACAGGGTCAAACTAACCAGAGGGGTATTGATATTTCTTGCGACCCTCAAGAGGGCAGAGCTACATTTGGGGGCTTGTACAGGATACCCCTCATGGTAAGCCCAAGCAAGTCCGATGACCCACCCAGAGAAAAGGGAAAGATGGACTCCGTCACTCCCACCAGTTGGGTGCAAGAGGAAGGGATTTGTTTGCAATTGGCCAGTATGGGGAAGTTGCCTGGAATTGGGGGGGGTCTGAGAGGGAGGTACGGCAGCTGATAAGAAGTGCTATCCCAGAACAAGGTTCCTATGTTGTGGATGTAAAGCCTAATTTTGAGGAAGACAACACTTACGCCTTGATTGAGTGACGGGAGAGTGTTCCAGCTGGATTTTGGAAAGAGCTGATGAATTAGAGGCTCAAGTGAGGGGTTTCTCCAGCAGTGATTGCTGATAGAGGGAAATCTAGAAGAAGCCCAATCCAAATGTGGTTCCATGAGTCCGGCGATAGAAGAAGAAGTGGATGTCACTGGGACGGGAATGCCTCCAGCTTTTTACATGGATATGAGCCGACTGGTTGAGAGCTTGATAAAGAGCACTAATATTTCAGTAAATCTGGGCTATAGGAGGCTGCAGTTCTTCTCAGGTCGCACCCGAACCCCAGAAGGTGAAGAAGAATTTGAAAGTTTGATGGATGAAACCATGCAAACAGTGGAAGAATGGAATGTGCCGGAGCCAGCGAAAAGACAGGATAAGTGAAAGCCTGAGAAGTCCTGCTGCAGATGTTATCCAGAGTCTGAAGAGAAGAAAACCTGATTGTGTAGCCATGGACTATATTGAAGCTTTGTGTGCAGTCTATGGAAGGGTAGAGAAGTTTGCTGGTTGATGTACAAATTGGAGCACACTCATCAGTACAGAGGAGAGAAATTGTCAGCGTGAATCATGTTCTACATCAGATCATTCTGAAGAAAGGGATCGACCCGAAGGAGGCTGATAAAGTCAGGCTGGAATGGATTTCGCAAGGGGCAAGACCCAATCACCCAATCGTGCTTCATCTGTTGTTGAAATGGGCACAGACCCAACCTACCCCAGTTGATGAGACTGGTTAGGGAGGAGGAAGCTTTGTTGGATGAATAGAATCAAGGAATTAAGGATCACGAGAAGGGATCAAAGCCACCCCAAAGACTGGGAAAGTGTCTGCCCAGCCTGTGCAAATAGAGCAAGGGGTTTTAGAAGTGGATAGTGAAGAAGAATAAGAGTGGGGGGAGTGTTCTTAGGCTCCTGTAGCCTCGTATGTTCCTGAACACTCTGCAGGAGACATTGCTGAGGGTGATGGAAGCCCAAGTTACAGCCCAGTTGGATAAGACTGATCCCCCAAAGTGCTTTCAGTGTGGGGAGCACAGGCGTGTCCTAAAAGAACTAGCTGAACTGTTGAAAGCATTATAGCAATTGCTATCCCATCAGAAGGCGGGGAACTTCAGGGGGTCTCAGTCAAGGAGCCAACTGACATCTTGAAGAAGGGGGTAACATCCCCCAAATCAACTAACCCGTTACTGGAGTCTGAGGGTCGGGCACAGGGCGTCAATGCTCGATCACCACCTGGGGCTATAGTTAGATCCTCTCAAAGTGGGCCAAGAAGAGATCTTAAAAGAGTAGGAGTGGATAGGCTACCTGAGAAGTTAGTGGGCCATCCCCTATTGTGTCTGTGCAGGTAGAAGGTGTCTATACCAGGGCTCTTCTGGACACAGGGGCCCAAGTTACTTTACTCTACCCGGGAGTTCTATGATCAGTATTTACAGCGTATTCCTATAACTACTCTCGAAGAGCTGGAGATTTAGGGAATTGGGACTGGCAAGTTTCCATATGATGGATACATTCCTATAAGGATATCCTTTGGGCCGGCAGCTGCAGGAAAGACAGAGACATTTGACACCTTGGCTGTGGCGTGCCCCAGGCCTCCGAGTGCTGCACAGAATTCCATGTGATTGGAACTAACACAGATCTAGTGAGAAGACTGCTGGCAAAAGTATTGGGAGAAGATGGATCTGTGCTCACTGGGGTCCACCCTCAACTATACCAGGCCTGCCAATAAGAGATTAAGGAAAAGAATGCTCCTGTCGATGGAGTGGGGTGGATATAGAAGTTGGACATGAAAGAGAAACTACAGCCAGGAGAGATCGCTTGTCTGAAGACCACTCTGAAACTCACTTGGGAACATCCAGGACCCTTTGTTGTGTTGGTGACTGATGAGCAAGCTGAAGCTGCTGGGATAGCAATGGTTCCAGAATTGGCTTCCACCAAGGCCCTGCCCCGAAGTGGGAAGAAGTTGCTTATCAGCCTCCGAAATTTTACTGACCATCCTGTGGTGCTGGGAGCCCAAATGCTGGTGGGACAGGTGAGTGCAGCCATCCCAGTGGCCCCGACAGAAGTGGTGAAAAGTGATAAATACAGAGGATTACAGAGAGAGATGGTGGAGTCACAGCTGTCTCGTTGGGAGAATATTTTTTTCTGATAATGATTTTGATGTGGGATGTGCTAAGAGTACCCAACATCAAATAGTTTTATAAGAAAACAAACCTTTCCGGGAAAGGGCTCAGAGGATCCTACTCAGTGATTTGGAAGATCTAAGGGAGCAGTTGGGCGAGCTGAAGAAGTCTGGGGTAATCTAGGAGTCCCGAAGTTCTTATGCTTCACCTATCGTGGTGGTTCCAAAGCAGAATGGGACACTGCGGATGTGTATAGACTATCAAACCCTTAATTGACAAACTGTCCCTGATCAATATACAACCCCCCCGGATTGAGGATGCTCTCCAGTGTCTTACAGGGGCTAAGTGGTTTAGTGTGCTAGATCTAAAGATACTATCAGATACAGATGCATGCTGAAGACAAAGAGAAGACTGCTTTCATCTGCCCGCTTGGTTTCTTTGAATTCAATCAGATGCTCCAGGGACTTTAGGGGGCACCGGCGACCTTCCAATGGAAGATGGAAAGAACTGTGGGAGATATAAACCTGAAGTCTTGGTATATCTGTATGGCATCATAGTGTTTGGGAGAACACTAGAGGAACATGAGGCATAATTGTTTTAGTGTTTGAGAGACTACAAAAAAAAGGGTTTAAACTATCTTTTGAGAAGTGCCAATTCTATCAGACTTTGGTTACTTACCTACCTGTGGTTTCTGCCAAGGGAGTGGCGACTGACCCAAAGAAGTTGGAAGTGGTCACTGCATGGCCTGAGACTGGGATGGAACTAAGATCCTTTCTTGGATTCTGTTCATATTACTGAAGGTTTGTGGCCAACTTCGCCAAGATTGCCAGGCCTCTCAATGAGTTGCTACAGGTGGCTTCAGGGGAGGAAGAAGGGAAGATGAAGGCAAAGAAAATGGGAAGGAGAGGAAAGAAAGAATCCATCAACAGTTGAAGAAGAGCCTTACAGAAGCCCCAGTCTTAGCCTATGCTGATCCATCCAAACCCTATGAGCTTCATGTAGATGGTAGGCTCAGGCCAGTGGCGTATGTGAGTCGAAGCCTTATTCACTCTGAGAAAAGTTACCCTGTCCACAAATTGGTGTTCCTGGTCCTGAAGTGGGTGGTTGTTGACAAACTGAAAGACTATTTGCATGGGGCTAAGTTCGTAGTAAAGACAGACAATAATACTTTAACATATCTGCTGACTTCTGCAAAGCTGAATGCTACTGGGCATCGGTGGTTAGCTGCATTAGCTGGATTCCAGTTTAGTTTGAGATATCGACCTGGAATTGGAAACAGAGATGTGGATGCACTATCCCATAGGCCACATCGACCAGAGGAAGAGTTTCAAGAATGGACTTTCGTGCCTACAGAAGGAGTACAAGCATTATGTAAAGGTTTGGTTCAACGCTTGAGAGGACCTGTAGGAGCTGAGTCTATAGGAGTTCCTCCTGCTGGAGTACCTTGGTCTTATTGTGGATTGACGCAAGTGAGAAGTGAGGGTCTTCCTCGATTAACAAAGAAATATATCAAAACTGACCAAGAGCAGGATCCCCTGTGTCATGTAACCCTTGAAGCCTTGGCCAAACAACGCTCAACGTTGTTGCTGAAAAGCTCTATAGTCAATGCTAAGATATTACATAGAGAGTGGAGTCGGTTGCAGCTGAGAGATGGTCTGTTAAACAGGAGAGGCCCCGGCGAAGAGTTTGAGGAAACCTGGCAACTGTTCTTCCAGAAAAAACATTGCATTTCAGTATTAGTGTCTCTGCATGAAGAACATGGACATTTGGGCATAGATAGACCATAGGAAACCTGGCAACTGTTCTTCCAGAAAAAACATTGCACTTCAGTATTAGTGCCTCTGCATGAAGAACATGGACATTTGGGCATAGATAGAACCTTCTGTTTCGAGATAGAGATAGGGTCTATTGGACTGATATGAGGAGGGAGATAGAGAGCTACTGTCATCCTTGCTTGCCTTGTAAACTCTCCCAGTTAGAGCTGCTCCCATGTAGAATCTGCAGAGTCAAGGGCCCATGGAGTTGGTATGCATTGACTTCCTGTGCCTGGAACCAATTACAGGTGGAAGAAGTAACATCTTGGTGGTGACTGACCATTTCACCCGATATGCTCAGGCTTATCCTACCAAGATCAACAAGCAATCACTGTGGCAAAGGTACTTGTGGAGAAAAATTTCATTCATTATGGGTTACCTGTCAGGATCCACTCTGACTAAGGAAGAGATTTTGAAAGCAGACTTATATATCAGTTATGCAAATTGTTGGGCATTACAAAGACTCGAACCACACCTTATCATCCACAAGGGGATCCCCAGCCTGAACGATTAAATAGAACTTTGATGAACATGTTAGGAACCCTACCCACTGAGAAGAAAGGACACTGGGGAAACCATATTGCCACCATGGCACACGCTTACAACAGTAATGTGTGTGATGCAACTGGGTATTCACAGTACCAACTTATGTTTGGAAGAGAAGCTTGACTCCCGATTGATCTGGTTTTCGGAACATCTGCTGATGATAACTCTTTGACTTCCCATAAGGGTTATGTAGACCGTTTACAGAGGAACTTGAAGCAAGCTTATGAGAAGGCTATGCAGCATATTGCTACTCGGGAACTGAGAAACAAAAAGAATTTCGACCTTAGGGTGAAAGTACAAGATCTCCAGCCAGGAGATAGGGTGCTATTGAAGAACTTAGGTGTACTGGGCAAGCACAAATTGGCTGATCACTGGAGGCCCAACCTTATATTATCTGTAAGCAGCTTCCTGGATTACCAGTTTATCAAATCAAACCTGAAGGTAAGTTGGGACCTCTCAAGATGTGGCATCACAATCATTTACTCCCTTTACACATCTTTCAAAGACTCATTCTCACTTGAAACTTCCTGCTTGGCCTGTAGTGCCAGTACAAGAAGAAAGTGAGGATGACGAGATAGTGCCTTCCTGGTTGTGGGCTCCAGTTGTTAGTACTGAAACAGAAGTCAAGCTCTGGTTCAGAAGACAAAAAACAACAAGAGAGTTAGGGAGACCACCAAAATCACTTGGTCCAAAAACCAATGCTCCATCATCAACCAGAAGGAAAGATGATCCTTCAATTGGAAATACCAGATCAGTCCAAAGCTTTGAACAAGGGGACCTGATTAGTTTCACTGATAAATGTCTGCCTGTGTTGGAATCTGTCAGTCACACAAAAAGAGAAACATCATTGCTGGAAGAGAAGGAGGATGAGAGTAAGAAACGGAACTTTAATACTATTAATAAAATCTTACCATTCTCAAGTCAGGGCCCTCTACTCCGAGCCCAACTGTATTGATGGAAACTCTGGACCTGGCTCTCATAGCATGCCCTGAAAGAAATTCTACTTCTGTAGCAAGCCCTGAAAGAAATTCTACTCCTGTAGCAAGCCCTGAAAGGAATTCTTCCCCCGTAATGAGCCCTGAGAGGAGTTTTACCCCTGTAACCAGTCCAGAGAGGAAATTCACTCCTATAACAAGCTCTGAAAAAACTCTACTGCTGAGGCAAATCCTGAAAGAGGCCCTATCTCTTCAAGTGGTCAGGTAAGAAGTTCTGCACCAAATTGGAACCATGTTCTCCTGTCAGGTTAAGAAGAAACATCCACCCCCCCTAAAAAACTTACTTATGACACATTGGGGGAGAGCTCTGACAGATTAATTTACACTATACAAAGGCCTGATTCTATACCTAACCCTGTTGCCATCAATTGGGCAAAGGGTGACCTCACTGTGACCCCTAACACCACTGGGTGGGACACGGCTATTGCCCTGGTCTGTCAGAAAACTGATTATGAGCTAACTGAAAATGTATATAATTGGTTTCAACAAAATCCAGATGTTTGTCAATAATTGTTGAATTTGAATACCGGTTAAGGTTGACTAATTTCTTTTATTTCAGTAGTAGTTGAGACTCTCTAAATCTTTGGGGACCAAAGACTTTAAGTGTGGGATGTAGCGAGGAGCTAGATATTTACATCCCCTGCAATCAGAAAATGTTTTGTGCTATTAATTACAATGCAGCTGTTTTCCTCTAGTGCTTCAGTTTAGTTGACCTGCGACTCTGGTAATAATAAGAGAACAATGCATCTTGGGACATGTAGTTCACTTGCAAGGATTTGCCCCCTGGCTGTACTTAGATGAAACTACAACTACCAGGGGCTGATAGAAAGAAGAGATTTATGGGAGGAGAAGAGCATTCTGGGAAAGGCTATAAGAATTGAGGCTTTGGGCCAGGTGTGCTCTCTCAGGACTGGCGTGGATCTGTGTGCAGGGAATCTGTTGCTGGGAGCTGCAGCGGTCGGGCCTGCTTCTACAGATTTATCAGCCAAGATACATGGAAGAACACCAATGGACAGTGCACTAGCCCTGTTCTGCAACAGCTGGAGGGGTGTTCCTGTTCCATCCACCCTGCGGGTGTAACAGATCTATGTGAACCGCGGTGTGAGGCGGTGAAGGCCGGAGGTCATCCCTTGAGCCATAAACCGGAGAGATCATCATCATCCTCAACATCTTTATCTACAGCATCCACATCTTCTGTTCCAGTGTGGTGTGCGGGTGAAAACCCAATTTAACAGACACTGTGTATATACAGCATTACTTCCTCTACATCTGCTATTATCTTTAATGCAAAAGGTCTGCCTGCACATTCTCTTTGGACACGATACACAGACATCTATGCCATCTATTAGTCCGCTGCTACTTCTAGTTCTACAAAGTTAACTTTGCTAAGTCAGTGATCACTGTGAAGTTCTACTGTTTTTTCTACTATAAGAGTGCTGTTTTTTGATCATACCTCATCCTTTTGGATTAGCCATTATTCCGTCAACCAATATTACTTCCATACAACAACTACAATTACAGGAAGCTAGCTGAAGACCTTTTGAATTGTCCAACAGTGACACTTGACTACTTCTGCTCCTCTCCCAACTTGGGAGTACATTACTTTGTTAAAGTTACCAGGGCTACATTCACCAAAGAAATCTCTGTAAAAGCAGGTTGAATAGTGCATATTTACTGTTTGCTGGAGTTGTACTTATTTATCTGCTGCCTTGCTGCTCTTATGTGAGTGAGCAGTAGAGAGTGGTCTGACACTAGCCAGAGTCATTCCTCTACTCTCCTGTGTCCCACTCACATGTGCAGTATATGCACTTGTTGGGTATGAACAAAAGTAACATATATTAAATTATATTTTACTGAAGTGTGATAGTTATTTCATTATCAATACTACTTTGTGTGAATAATCTCACCCAATTTGGGACAAGTTTCTATCTTTGATATAGCTTTTGAATAAACATTACTGACTCAACTCAGTTTGGTGTATTTCATTACTGTGTCATTACCTAAAGATAACTAACACCATGCTTTAACCCAGTGTGTCAGTGGCAGCAGATGACTCACAGGATCAGGGTTACCAGAGGGGTATTGATATTTCTTGCGACCGTCAAGAGGGCAGCGCTACAGTCACTTCTTCAATAAAATGGCCCTACCTATCTGCTGGCTGTCTTCTCTGGCACTGTAAACTGAGCTGCACATGCACTGCTCAGTTTACAGCACCTGGCCAGTCACTGTGTGAGTGACGTCATCCTGCGCTGGCCAATGAAAACGTTTGAAGACTGGCACACAGAGGAAGATGCCGGCAACGGCAAGGGACTGCTGTAAAGGTGAGTATTAACCCCTTTAGTTTGGTTTTAAAGGGCTGACATCTGGGTTTGCAGCCTCTGGCTACATGAGTGGCTGGGGGCACAATGACATCACTCACGTGTATGCATGCGGGAGCTGCCGTTTATGGCAAGGGCTTGTAAACCGGACCGTCAGAGCACATGCACCAATGATGTCATCGGCTGCATGCACTCTGAATATCTACTAAACTGTGAAAGTTTAGGATATATTCACAGTACCTACAGGTAAGCCTTATTATAGACTTACCTGTAGGTACAAGCGGTGTAACAGAGTTTATTACCACTCTAACTGTTTTTTTAAACAGCTACATTCAAGGCATTCTGTGAATAACTGTCCAAGCTACTTGTGGTCTCAACTAAACTATCAAGCTATCAAATGGCTGGTGCCATCACTGATCACTGATGTGCAGCACCATGACAACAGAGGTTAAGATGACAACTTCATTGACCATAAATCATAGGAGGGTTTAGTTCCAGTTCAATTGTTTTCCAAAACAGTTAGGCCTCAAGCACACTGGATGTTTTTGAACATTTTACTTGTAGCGGTACCCCTGTAGGGGATGCTGAAAGTTGTGGTTCACCTATCACCCTGCATTCACTCAGACACTCAGAGTCAAAGAATAGTCCATGTACTCAGTTTTTGTGTTTTTTAACTTGGATGGCGTAAGGGAATTTATAAGATACCCTGAAAATTTAACTTGGTTGGGACAAATTATGTACACACCTCGTACATTCTACTCCGTCATTCTCCTCCAGCACACTTGCTTGCAGACTGTTACACTTCCTCTCTCTGGCACCACTCTTACACTTCAGGCACAGCTAGCACATCATGTGATTAGGCCTGACACTGACTTCAGTCAGGCCTTAGTAGATGGCTTATTGCAGGAAGAGACCACAGGCCTCCATGGTGTAGCAATTGAAAAGAAAGTTCTGGTGCTAACTGTCCTAGATGGACTACTGATCCCAGTTAGCCCTCTTCTGGCACTGCCGGCCCTCCTGGCTGCACCTGCCCAAACTCCACTGCCCATGACACCACAGCCCACTCCGCTGGCTCTGCACCCATCTCAAACTGCAACCTCCCAGTTCT
The DNA here is from genome assembly GCA_018402905.1 of Glandirana rugosa. Lineage (NCBI taxonomy): Eukaryota > Metazoa > Chordata > Amphibia > Anura > Ranidae > Glandirana > Glandirana rugosa. The sequence continues at coordinate 93,710 of BLSH010319913.1, read as the reverse complement.
CTCAGGCATGCCTCCCCAGTCCTCCCGACTGTGCATGTCACTCACCAGCCCTCCTGGCTGCAACTGGTGGTTCCCTCATGAAGACTTGCCTGGCAATACTAACTCCTGCTGTCAGAGGCGTAACTAGAACCTTCAGGGCCCCGGTGCAAGAAATCATGAAGGGCCCCCCTGACCCCCGGAGCGACCCAGTTCCATGCTTCAGGGGCTCATGTGTCACCCCTCTACAACTGCATAGGTAGAGCGGTGGGGGTGGCATATGGAGGAACCGATCTTCCTCCATTTTCTTCCTGCAGCCGCTGAATGTCAGTGGGATTTAGAGGAGCAGTAGGCTTTCGGTGACTTCAGGAGAAAAATGGATGGTATTGGTTCCTCAAAATGCTGCCTCTCCTCCTATCCAGGTGTACAGGGGTGAGGCATGAGCCCCCTGGAGCATGGGCCTGGGATGAGTGGCAGCGAGCGGTGGTGGTAGTGATGGGGGAACGGGATGAATAGCAGCGGTGGTAGGGTGGGTGGGATCAGTGGCCGCAGTGGAATGGGGAGATGGGATCAGTGGCCGCAGTGGAGTGGGGGATGGGATCAGTGGCCGCAGTGGAGTGGGGGGATAGGATCAGTGGCCACAGTGGAGTGGGAGGATGGGATCAGTGGCTGCACTGGTGGCTTTACATTACATTTACATTACACAAAGTCCTGCGCCTCTGGGTTCTTTTTCATTACACAAACCCCTGCACCTCTGGGCCCCTTTACATTGCACACACCCCTGCACCTCTGCACCCCTTTATGTTACACAAACCCCTGCTCCTCTGCACCCCTTTAGATCACACAAACCCCTGCACCTCTGCACCCCTTTACATTACACAAACTCTTGCACCTCTGCACCTCTTTACATTACACAACCCCCTGCACCTCTGGGCCCCTTTACATTACACAAACCTCTGCACCCCTTTACATCACACAAACCCCTGCACCTCTGCACCCCTTTACATTACACAAACCCCTGCACCTCTGCACTCCTTTAAATTACACAGCCCCCTGCACCTCTGGACGCCTTTACATTACACAACGCCCTGCACCTCTGCTCCCCTTTACATAACACAAACCACTGCACCTCTGTGCCCCTTTACATTACACAAACCCCTGCACCTCTGGGCCCCTTTACATTACACAGTCCCCTGTTCCTCTGCATCCCCTTTACATTACACAACCCCCTGCACCTCTGGGCCCCTTAACATTACATAACCCTCTGCACCCCTTTACATTACACAGCCCACCTAGCAACCAATCACCTGCTGGTTAACTTACAAAGTTAACTCCAGCAAGTCCCGTCATCTGTTAAGCACTGCCTGTAGGAGGAGAGAGAGAGTTATATTTATGCTGACTGTAACCCAGATAGCGGTAAGTTACGCGCCTGGGCACACCTTCACAGCTTACTCCTTTCTCTCTCCCTGCCCTGTCACAGCGCCACTCGTGGGGGGCACTCACACGGGCAGGCGGGGGGCCCTCACACAGATGGCTCCCCTGCAGTAGCGGAACTCCAGGACCCAGTCACAGCTTCAACTGGTGTGACTGTGATCGTTTCGCCACTGCCTTTCCTGCTGTCCTCTCTGACAAATCAAAAAAAGGGGGGTGATTAAAAATCACAAGCGCACCAATAACAGGAGCCCGGTGTTCTATAAAACGTAACTTTTAATATACTCAATATAAGAGATACAAAACCACTGAAGTAGGAATACAATAAAAATTTACAACGTTGTCAGTAAAATGAAACGCATCTAATAACCCATACAATCATCACCCCACCAGTCATCCACATGCAATCATCCAACCTCAACAGTCCAGGACCATTACAGGGGATCCTGGCCAAGTCGTGGGGACATGAATGATGAAGGCCCCGGAACAGGGATAGGGGGATGGGTGGCTTGGGAGATAACGCTGGCGCGTAGGCTGATGGAAATTGAGGCTCAGATCGGTAACAATGGGGTAGGTATGTCTATGGTACCATCACATTTAAGCCGTCACTTTCAGGCTGACTTCCCGGATAGTAAATGCACACCACCGAGACACGTGGTATATAGCAGGTAGAAATGGAAGTCCAGGTATAGGTGAGTAAAGTGCAGTTGCTAGATCACCGTGCTGAATGACACTGATCTGTCCAAAGCTCAAGATCAAACAATGTTTCAAACAGCTGTAAACATCACACAGGCTTTCAATACAGCAGCGGCGACTCTGGCACTAAATGATACAGTCTCACCGGTCTCAAAAGGCAGCATCCATGGGGTGACGGAAGGTTCCAAAGTTCCACAGATCCCAACTCTTAACCATAGCCACAGAACAGCAGCGTTTGCAGCGTGACGAGACCTCCTTAGCTCCGGCTGATTCAAACAGTGGTTACGGAGCGGGTGGGAGGCATCTCCAGGGTGAGGGTCTCGGAGGAAGTCTGCAATTGGCCAGACGAAACGCGTCAGCATCACGTCACCTGACGTCCCCAATGACGCATCTGAACCCGCCCCTCACCCTGGAGACGCCTCCCACCCGTTCCGTAACCGCTGTTTGAATCAGCCGGAGCTAAGGAGGTCTCGTCACGCTGCAAATGCTGCTGTTCTGAGGCTATGGTTAAGAGTTGGGATCTGTGGAACTTTGGAACTTTGGAACCTTCCGTCACCCCATGGATGCTGCCTTCTGAGACCGGTGAGACTGTATCATTTAGTGCCAGAGTCGCCGCTGCTGTATTGAAAGCCTGTGTGATGTTTACAGCTGTTTCAACCATTGTTTGATCTTGAGCTTTGGACAGATCAGTGTCATTCACCACGGTGATCTAGCAACTGCACTTTACTCACCTATACCTGGACTTCCATTTCTACCTGCTATATACCACATGTCTCGGTGGTGTGCATTTACTATCCGGGAAGTCAGACTGAAAGTGACGGCTTAAATGTGATGGTACCATAGACATACCTACCCCATTGTTACCGATCTGAGCCTCAATTTCCATCAGCCTGCGCACCAGCGTTATCTCCCAAGCCACCCATCCCCCTATCCCTGTTCCGGGGCCTTCATCATTCATGTCCCCACGACTTGGCCAGGATCCCCTGTAATGGTCCTGGACTGTTGAGGTTGGATGATTGCATGTGGATGACTGGTGGGGTGATGATTGTATGGGTTATTAGATGCGTTTCATTTTACTGAGAACGTTGTAAATTTTTATTGTATTCCTACTTCAGTGGTTTTGTATCTCTTATATTGAGTATATTAAAAGTTACGTTTTATAGAACACCGGGCTCCTGTTATTGGTGCGCTTGTGATTTTTAATCACCCCCCTTTTTTTGATTTGCATAATGAGCACCTAGGAACCACACCTGGATGCAGGTGGTTTGCTTCTGGGGCAGGTTATGGCATACATACAGCCGGCCTGATACCCGATATATCGGTCTGTACGGGTGTGTTTTACCCAATTGGTTTTTGCTGTCCTCTCTGACAGCCTAGTACTCCATCTCCAATTCTTTCACCCAAACAACTCCTACCCAGCTGGGCTGACCTTGGGTATTTGAGGAGGCCTGTCCCCTGCCAATCCAAGGTGGGGATTGGTCAGAGCTCCTCAGAACGTCCCAGACAGCCTCACCTCTCTTCCCCTCTTCTTATAGCACCTTCCAGAAGCAAGAGGGAGGTAACCAAGAAATTACACCACCTGTGAGTCACCAGCTGCTACCCTGAGCCACTCCCAGCTCAGAATCAAAACAAACAGGCCTAGCTTCCAGCCAGGCCTACCTAAATTTGCCTATGCTCACACAGAAAAATCCTCACTCTAGCACCTACCTACCTACAGGGTGCTACATACAGTTGCTGTTATTGGCTTCAGACGTTTTGTCTACAGTCAATAAACTCTCCAGCATGTTATCCTATGTGTCCATGCACACATATTCTTTTATCAACTGTTTTTGGCTGGGGTGTTTTTGGCTGTAAAAAAAACCCCAGAACTTAGAGCTGTAAAAAATGCTCTAACGTAAAAAAACGCTGATAAACGCTCAAAAACGTGACCCCCAGTGTTTTTTAACTTTTTTGATGCCATTGATTTAAATTAAAAAAACGCTAAAAAAACATTGAAAAAAATGCTAAAAACTCTGAAAACCGCTATTGCAAAAACACTAAAAAATGTTGAAACATTCACTACAAGGCTACAGGTGTTTTATAACGTTATTATAACGTCCAGTGTGCATGAGGCCCATCACTGCAAGCCTTGGTCGTCATGCACTTTTCCAACATAACAATGATCCAAAACACACATCTAAGGCCACTGTTGCACTTCTGAAGGAAAACAGGGTGAAAATGATTCAGTGGTCAAGTATGTCTCCTGATCTGAACTTAATTGAACACCTATTGGAAATTCTGAAGAGACAAGCTGAGCATCACTCTCTATCCAGCATCCAGACTCTAAAAGAGGTCGTTCTTGAAGAATAGAAAAAGATGTTGCAATGTCACCAACTTGTACATTCCATGCCTAGAAGACTTGGCGTTATCCTTACAAATCATGAAGGTCATACGAAATACTACATGTAGTAGGTTTTGTTGTGGAGTGTATTCATTTTTGCATCAACTAATTTGAGTAAAACTGAAGATTTTGTAATCTAAGTTATACCTTAGTTTCATGTAATGAGCTAAACAAAGACTCAGTTTTGTCAAAATCTAGGAAATTGTTCTTAATTGAGATATTGATTAAAATCGTACTTTTCAAAAGGGGTGTACTCATTTATGCCGAGCAAGGTATGTATACATAGTGGAGTGCGGGATCCAGATAAGGGAGGAATTTGCTGCCAACGTCCATGTAAACTGCAAAACTACAGAGGATTAACACAATATATGTGTCCTCAAATGAACCCCCTTGGACTTTATAGGCAGAATAGTAGTACAAAGAGAGGTAGATACAAATTGTATCTTTATTATATAAATGTTAAAAATAGACAGATAGAAGTTGTATATGTCCAAAAAGTAGAAGATATATATTACAATACAATCCGTTGCACAGATCACAATATACAGTAGCTGCAATACCCATATAAATGAATTGCATAAATTTGTAGCCACATTAAAGTGGTACTAAAGAGTCAAGACATATAGTGGTCCTGACATGTTTCAGAGACATATCCTTCCCGCCGGCAGAGGGGTGAGTACACTCCTCACATTTTTGTAAATCTTTTATTCTACATTTTCATGTGACAACACTGAAGAAATGACACTTTGCTACAATGTAGTGAGTGTACAGTTTGTATAACAGTGTACATTTGCTGTCCCCTCAGATGACAATATGTTTGACATGTGAGTGATGTAACATCGTTTCACAGTAAAGAAGTCACAACAGTGTACTTTT
>BLSH010319913.1:35762-56536 GCA_018402905.1 Glandirana rugosa | reverse complement strand
ATAAACTAGGGCGGACAACTTATCGACGTCCCGTCGGTTAGTTCTAAGGGCAAACCAGTGAAACGCTTGTTGATTGGCTGCCCTGCAGCTATTCAACAGGCGGGATCAAATACCCGAACCCCGAACCCAAACTTTTTTTCAAATGTCTGGGTTCGGGCCCGGGTCACGGACACCCCAAAGTTCGGTACGGACCCGAACTTTACAGTTCGGGTTCGCTCAGCTCTAGTCTGTACACAACACACACTGCCATGGTCCACATAACACTTGCTGGTGTGAATGGGCCCTTATAGCTGCAGTGCACTATATTAGATCCAGCATGGGAGCAGTGACGGCATCTGGCATAGATATTTTGCCATTTGCTTAGTGATTGCTATGTGGCACAATGGCACGTAACGGTTGATTTACTAAAACTGGAGAGTGCAAAATCTGGTGCAGCTCTTCATAGAAACCAATCAGCTTCCAGGTTTTTCTGTCCAAGCTTAATTGAACAAGCTGAAGTTAGAAGCTGAATGGCTACCGTGCACAGCTGCATCAGATTTTTTGCTCTCCAGTTTTAGTAAATCAACCCCTTAGGCTCCATGCCTACTGGTGTAAAAGATGTTGCTTCTACAGGAGTTTTGCGTTCTGCCTGTAGAAGAAGCTCAATGTTATCCTATGTGTCCATGCACATTAGGACGTTTAGAGGCATATTTTAAGCTCAACATTTAGAACTGGAAAAAAAAACCCTTCTGGTTTGTGTTTCTGATTGGAGTTTACTGGCAGAAAAAAACGTAAAACTAAACTTGTCTAAACTGTGTACAAAAAATGCTCTATATGAGCATTTTTCACTCCCAAGAGAAGAGACTTTTTAAAGTCCAGTGTGCATGGAGCCTAAGAGTCTAACATGCAGCACAATTATGAACAAAGTTGGTGGTGCCCTTCCACTAAAAAGGCAAAACCCACAATTTCCTCTGAAATAACTTGGAATTGACCAAAGTAATTGGTATCCAACATTGTTTATTCCATTTTTATTTTTTTAAAAATTGATTCAAGAGAATATCTTAAATAATAAAACGAATTAAATGGCATGGACAAAATGATAGAACTCTTAACCTGATAGCTTTATGGCACTGGGCATTGCATTTCACTCCAGAATCCCTTGATAGTTTCGAGATTGCATTGTGTCCAGATCATATTTAAGGCACCCCATGCCAGATACAGTAAAGCAGCCCCAAAACATAACAAATCCCCTCTACATTTCACAGTATGTGTAGTGTTATTTTTATTTTACACACTTTGTTTTTTTTCTGTGAACATAGAGCTGAAGTGACTTGTCAAAAAGGTCCAGGTTTGTCTAAAGAACATTCTTCCAGAAGGATTGTGGCATGACAATATACATTTTAACAAATTTCAGTCTGACTTTTTATGTTTTTCTTTCAACAGTGAAGTCCTCCCTGATCTTCTCATCTTGAGCCCAATGTCGCTCAAAATGTAACGGATGGTGCGATCAGACACTGATGCACCATTATCTTTCTATTTTTTGTGTATGTCAATGAAGCTATCCAGGCCATTTTAGAATATTTTTGTACAATAAGCAATAATTTATCTAATTTCAGTATGTAACTACTTTAATCTATGACACACCAGAGACATGCAGATATACACAAGACAATTGCTTTAATTTCATCATTTTCAGAAGGAATGAAGCATTGCTTTAATGATCTGTAATGATATCAACAAATTTATCCATGTCTGTTGATATTTCCTGACATTTGGGTAGAGTTCCTTACATACAGCCACGGTGATCTTCGTGTGGACAGGCGATGTGGCACACTAAATTATTTTTAATATAATATTTGATGTGCCTGTTTTGCCTCTGAGCATCTTTCTGGCAAAGGAGCTGATTCCCAACATGCATTGACTTTTCAATGGCGCTAAATGATGAGCTTAGATTTAGGGTTGGGGATACTTACTAAAACCGAAGCATGCAAAACATGGTGCATGGAAACCAATCAGCTTCCAGGTTTAATTGCAAAAGTTTAATGGAACAAGCTGAAGTTAGAAGCTGAATGGCTACCATGTACAGTTGCATCAGATTCTGAGTGCTCAAGTTTTAATAAATCTCCCCCTTAGTCTCATTGATATTAAGTTAAGACATTACACAATAAAGAAATGTATAGCTTGTCCATGCATGATTCTAATTAAAATGTCCTATGATAGTTATTAATTAGTTTAAACTTGCATCCAAGCCATATTATAGCTATTATTAGGAGATATTCTGTATTACACAACTGGCCTTCTTTATAGGGAAAATAATAGTGTGTGCGTAGATATAATTTTTTCATGTATTTATTTGTATTATGTTAACCCTTATCCCTCCCCATTCACTTATATGTGGCAGCACAGCGGTGGGCTTTAATGTCAAGCAGCCATATACAGTTGTGGTCCTAAGTTTACATACCCTAGCGGAATTTATTATTTTTTGGCCACTTTTCAGAGAATATGAATGAGAACACAAAAACATTTCTTTCACTCATGGTTAGCGTTTGGCTGAATACATTTATTATCAATCAACTGTGTTTACTCTTTTTAAATCATAATGACAACAGAAACTATCCAAATGACCCTGATCAAAAGTTTACATACCCTGGTGATTTTGGCCTGATAACATGCACACAAGTTGACACAAAGGGGTTTGAGTGGCTATTAAAGGTAACCACCCTCACCTGTGATCTGTTTGCTTGTAATTTGTGTGTGTGTATAAAAGGTCAATGAGTTTCTGGACTCCTGACAGACCCTTGCATCTTTCTTCCAGTGCTGCACTGACGTTTCTGGATTCTGAGTCATGGGGAAATCAAAAGAATTGTCAAAGGATCTGCGGAAAAACGTAGTTTAACTGTATAAGACAGGAAAGGGTTATAAAAAGATATCCAAGGAATTGAGAATGCCAATCAGCAATGTTCAAACACTAATCAAGAAGTGGAAAATGAGGGGTTCTGTTGAAACCAAACCACGGTCAGGTAGACCAACTGAAATTTCAGCCACAACTACCAGGAAAATTGTTCGGGATACAAAGAAAAACCCACAAATAACTTCAGGTGAAATACAGGACTCTCTGAAAACATGTGGTGGGGCTGTTTCAAGATGCTCAATAAGGAGGCACTTGAAGAAAGATGGGCTGCATGGTCGAGTCGCCAGAAGAAAGCCATTACTACGCAAATGCAAGTAAATGCAAGTATAAAGTAAAAAAGTATCCCACTTACAATACGCCAAGCAGCACAGAGACAGGCCTCAATCCTTCTGGCACAAAGTAATTTGAAGCGATGAGAACAAAATTGAGCTTTTTGGCCACAACCATAAACACTACATTTGGAGAGGAGTCAACAAGGCCTATGATGAAAGAAACACAAGGCCAAGTCAACCTGTCATTGGCTACAGCAGAATAAAGCGAAGGTTCTGGAGTGGCCATCTTAGTCTCCTGACCTCAATATCAATAAGCCACTCTGGGGGGATCTCGAACATGCAGTTCATGCAAGACAGCCCAGGAATTTCCAGGAACCGGAGGCTTTTTGCTAAGAGGAATGGGCAGCTTTACCATCTGAGAAGATAAAGAGCCTCATCCACAAATACCACAAAAAACTTCAAGCTGTCATTGATGTTAAAGGGGGCAATACTCGGTATTAAGAAATGGGGCATGTGAACTTTTGATGAGGGTCATTTGGGTAGTTTCTGTTGTCATTATGATTTAAAAAGAGTAAACACCGTTGATTCATAATAAATGCCTTCAGCCAAACACTAACCATGAGTGAAAGAAAAGTTTTTGGGTCATCATTCATATTCTCTGAAAAACCGCCAAGAAAAAATATAAAATACATTCTGCCAGGGTATGTAAACTTGTGAGCACAACTGTAAATAGGTGCAGCTGATGTTCCTTGTTTGTGTTGGGAGCATGCTCACTCAGCACCCCAGCATGGTGTCTGTGCTAACAGCACTGTTTATTACTAGGAGCTGGTGGGTGGCCTCCTGATCACTGTGACAGCCAATCACAGTGATCAAATGACCAGGAAGCCCGTGTATGAACTTAAAGAGGAGTTCCAGAATGTAAAAAAAAAATAAATAAAAGGCAGCAGCTACGGATACTGCAGCTGCTGACTTTTAATACAAGGACACTTGCCTGTCCAGGGATACTGCAATGTGGGCACCCCTAGCTGATTCGTCAATCAGCTTCGGGTGAAGGTGTCGGCATCTGTAGTAAGAGAAACAGGAAGTGAAGCCTTGCGGCTTCACAGCCTGTTTCCTACTGTGCATGCGCGGATCGCACTTCACTTTCAGAATGGTGCCGCCATCTTCTGGGACTTCTGTCTGTCCCAGAAGACAGCGGGAGGAGGAGGAGGGGCCGGAAATGTCATAGATTGCTGTACGGCAAAAAACAGGTACCTGCCCCCCCCCAAAAAAAGTGCCAAATGTGGCAGTGGAGGGGGTGTGAACTAGCGGAGCTTCCACTTTTGGGTGGAGCTCCACTTTATGGTCTAAAAATGCTCAGTTAATTATTTTATTTAGCTCGGAAAATATAAAACATTGCATATGGAAAGTTATTTTTTATAATTCCCTTTTTATCATGTTTACAAGAATAAATGTAAAGTGAGCTTTTACTTTGCCACAGTGAGAGAGGAGAAGTGTCAAGTGTTCCTCCATACCTGCAAGTAACAGAGGTCAGGGTGCTGGAAAGTGGAAAGTAAGTAATGAGGAAATTTTTCTGCTTTCTCCTGCTTTTACATGAACGGCATTAAGAGCTGACTCTCTCTGTTCAAGTGTAAGTGTTGCCATGCGGGAAAAAAGTATTTGAGTATTTGTACTAGTTCCATTTAAAGTAGATTTATTGATTTTTTTTTGCAAATACACATATGCATTCTTTGGATTTTTTGCGTGGAGTTTAGCTTTAAAGCACAACTAATCTTAAAATAAACATTTATAGCAGTGCTTTGTTAGAAGAGACTTTGAAGCTGATTTACCAGTAGAGTTGATAATCTTCACTCAAAAAAGAGTGAAGATTGACTTCGGTTACCTAATAATCTGCAGATTAAATAAATAAACATTAACTATATTGATACATGGTGACCCTGTTACCGATGGTTTACGTAAGTACAGGATTCATTTCCTATTCTGACTATTGTTTGAATTTTTACGCATGCCAAAATTTTCTATCCCAATACTTAACCTTGGTTTGCTCTATTGTAGAATGCTTTGATCTTATGATATTCTCTGGTAAAAAGCCCCCGAAGAAGGGATACTTTTCCTGAAACGCGCTGGGACAAGAGACAATGTCTGCATTTACAGCATCAACATCTACATCAGTTACATCTGTCAATATGTTATGTTTTGTTTTTATCAGTGATGCATACGCCAATCTCTTTTATGAATGTTATTAATAAAACAATACTTTTTAGAATTTCACCTTGATTTTTTTCAATGTGTTGCTGGTAAAGTCCCACTGTACTATGGTGTACCTGTTTTTGGACTATAAATAAACGGGAGTTTGCTTTTCATTTGATTGGATAATTTAAGTGAATTTTTACTCAATTTTTTTTGAGGAAAAGTTATCAACTTCTTTAATAGATCAGGCTCTTTGTATGTTTTGTCTGCCAAAAAGACCCATTAAGTTGCCTGCTACCATGTTTTTTCTTTGTGTTCTTTGCTTGCAGTGCATGTGCTGTGCAGGGCCATTTCTGTCATCTGTAGGATGCTGAAATGGAGCCAGGTGCTGAGATGAAATAACTGTAAAGTGCATGCACCGAAGATACCTCAAGTCATGTGACACTACTTATTGTGACAAAATTGATCAACATGACAAAAAATTAAATATAAATTGTTAGAAAAATCAAAATAAAAAAAAATAATAATTGGGGAACTGAGTTTGGTAAATTAACAGTAATTAAGGACTTAAAAAGAAACAATGTTTTATGTATATTTTTCTTTACTTCTCATGATGCCTTAAAGTGTAACGCCACTTTTGTTGAGAAAAAAACATCCCCCTCTGCAAGATCTATGTGTATTGCAAGGATTATACCAAACTTTGTTGCTGACCCCTACCTTTTGTTATTCTGTTCCTCTGTGCTCCTGTGCAAAGTGAGTCTAATGGGAGTGGTTTCATAATTATCAACCAGCTGTGTAGCTGCAGATCATTAAATGGGGAAATCTGTTGGTTCTGTATCCCTTTGGATGTGTTCCTGTTGGGAGTATCTCACCAGAAATGAAATTTTTATTCCAGGGGATGCCTGAAATCTGACTTAAGCTTTAACTGAACCTTAGGCAAACTTCTGGGAATATTGGTGAGCCTATCACACAAGTAGAAAATTATGTTTCTGGAGGGTGGTCAGTACACAAACTCCAGGTAGCCATATTACATTTTCAGAAAATTACAGCGACTGCTGATTGAAAAGTAAAGGCAATTTTTAATGACTTTCAATTATAATATGACTTGTGTCACAATTGTACACGCTATATTGTTTTTTTCTTTATTTGCTATGTTTTTTTCCTGGGAAAGTGGAGTTACTCTTTTAAGTGTTTGTTACCCCAACACTTCAAATTCCTGAAGTGTGCCTGCTGTACCATGCACTTGTATGGACAATTATTCTGTTCTCTTTGTATTGCTACCTTTATATGAAATCCCTGGTGTTCCTGCAAGTCCCCTTGCTTTCCTATTATAAACTGACCACACTAAGCAGGAGAGCACATCATGGTCAGTTCTCTAGCTATGTTGCAATCTCAGTGTACTCCCCTCCAATGATCAGACTTGTTCTGACAAGCCCCCGCTGCACAGCCATTCACTGGGAAGATCAGTGTCATTCGGACTCAGCTGATCACAGATCGAGGTAAAGGGCCAATCACAGCGGCCCTTTACCATGTGATCAGCTGTGTCCAATGACAGTTGATCACAATGTAAACACAAGGCGGTTATTGGCTTTCCTTTCCTCATGATCACAGGGTAAGGAAGGGAGAAGATGGACAATAACTGGCTTGTGTTAAGGGGACATCTACACTGATAATCGGGCACTGATTATCAGTGTCCTGATTTTCAGTGCAGTCCCAACAGTGCCCAACAGTGCTGCCTATCAGTGTCCACCAGTGCTGCCAATCCGTTTTAATCAGTGCTGCTAATCAGTGCCCATCAGTGCCTTCTCAACACTGTCACCTATCAGTGCCCATTAGTGCTGCCTACCAGTGTCCATCAATGCTGCCTATCAGTGCCCAACAGTGCTGCTTATCAGTGCCCATCAGTGCTACCTATCAGTGCCAAACACTGCTGCGTATTAGTGCAGCCTCATAAGTGCTGCCTCATCAGTGCAAACCAGTGCTGTCTCATCAGTGCCACCTATCAGTGCCCATTAGTGCTGTCTCACCAGTGCCCATCAGTGCACATCAGTGAAGAAGAAAAATTACCTGTTTGCAAAATTTTATAACAAATTATGAATTTTTTCTTTCAAATTTTTAGCCTTTTTTTGTTTGTTTAGCAAAAAATAAAGAACCCAGTGGTGATTAAATACCACCAAAAGAAATCTCTATTTGTGTGAAAATAAATTATAAAAATGCAATATGGGTACAGTGTTACATGGCCGTGCAATTGTCATTCAATGTGTGACAGCGCTGAAAGCCGAAGATTGGCCTGGGCAGGAAGGGGAAGAAAGTGCCCAGTAGGCAAGTGGTTAAACTGAATAGGTTGTTTTACAAGACGATCGTTTACAATCACTTCATCTGATAATTTGCAGATGAATGAATAAGAGTAAATATCAAATTAACAACAACGTTTTGTATCCCTCTATTTCGTGCCGGAATAGAGTTTATAAACATTGTGCCATACAGTCTATATTTGCACAGAAACTCCTAGCTGTCTTTTTGCCAGCCAGGAATTGCTGACAAGTGAGAGGGGTAGTATGACAAAGGGACAGGACAGGGCTTACTAAATACACCTTGTGTACTTCAATGACATTTTCAATGGCATCTCTAGCATGCCCAATGTTCACAACTGGTTAAAGTGTACTGTATGTCCAATCATATTGCAGACTTGTTCTCATACCACATACCATATTTAACCAAAAAAAGGGATCGCTCTGGCCTCACTTTGGTTATAGGCCGCTGCAACGTACCACTTTCTGGATTTGATTTTCTGTAGAGGAGGCTTTTATTTAACAAATCAAATGTTTGTTCACTTTGAATACCCAATCATGCTAGCAAAATTCCTTTTTTTTTCCCTTGCAGATTACTGACCATTCAAAGTCCATACAGGTTTACCTCATTAACCAACATTTATTCCTAGGTTAACAGCTTCTGGACCACCACCACCACATATGTACTGTGGCAGGGCAGCCCGGCTGCACAAAATCACTTACCTGCATGTGGGTCCTCATGATGGCCATCGTGACCCACGATCATTCAGAGGAAAGGCAGAATGGCGGTCTGCCTATGTAAACAAGGCAGATCGCTTGTTCTTTCAGGGAGTAAAAGAGAGATGTTTCCAAGCAGAAACCCGGATCTCTCTTTTCGCCCAGCGCATCCACACCCCCCCCCCACAGGGGCACTCCCTTGGAACACGCTTAACCCCTTGATCGCCCCTGGTGTTTTTTTAGCACTGATCACTGTATTGGTGTCATTGGTCTCCAAAAATTGTCACTTAGTGGCAGATCTGTCCGCCGCAATGTCGCAGTCCCACTAAAAATCGCTGATCACCGCCATTACTAGCAAAAAACAATAAAAAAAAAATTAAAAGTCCATAAATCTATCCCATAGTTTCTAGATGCTATAACTTTCACGCAAACCAATAAATATACGCTTATTATTTTTATTGGGTGTGTTTTATAGCAGAAAATAAAAAATATTGTTTTTTTTTTCAATTATCTGTATTTTTTGTTTACAGTGCAAAAATCCACGATTTCAAAAATGATCAAATACCACCAAAAGAAAGCTCTATTTGTGGGGAAAAAAGGATGTCAATTATATATGGGTGCAGCTTTGCACGACCGTGCAATTGTCTATTAAAGCAACACAGTGCTGTATTGCAAAAAATGGCCTGGTCATGAAGGCGGTAAAACTTTCCTGAGCTGAAGTGGTTAACATCTTTAAACCCCTTAGTACACAGACCCTCGAAGACTGATATATTACATAGTGTGCTGTTTTACAGGTTGCTCTATGTTAGCTGCTATTAGAAAAAAGTTGCAATGAAATGACAGATGGTAATTTCCTTCTGTAAGAGTCTATCAGATTACTAGGCAGGGTGTCAGCTGAATTGAAAATATCAAAAAAATTGCAACTACATTAAATTCCTCATTAGACATCACTGCTTGTAGCTTCCTTCTTTCCCTTTCATGTTTTCTTCATGCTTATGTGCTTTTTAGTTTGCACCGGGCTTTCACATTAATTGCTTTGCTGTATATTGCAGCGGGAGTATCAAGACATACATGTACTAAGCTTAGAGCAGTCTAGAAAATGACATGACTCTGGCATCACATTATAAGCTGTCATAGTGCAGTGGAATGTGAGTGCTTGTTTGGTGCCCATGCTTGTATCATGGCTTGTACCTTCAGGCAGGTTCCCAGCAGGGGGCTCCCAGGATACACCGAGAGATTTTACATCCATTGATAAATATTTAACAGCAACTTCATTATCTTCTCCCATTTGGGGATATATTTAAAACTTCATTGCATTTGCAGCATTGTACACTTGGCAGATCTTGAAAAATTAATTTTAGTTATATGTGCTGGGAAGCAACTTATCCCATCTCAGAACATATTACAACAATCATTTCTATTCCTTTTTAAGCTGTAATTTTCTCTATCAGCTGCAACACAGTGAAGATATATATATATATATATATATATATATATATATATAGTATCTCACAAAAGTACACCCCTCACATTTTTGTAAATATTTTATTCTATCTTTTCATGTGACAACACTGAAGAAATGACACTTTGCTACAATGTAAAGTAGTGAGTGTACAGTTTGTATAACAGTGTAAATTTACTGTGCCCTCAAAATAACTCAACACACAGCCATTAATGTCTAAACCGCTGGCAACGAAAGTGAGTACACCCTTAAGTGAAAATGTGCAAATTGGATCCAAATTGTCAATATTTTGTGTGGCCACCATTATTTTCTAGCACTGCCACAACCCTCTTGGACATGGAGTTCCCCAGAGCTTCACAGGTTGGCACTGGAGTCCTCTTCCACTCTTCCATGGTAACATCACAGGATGGTGGATGTTAGAGACCTTGCGCTCCTCCACCTTCCGTTTGAGGATGCCCCACAGATGCTTAATAGGATTTAGGTCTGGAGACATGCTTGGCCAGTCCATCACCTTTACCTTCAGCTTCTTTAGCAAGGCAGTGGTTGTCTTGGAGGTGTGTTTGGGGTCGTTATCATGTTGGAATACTGCCCTGCGGCCCAGTCTCTGAAGGGAGGGGATCATGCTCTGTTTCAGTATGTCAGAGTACATGTTGGCATTCATGGTTCCCTCAATGAACTGTAGCTCCCCAGTGCTGGCAGCACTCATAGAGCCCCAGACCATAACACTCCCACCACCATGCTTGACTGTAGGCGAGACACACTTGTCTTTGTACTCCTCACCTGGTTGCTGCCACACATGATTGACACCATCTGAACCAAATTTATCTTGGTCTCATCAGACCACAGGACTTGGTTCCAATAATCCATGTCCTTAGTCTGCTTATCTTCAGCAACCTGTTTGCTGGCTTTCTTGTGCATCATCTTTAAATGGCTTCCTTCTGGGAAGACATCCATGCAGACCAATTTGATTCAGTGTGTGGCGTATGGTCTGAGCACTGACAGGCTGACCCCCCACCCCTTCAACCTCTGCAGCAATGCTGGCAGCACTCATAGGTCTATTTCCCAAAGACAACCTCTGGATATGACGCTAAGCACGTGCACTCAACTTCTTTGGTTGACCATGGCGAGGCCTGTTCTGAGTGGAACCCATCCTGTTAAACCTCTGTATGGTCTTGGCCACCGTGCTGCAGCTCAGTTTCAGGGTCTTGGCAATCTTCTTATAGCCTAGGCCATCTTTATGTAGAGCAACAATTCTTTTTTTTTCAGATCCTCAGAGAGTTCTTTGCTGGTCCAGTGACCAGTATGAGAGAATGAGAGCAATAACACCAAATTTAACACACCTGCTCCCCATTCACTCCTGAGACCTTGTAACACTAATGGGTCACATGACACCGGGGATTTAAAATGGATAATTGGGCCCAATTTGGACATTTTCACTTGGGGTGTACTCACTTTTGTTGCCACAGCGGTTTAGACATTAATGGCTGTGTGTTGAGTTATTTTGAGTGGACAGCAAATTTACACTGTTATACAAGCTGTGCACTCACTACTTTACATTGTAGCAAAGTGCCATTTCTTCATTGTTGTCACATGAAAAGATATAATAACATATTTACAAAAATGTGAGGGGTGTACTCACTTTTGTGAGATACTGTATGTTAAAATGCACATTTTAGGCCAGATGATTAGTTAAAACCTCCAAAACATACTTTTTCTAATAGCAGAGGCCCTGGAGAATAAAACGATGGTAGTTACAATTTTGTATGTCACAACTGTTTATCAAACCCATATTTTCAGTAAAAAAATACACTAATGTTAATTTTAGTGCAACATAATGTTACCCAATTTTTGGTAGAATATGAAAAAATTAGCTTACATCAACTATACATGTCACGCCTTAAAACTGTGCACATCTGTAAAACAGTAACAAAGTACGGTACTCATAATTGCTCAAAAGCCTTTACAGCTCATCAGTTTAGAGTTGACCATAAATGATTTTCCTTAAATTATTGTTCCCAATGCGGAGTACACAATGATAGCTAATATGGGGGACGGAATTGTTATTTTCGACTGTGGGGTAGTGTTTAGTTTCTTCTTGGCTTTTTGAGCATTTTTTAAACATTTTTAGATGCCTAATGTCAACTTTGCACTCCAGTGAAGCTAATCAAGCAAGGACCATGTTTTGTCAGCTTCTTACGAGGCTGAAACAGCGAGGGATGACATACCAGAAACTGGAAATGATGAGAAGCTCATAGCTTCTGGCTTCAACCACTGCAGCTCCCCTTGGAATCCATGTGTCTGGCCCCTAATGTACATACAGGGTGCCGGGCACCATGGATTCCAAGGGGGAGGGGGGGTTGAAGCACGTGATTAGAGCCAGAGGCTCTAATAGGCTTCAAAAAAGGGTGGGCTTGGGGCGCAGATCACTTGGTATTGTAATTTCAAAGGTCAAGTTCAATCCTTACATTTATGACCTCATGATAATACCTTGTAATCCTGTCATGGAGGTCCTTGTTTAAGCACTTCCTGTCATAGGGTGACACCAATCTGTCTCTGTCTTCCAAATGCTGTCCGGCTTTGTCACTCTGTCCCATGCACTTTCATTCAAGAACAGAAGCAGCTGTGCAGATACTCAAAGCCCAGGCATGTTTCTGGTTGTCACTACAGGAAACATGACCTGACCAATGACATTCAGCTCTTGCTGAAACGAGTGCATGTAGAAAGCACAAGGCCCCCAAGAGCTTGCAGGTAATAAGCAGCACTGGGGTACAACAAGGGTTAAAAACTTTAAAAACAGAATTTTCTAAAAAAAAAAAAAAATAATAAGTGATTGTTTCGAAAATTCAGTCCCGTTCACATTATTGCGGTTTGCAATATCGCATATGATTCGCACCGCACTACAGTGCAAATTACATGTGATGCCCGTGCAATGCGATTTCAGCCATACAGATAGTATGGCTGAAATCACGTCACATTCAGACAAAATTCGCACAGGACCCTTTTTTTGGTCCGCACCAGAATCGAATCGCATGGGTGTTCACACCCAATGTGATCCGATTCATGTCCGAACTGTCAGATCGCACTGCGATATGCGAGATGAAAAGGGGGTGTCATTAACAATGTATTGACACCTCCCTTCAGTTCGCATATGGCAGTGTGATGCGGGAAACCGCAGTGGATTCGCAGGGTTCCCACATCCCACTAATGTGAACCTTCATTGTTTGTTGTACAGCTGGAGTTTTCATCTATTTTAGTATAGCCAATTTGCATCTAAAATGTTTTTGTCACATTTGTGTTAAAGAATTGTACCAGAACCAGAATTGGTTTTACTGGTTTTGGTATTGCTATTTTCTGTGAAGCCATTAATACCTGAACTTTTTAGATTGTGTTCACAAGGACATGAAGTTCCATGATTCTCTCAACCACAGAGATGTACAGCAGTCTCTCCAAAGTCAGAATATGTTTGCAGGTGTAAGATCTCAGATTCCCGTCTCTGTGAGTGTGCTTCATTTTACTGTGTTGTAATATTTAAAGTGGTTGTTAACTTTATAAAACTTTATAAAAAGTTCCCATCTGCTTTGTATTATAACAAGAAGTTGCCCCGTGTCTGTGTTATAACATATATATACTTCTCTGTATAGATAACACACCTTCTTACTAGGATCAGCTGTTGTTTTTCTGCTTCTCTCTCAGCTCAGAGTTCCTGAGGGTGGGGCTGAGCACTGCTGCTGATGTCAGCTGGAGAGAGAGAGCTGTGCTGTGTTATCTATATAGATAAGAATATTTCTGATATAACGCTGACACAGGGAACTTATTCTTCTAATACAGAGGAGATAGGAACTTTTAGAGTTAATTATGAGAGCAGAGAGGAGAAGCTACGAGAAGAGAGAGAGAGGGGAGGAGGGGGGACTTGAAGACAGGCACACATGAGATAGGAGAGCTGGGAGTGACATAGCCTGCATAGACCACGGGGCTCTCAGGATAAGCTATATACAAGAGGAGTCAGCACTCAGGGAGGAAGTCATGACCTGGCATTATCAAACAGATATTTTAGGGGATACAGAAAGATAATTTAAAAGGCAAAAGCACCATGCTGCTAATTAAAGAGACAGATGCACCATTTTTTTTTGGGTTAACAAACACTTTAAACACTCAGTTCCGCCATTGTGGAATTGATGTATGCCAGTTTAGGAGTAGGGATGAGCCGAACACACCTGGGTTCAGTTTGAGCTGGGTCCTGCAAACATTACTAAAGTTTGGGAGCTGAATCTGAACTCTATTCAAGTCAATATGGGCCAAAATAACAATTTTCAAGGCAAATAGGCAAGTGATTGTCCATGCAATGGCATGGGAGGCTGGACACTGCCCTGCGGGACATGTACCAAAGCAAAAAATATTCAATAAAATTTAGTTTGTCAGGAGCAGCAATTTTAGTAATCTTTGAAGGGAAACATTAAAAACATTTTTTGTGATACTGCACTGGGTTGCTTTAGGCCACTTTCACACTTGTGTGACTTTTCCTGCCACTTTGGACATTAGATTCGCATGACAAGTTGTACCCCATGATTCCCAATGATAAACATTCATCTCTGTGCGACTTCAAGTTGCACCAACTTCAAAGTAGTCCCTGTACTACTTTGGTCCGACGTTAATGCGAGTTGAGGTCCTTAGATCTCAAGTTTACACAGGCATTTCCTGAAATCGCATCAAAATCCCACCCGCAAAATTGCGTCCAAATCGCGCAACTTTCAAGCCGTGGCAAAGGCGCCTTAACTGACAATTGTGCGGTCGTGCAACGTTGTACCCAAATAAAATTGATGCCCATTTTTTCCCACAAATAGTGCATTCTTTTGGTGGTATTTGATCACCTGTGCGGTTTTTATTTTTTGCGCTATAAACAAAAAAAGCGACAATTTTGAAAAAAAAACACAATATTTTTTACTTTCTGCTATAAACCATATCCAATACAAAAATGTAGAAAAACGAATTTCTTCATCAATTTAGGCCAATATCTATTCTGCTACGTAAAAAAATCCCAATAAGCGCATATTGATTGGTTTGAACAAATGTTATAGCCTCTACAAACTATGGGATAGATTTATGAAGTCTTTATTTATTTACTAGTAATGGCGGCGATCAGTGATTTATAGCGGGACTGCGACATTGCGGCTGACAAATCGAACACCTAACTGACAGTTTTGACACTTTTTTGGGGACCAGTGACACCAATACAGTGATCAGTGCTAAAAAATATGCACTGTTACTGTACTAATGACCCTGGCAGGGAAGAGTTTAACATCAGGGGCGATCAAGAGGTTAAATGTGTTCCATGGGAGTACTTTTCTTACTATGTGGGGTTGGTTTAGCTGTAGGAAGACAGAGATCCGTGTTTCTGCTTAGTGGCAACAGAAGATCTCTAAGTAAGGTAGCGTAAACTCATCTACCTAATGTGCCTAATAACTATTAAGTGTGAAAAAATTATTATCAAACTCTTATTGTGCAACCATGCAAAAAGTACAAATAGCTCTATATATAAAGTGCAAAACAAATATCAAGTGCAAACAGTGCATATGAACAGTCACAATAATGAAATGTGCAATAAATACACTGTATGAAAAAAATATATTACAAAAATTCATATAAAAAAAGTTAAAATAAAAACGTCCATAAATTGATCCATAAAATATATTTATCCAAAAAAATAGTTCATCAATATCTCAAACTTGTGAATCTCAGTAACTCCATATTTCTTAGTGATGTGATAAAACGATCACCCAGTGTAATTCTCCACCTGTCTCACTAAACACACTCACCAGAGGCAATGGCTGGCAGTATTATAAACCAGCAACTGCCCCTTTAACCAAACTCCTAATTTAATCCAAAGCACCGCTTTACTGCACAGCTCTCCTCTCCAGATCTTGTAACTACGACCCACATCAATCTTTGAAAGTAAGAAGAGAATAATAGTGTAATACCGGCTTTATTTAAAAAAAAATGTAAAATGTCCACTCATATTCTAAGAGTGTCCGACCCAACACAGAATAACAGCTTGTTTGTGTTTCCAGTCGTCTCCGGCTGCTATACACCACTGCGAGCCACGAGAACAATCCTGGCTAGCGTGGTGGCGTCAGCGTCCTTACCGTTTAATCATATGCTGTCTTCCCGGATCGGCAGAATGTCTGAAGTCTCCACGCCATCTCATATGTGGGGAATCACCCCTACATTTGCATAGTCACCAAAATGTTATCAAAATGGCCAAATAACCACTAAAAACAATTATGTTCAAATAATCAAATTATTATCATTTATATATATTTTAATAAATATTATTTATTATAAATTAGGTAGAAGAGTTTACTTAGAGGGATTTGGGATCAGCGCTGCCTTACCTTTTCATGCGTTTTGGGTTCTAAATTTAGGGCGGCTGTGATCTGCTGATCATCCCTGATATAGATTCTCGCATCCTACTCCCATTAAATATCTTTGGCGCTGTTTCTTTTCTTCATTTACAGAAGATCTCTGTCTTCCTTAATAGCAGAGCAGTGATCCGCCTTGTTAACATAGGCAGACCGCCGTTCTCCACCCCTCGGAATGATTGCCGGGTTTCTGGTGGACATCGGGTCCACCAGACCTGCTGATTGACTCCCGCTGTGTCCAATCACAGCGGTAGCGGAGCTCCGGCAGCACGCGCGTGCCCCAGGGCCAAAGAAAGAAAATCACGTACAGGTATGTGATTTTGCACTTAAGGGCTTCCCTGCCACATTATAAGTATGTGGGGCGATCTTTAAGTGTTTAAACACCCAGTTTCATTGTTCTGCAATTGATGTATGTCAGATTAGGAGCATGGGATGGGCCAAACACACCAGGGTTCAGTTCGAGCTAAGTCCTGTGAACATTACTAAAGTTTGGCAGCTGAATCTGAACCCTTTTGAAGTCAATGTATGCTAAATGTCAAATTACTATTTTCAAGGCAAATAAGCAAGATATTGTCAATGAAATGGCATGGGAGGCTGGGCACTGCCCTGGGGGACATGTACCAAAGCAAAAAATAATTGAAAAAAATTAGTTTGGCAGGAGCAGCAAATTTAGTATTGTTTGAAGGGAAAATATTTAGTAATGTTTGAAGGAAAACATTAAAAATGCAAAATTCCTTTAAATAGCCAGACCCTGACGTGAAGTGGCATGTCTGTACAATGTATACAACCTACCACAACAAAACTGACATTTACAAAGAGAAAAAATGCTGCTTAAAGTGCCAGCAAATGACAGTTCCCAGATGCTTACTTCTGTTTGTAAATAAAGTAGTTGGGGATTCCTTTCATTTATACCAGACCCTTATCCTAAATGAGGGTCTGGTACAGATTTTATTGGGAGCTCCCACACAAAGAAAGTCTTGAGGTTCCCCCAAAAATATTTACAAAACCTTGTTCCTTGATGAGGGTCTGCCATGGATGTAAACCTCCCCCCCCAAAAAAAATAATAAAAAATAAATAAAAGAATGCAAACATTGGGACTTTGGAATGGTATCAATTTTGAAGAGGGAGCAAAACAAAAATAAAGTGTGAGGCCCCCCTAAAATCCATTCCATGAAGCCTGGCAGGCCAGGAAAGGGGGAGGATGAGAGTGCAGGGCATGGGCTACAACAAAATGGCCACTGAGCATTCCCTTTTAAGGACAACTAAAGTGATACTTTCCTTAACTGTAATCAAAAAAGGAGGCTCAGTGGCCTTTTTGTTTTAGCCCAGAGTAAGATGGAAAGGAGCTACAGCATTGTGAGAATCCTAGTGGAGATGTGAAACTGGAGCGTCTTTGCTGTGATGGTAGATTGATCATATGTTGCATGTGCAGCTTTTGAATCAGCAAGCGTACTTGCTTCTGTGATGCTAAGAGGGAGAACCCAGTGACTGTGTGTGGTGGAAATAAGCCAGGACATATGAACGTAAACTCTGGGAGTATTTCCGCCAGGCTTCGCGGTGACAGAAAAGTCCTACAGGTATGGCATTGACATTAAACAATATTTTTATAAGCAGCAGATTGTATTTTAAACTGCTGGGCCCATTGTCTGCATTGGCCAGTTTATGTAAAAAAAGGTTGAAGCCTTTAATGCACATTAACATGCTGATGTGTATTTTAAGGTGCATGTCAACGCTGCAGGGCCAGTTGGGCATAGTGAAAATGTCACAGGTACACATAAAACAGCATGTACATGTGTAAAAACATTTCAAAATGTGTCATATGTATTAAAGGAGTTATAAAGGCAGAAGGTTTTGCATCTGAATGTATTCTCTGCATTCAGATAAAAAACCTCCTGTGTGTAGCAGCCTCCCCAGCACCTCCTAATTACTTACCTGAGCCCCTTCTCTCTGCAGCGATGTCCACGAGTGTCTTAGCTGTCCCAGGCACTCCTCCCGATTGGCTGAGACACAGCAGCGGGGCCATTTGCTCCCACGCCTGTTAATTAAAGTCAGTCAGCCAATCAGTGGATAGAGGGGTGGGGCCGGGCAGGGCTCCGTGTCTGAATGGATACATGGAGCTCTGACTCGGCTCGGGTGCCCCCTGTAGCTAGCTACTGGCTGAGGGGGCACTCACCAGAGGGAGGGGCCAGGAGAAGCGAAGAGGGACTCGAGAAGAGGAGGATCCGGGCTGCTCTGTGCAAATCCAACTGCACAGGGGAGGTAAGTATGACATGTTTGTTATTTAAAAAAAAAAGTTTAAGCATCAGCTAGGAAGTGAAGAAAAGCTTTCCCCATTGAGACACAGATACAACATAAACCTGACAAGGCCTAGAACCACTTCTTTTTTGGCATTATTACTAATACCAATCCTAATACTTTTACATCCCTGTTATATCTGATGTGAAATGGTAAGTGAGCCATATGCAAAATTTAAACAGATACACTTTTATTTACTTATTTTGTTTTTTTTTTACAATGCTTTACAAAGATTAATTATTTTTTTTAAATAAATATCAATGTAAATTACATTTTTTATAAAAAAATAAGTTACAAGACATTTTCTTTCATAAGGACCTACACATAGTTATTAAAAAAGATATTGCTAATAGCACTTCTACTACTACTGTATTACAACTATTACTAAAAATAATGATAATAATAAGGTGTGTATGTAGCATTTTACTAAATAGCAACATAAAAGATACACTAATGTTGCCTTTTTTGTTCTAAATGACATTAAATAGAGTCATCATGCTTTAACTGAAGAGAACACTATTAAAATGTTAAAAAAAACAAGTTAAGTATGCAATTGCCCATGACAGCCAATTAAGGAAATAATTAGTTTTCTTCTTTCAGGACATAACAGTATATCATATTTTCATTGTTTTTAATAGTAAAAAGTCCTAAGTTGCCAGGAAAATTTAATTAAATATTAGTCTTTCACAAACAAGAAAGAGGAACCTGTTGGTGTAAAAACTAGTAACTGGGCATACCTCCCTCCCTCATCCTTCCTGCTGCACCTGTGAAATTAGCCTCCAAATTGCTTGTTTATATAATGGCACAATTTCCACCTAAAAGATGTACATACAGATCCCAAATGGTACCTGCTAAAATAAGTAGCTTACTCTTACTTGCAATATTATGCCACAGGTGGACTCTGAAGTGTAAGTGTAGCCAAGCTATTGTCATTCAAATATTACCATTTTCTTAACAAGCAGCAAATGAGCTTTAAAACAAGCCCTCACTGACCTCTGTAACTGCAGGCACTGTGGACTAATGTAACTGCAAATTTTCACAGCAGAAACACTGATGACCCAGCAGCCTTCTAGCCTTCTAATCCCTGATGTAATCATAAACTTATTACAAAGTTGCTACATCTGTAAAAGTGATATTGCGCTCAGGTTCAAAGAATATGTTATAAATGTGAAAAACGAAACTAAGTGAGCGTAGGCAAGCAGCTATATCTCAATCAAACTCATTGACAATCAAATTATACAAACAATAATATAGCGCTCGAACCATATGTGAACGTGAATAGTCCGGTAAATCAGGAGAAGACAATAAATATAATAATAAGTCCGTGCCAGTCTATATTCGTATAATATAAGGTGTGCAAAATTTTCACTGCGGATGGTATGAAAAAATCACTCTGGGATGCAGGTTAAATCCTCATATAAAGGTAGATTGGAGGCTTACCAGATACCTATTGAATATAGGCATAAAATCATCCCAAGGGGATCCTGTTTGTGGGAATCTTGTCAAATCCAAGGTATTCCTAGGTGTGAAGAGTGTCTCTCAATCGGTCCAAGATCACTGTAGGACTCCTTTCTGGTAGGCACTGCGTCACACAATCCTAGACGATGGTGGAGGTCTTACTACATCATAATTCTTATTGACACTGCAGACACTGTGCTGTAAGTGTCAAGTTATACAGAAGCAGGTTTCAGTTGCTCCTGCAATGCAGAGCAAATCTGGGCTGTCAAAATGACAGCTGGGGAGGGGGGCGTGGCGACCAGCGGAGAAGATGGCCGCATAAGCTGAACGCTCCGCCGAGCCACCCGAGATAGACCACGACGGTCTCCGCCTCAACAGCATCGCAAGTGCCCACAAGCCCGGCAGAGGTGCGGGGAGCGACAGAGATGACCCGAAAGAAAAAAGAATGCGCCCAAGTGAAGAAGCTCGCCAGCTTCTTCCATCAGGGCGCCGGAAGGCCGAGGCAGTATGGCGGCGGTCCGCTCCTCCAGCAGACACGCGGCACAGGAGACCGCGCGCCGCACCACAACCTGCAGCAAGGAGAGAGCAGAGTGGGGAATCCGGACAGCGGGAACTCCTCTGGGTCATCTTCACCCTCTACACAGAGCCCAGCGAAATCCAAGCCGAGGAGAGACTCCCCAGAAGTGGAAAACAGCATGGAGGTAGGCCGCATATCCCCCACACCTAGTGGCACACAAAACACATCTCCAGACCCCATAGCTGCTTTTCCCACCATAGGACAGC
>BLSH010319913.1:0-18299 GCA_018402905.1 Glandirana rugosa | reverse complement strand
TAAATTTTTCCAATAAAGAGAATTTTTTTTTTTAAATGTTTGGGACAAACCTAGATCTATGCTAAGAGGAAAGAAGTTAAAAAACAAAAACGATCATCAAAAAAAAAAAAAAATTGGCAGACTCGAAGGACTACTTGGTCTTTTTTTTTTTGCCATTACTCTTCTATATTTTCTATTTGTGTTTCCAGGTGTTTTTTCCCTATGATTTGTTAATTCTAATTAAATTAAAGGGTCTTCTCCAAGATGGGAGTCTACCACGTGGTAACATACATATATCTGTAGTGAAGCAAATGTTTGGGCCTCTTGGCTATGCTGATACTAGCATTTATGCCATTCAGCACTGTTTAAACAGGAACAGTAAACAGGAAGGTACCCCAGAAAAGCAAGGGCACCTTGCCTGTGCTCAAAAGTTGCCGCATTTACAAACCATGAGAATTAATTTCTGGCATTTTTACAATTTTTTTTTTTACTAGTAATGGCGGTGATCTGCAATTTTTATTGGGACTGTAATATTGCAGCGGACATGTCGGACATTTTTGACACTTTTTTGGGACCAGTGACATTTATACAGCGATCAGAAATTTAAATACCCACTGATTACTGTATAAATGTCATTGGCAGTGAAAGTGTTAACCTGGGGGGGGGGGCACTCTAGGGGTTAACTGTGTTCCCTGGGTGTTTTCTAACTGTATGGGGGCTGGGCTGGTAGGGGCACCAGAGATATAACTGATCCCGAGTACAAGGGATGAGTAGATCTCTGACATGTCGCCTGTCAGAACGGGGAACAACCGTGTTTACATCAGCGGTTCCCCATTCTGGCTCTGTCACGGCTCATTGCGAGTCGCCGGTACTCTTGGCCCCACTCAGGGAGTGTGTAACGGGCATGAGGGCACACACCAGCAGCGCACGCTCGCCCCCTAGCAGCCGTGACCTAAAGTGATGACTATAAGAGGTGATTCGCGGGACAGTGCCACGCTGTCACCGCTTATAGTCGTACGCCGGTCGGGAACCGGTAAATAACAATTGCACATACAAATCTGCCACACATCAATCAAAATAACCATAAAATGCCAAATACCTACAGTATGTGCAATAAGTGCAAACTAAAGTTTACATAGCTAAAATCCAGCCATAAAGTTAATTCAGCACATGAAGTGTCACACACATATGTATTACTCCACTGTGTTCCTAAACCACTAATCTCATGACTCCTCCACGGGAAACAAACTCACTGGAGCAAAATGACCCCTTAGTTATAAGAAAGTTATACAATCTTATATCAATCTTCTCCACAGGGTCACCTTACTGGATCTGCAATCCCCTCCTTGCAGATATCAGTTTTCTTATTTAAAATAACTCATATATGCCCCAGAAGTTCAATGCAGGAGAACATAAGAAAAGGAAATCCACATAATATACAATTATTTATTAAAATTCCTTAAAGCAAGAAGAGACACTTAAATGGTTATGATCACTCTGTAAAGCAAACCCTCGCTCTCCCAGCTTCCAAAGAGCATGCATAATAGTGGCAAATCACGTTCCCTGCACCAAGGATATAGCATAGCTACCAATAGACATTAGACATGTGCACTACTTAAAAATGTGTTTTGTTTCCTTCGGATAATTAGTAACTTCGGATGCATTTGTATTCATTCTGTACCATTTGTTTAGATGCAGCATTCATTACTTTGGATAATTTGTAACTTTTGATGCATTCATATTTGTTCCGTTCCATTCATTTAGATGCAGCATTCGTTACTTCGGATAATTCGTAACTTCAGATGCATTCGTATTTGTTACGTTCCATTCATTTAGATAAGGCTTTCGTTGCTTCCGGCTCAGACCCTTCATAATTTATTGCTCACTCTCTGTGAGACTCACAAATCCAACAAAACAGTGCCACCGCCCCACCACACCCTGTCTGGACTCTGGATGGAATGCAGTCTGACACAGAAAAACACACAAGGGAATAAGGGACAAGCTCATTGTCCAGAGATAACACACTAATACTGCCCATCTGAGATCTGAATGAATCCAAATATATCCAAAAGAAATATGAATACGATTGCATTCATTAATTTCTTTTTATATTCAGCGATATCGAATAGTCCGAAAGAACGAAAATACGACAAATGAGATTAACCAAATGTAATTGATTCGTTAAATTCGTAGGTTGAATAGTCTTTCATTCTTTTGGATTTTTGTATTTTCGGATTTTCGTTCTTTCTGATTTTCGTTCTTTTAGGATTTTCGTTCTTTCTGACAATTGGTTTTCATATGCACTTGTCAAAAGTTGTCTTTTGCTCATTCAGATGCTCCCGAATGAACGAATATGCCAAATTTCGTCCAACAATAAATTCGTACCGAGTGTAATGAGTTGCACATGTCACTTATTTCGAAGGACTGTCCCTGATTTGAAACATTGTCCCGGTGTCCCTCTTTCCTCCTCATTTATCCCTCATTTTGGTCTGATCTATATAGTTGTATATAAAATGCACTTTTTATCTTTCAAAAAGTGTTTCCCAGTGCTAAACCTTTCATCAAATTCCTAAATTGCTGCATTTGTAAATTCCAAAGGACGGTATAAAGGAATAGTAGTGGTAAAAAAAAAAACACTTGTGGGTTACTTTAAATAATCTTTTTTTGTAAAGTTCTCCTTTACTTTTTCTAATAGGTGTCCCTCGTACCCATCTCAAAAAGTTGGAAGGTATGGATATAGTTGTGATGAAGTGTCGAGTAGGTGAAATCACAGCATGCTTTGGGGGGGGGGGGGGGACTTTAATTCTCTGACTGCTAGGGATATGCCCTCTACATTATGGCTGTCCCTATTATAGTTTGCCAATGACGTATAGCACACATAATCATAATTAAAGGACTAAAACAACAACAGCCCACAAACATGTTTCAGATTTGATGGGTAGCCTCTTCTCTAAAAATCATTTGTATGATATGGAAAACTGGTAATGCCTAAACTTTGGCAGCAATCTTTCTAACCCCTAGGCTAGTTTTGGCTCTGCAGGCAGGGCATCATATACTACAGCTAATCAGAAGCCTATTTTAGTGTATTGGGCTAATGCCAGTTTTTAGAATTCTCTCCTAATTTGTGCATAGAATGTTTTAACTGCATTTGTAACAACACTGTAAAGAAGGCAGAATAACTGCAATAAAACAATAAGTAATACAATAAAACAATCCTAATCTCATTCATCATGTTACTCCAAAAACAGAGCAAAAAATGTTTAACCTCTTGCTTACTGGGAACTTAATCCCCCCTCCTGCCCAGAACAATTTTCGTCTTTCGGCGCTGTCACAATTTGAATGACAATTGTGCCGTCGTGCGACGTTGTACCCAAACAAAATTTTAATCATTTTTTCCCCCCCACAAATAGAGCTTTCTTTTGGTGGTATTTGATCACTTCTGTGTTTTTTATTTTTTGCGCTATAAACAAACAAATAGTAACGATTTTGAAAAAAAGAACAATATTTTTTACTTTTTGCTATAATAAATATCCAAAAAAAAAAAATGATTCATCGGGTTTGGCCGATATATATTCTTCTACTATGGGAATTGATTTATGGTATTTTTATTATTATTTTTTTTTACTGGTTATGGCTAGAGTTGAGCGAACCCGAACTGTAAAGTTCGGGTTCGTACCAGACTTTAGGGTGTCCGTGTCCCGAACCCGAAAGTCCGGGTTCGGGTATTTTTTCACGCCTGTTGAATAGCTGCAGGGCGGCCAATCAACAAGCGTTTCACTCGTTTGCCCTTAGAAGCCATCACAGCCATGCCTACTAATGGCATGGCTGTGATTGGCCAGTGCATCATGTGACCCAGCCTCTATATAAGCTGGAGTCACGTAGTGCTGCATGTCACATAATCTCATACTAGTGTAGGGAGAGGATGCTGCTGCTGCTGTGAGGGACAGATTAGCTTTAGAAAATCATCTCATACTAGTGTAGGGAGAGGATGCTGCTGCTGCTGCTGCTGCTGCGAGGCACAGATTAGATTTAGAAAATCTGTTAAAAACAGTGATTTATTGGTGGGTGGGTGCTAGAGGAGATTTTTCTGTTTGCGTTTGCAGCCATTTTTGCAAGTGCAGTGCACTTGCAACTGCTTGTGTCGGGGACACTACTTTAATCGTGTTCTGTTAGTTCAGTTGGCAACATTTTGGCATATTTAAATACTGCTTTTACATTCAAAAATAATCCCCAGCACTGGTGTCAATAGCTGCAATAATAACCCCCAGCATAGGTGATCAGTGATGTTCTGCTATTTAAACTCCTCTTAAATTATAATTACAGCCTAAACTTAACTAGTCTTAAAAAATGTTCCCTTATCCCTCCTAACACCAATTCTGACTAACCTGTATAAGAAGGATGTATACACTTACCTATTTTCAGGTTGCCCTGCTCCGGTCGGTCACATAATCCCCTGTATTAGCCAGCACTGGCTACAGGGGACAGGAGAAATTGCAGACAACAGCTGGTAAAGCCTGAAGTGGTGATGTCACCCATAGGTTCCCATGCCCCAGACATTGTCGGCATACCCTCCTCTCTCCTGCATAAACTACTGGCTCACACAGGGAAAATTACGTGACTGGACCGAGGTGGGCTGAAAGTAGGTTAGTCAACATAGGTGGGGCATTTTTAAAGCTATTTAGGGTTAAGCTGGAATTCTACTTTAAAGCTGATCTTCACTCTACAAAACTTTATCCCTCTGCTCTATCCCTCCTTCAGTCCTCCATATGAATAGAAAACTATTTTTATTTTTTTAACCACTTCCC
Source organism: Glandirana rugosa (assembly GCA_018402905.1). Lineage (NCBI taxonomy): Eukaryota > Metazoa > Chordata > Amphibia > Anura > Ranidae > Glandirana > Glandirana rugosa. Next base: position 13,515 of record BLSH010319913.1, on the reverse strand, counting down.
ACCCAACAAATGACGGCTGGGCGGTGGTTCAGTTATTCTGAACAGACGTCTTTCAGGATAACCCGCGGGCGCAGTCATCGCGGCGATCGGTGGTGCGGTGTTTCAGTCTGACCCACCACATTACCAGTCATAAACAGGAAGAGCCATTTATCGGCTTTTACTCTACTCGCATCTGCAGAGCAGACAGGGGGGGCTCTGCAGTGACTGTTTATCAGTGCAGCCCCCCTAGGATCACCACCCAGGACCACCAGAGAGCCCACTCAGGACCACCAGGGAGCCCACCCAGGGACCACCAGGTAGAGCCCACCCAGGACCACCAGGGAACCCACCCTGACCACCAGGGAACCCATCCTAGACCACCAGGTAGGGGCACAATGCCCAACATGAATTGCACCCATTTCAGATGCCGCCCAGGACCACCAGGGAATGCCCACCTTACATTGCAAGCTGATATTGCCGCCTATCAGTGCTCACCAGTGCCACCTATCAGTACCCACCAGTGCCACCTATCAGTGTCCCCATCAGTGCCACCTATCAGTGTCCATCAGTGCCACCTATCAGTGCCCATCAGTGCCACCCATGAGTGTCCATCAGTGCCACCTATGAGTGCCCATCAGTGCTGCCTCTGAGTGACCATCAGTGCCGCTTATCAGTGCCCGCCAGTGCTGCTTATCAGTGCCGCCTATCAGTGCTGCATATATGTGCTTCATCATCAGTGCCCATCAGTGCCACCACATCAGTGCCAATCAGTACTGCATAATTAGTGACCGTCAGTGTAGCCTCATCAGTGCCCATCAGTGATAAAGAAAATAACTTATTTACAAAGTTTTGTGACAGAAACAAAGAAAAACTTTTCTTTTCAAAATTTTCGGTCTTTTTTATTTGCAGCGCAAAAAAATAAAAACCCTGAGATTTGATCAAATACCACCAAAAGAAATCTCTATTTGTGGGAAAAATAGGATAAAAATGTAGTTTGGGTACAGCTTCGCATGACTGCACAATTGTCATTTAAAATGCGACAGTGCTGAAAGCTGAAAATTGGTCTGGGCAGGAAGGGGGGTGAGTGCCTGGTATTGAAGTGATTAAAAGAAATTTGATATCTACATACACTGTGCTTCCTTTGCCTAATGGGATAGGCATGCAGGAAGCATAGCCTTTAATTCAGGAAAAGAGGAGAGGGACAGGCCTACTGCATATTTGGGAGGAGCGCTGGCTGAATCTGGAGCAGGAAGAGGAAGAGATAATCAGCTGGACACGCTGCTGGGTGGGTGGATATCTGAAATTTGCTAAACACACCACAAGGTAAGCAGGGGTTGTTAAAATAAATAATGAATTAACAATGCTATTGATAATATGCCATATGAAGGGGTTAATGTACTGCCACTGGTCACTAATGCATTACTGACCAATGTCGGTTAATTATCCTCTTTGTGCTGCATTAGTGGCACCAGTGTCAGTTTTTATTAACTCCTTCATGCTCCAGCATAAAGTGGTTAATTAATACAGACACAGGTGCCACTAATGCAGCACAAAGGGGTTTAATTGACTGCCACTGGTCACTAATACATCAGTGACCAGTGACAGTACATTAAACCCTTGATGCTACATAGTACTAATAGCATTTTTAATTAATGACTCCCCCTCAAAGAGTTAACCACTCCAACCAGATCGTTCCATTGCTTTCAGTGCACAGCCTGTTCTTTTTGGGTAGCTGGGCCAATATTCAATTAGGGCAGTGGTTCTCAACTCCTGCCCTCGGGACCCCCCAACAGGCCAGGTTTGCAGGATAACTGAAATACATCACAGGTGATATAATTTGCTGCTCAGTGATTGCAGTGTTCTAGTCTGCATCTCCCCAAGGTAATACTTAAAATCTGGCCTGTTGGTGGGTCCTGAGGACCGGAGTTGAGAACCACTGAGTTAGGGGCATGGAGCTGCAGCTCCAATAGCCCCTACGTTAATCCAGCCCTGGTTTTCACCCATTTTTATGCAGACTCCATCATCCTGACAGACTAGCATAACACAAAAAAAAACAAGCTTTTATCACCTTATCTCAGCAGAGGCATTGGAAGTGATTCACTAAACCAGTAGAGTGTTTACTTTTCAAAGTATATTATAATTTAGCTTAATGCATGAGGTGAAGCAAAGTATTTTCTGTAGCGATGTGGCCAGCAGAAGCACTTTTGGGGACATAGCAAATCAACGCCTCTGGAAGTGTCAGTTTTAGAAGACTTTTTTTATTATTAAATTGTTCATTTTTATCAAGTAGTAACAGAACAAGTTACAGCGGAGGATTTCTCTGCAACATAGTGGCATTCAGTAGCAGGGCCAGCAGGGGAGGTAAGCATTTATTTTTATACAATTTTAATATTTTGCAGGAATTTTATGAAAGAAAAAAAATAGTTTTACGCATGTCATTTATATCTTTGATGAGGATACTGCCAAATAAATTAGAATACATAAATACATGTAAATATTAAAGCAAGAACAAAATGAAAACAATACATGATGGTAGACAAAATCACATAGCTATGCCCTATTTAGTCGTGTAATCTTCAGTATTCCATGTGCAACTACATGCACTAATGACTTTCTATGCATAAACTACCTGCTGGTGTGCAAAAAAGCATCTGAGCAGCAGCAATGATAATAAAGATTTACAAATGACATATCGTCATCGCACAGAAGATAATTCTTTGACAAGAGATATCTCACTTGGCAGCTACTTGTTATTTTTCATTTTTCTAGCCCACATCAACTAATGATTATGAATACTATTTTGAGACATGCATTACATAAGCCTAATCAATTTTCTTTCTTTCTTCGTTTAGAGAATATGTCATCTAATGCTCTTTATCATTGTTATTTAATTTGATATCTCTATTAATAGCAGAAGGTTGCAGCATTCATTATTTTGTTATCATTTAGTTACATTATGCTAAATGACATTTTTATGTTACTCATTTTTTATCTATTTATGCAGACCTTCATTTTTATTTATTATTTTATTGAACATTTGCTACCAAAGGCCTGTGCAATATGGTTAACTCTATTACTGTTGGGCTGAAATGAAAATAACAAGAATAATTGCACGACTGCTTAGTCCAGGGGCGATGTGATGCTAAATTGTGTCTTTTATTCATTTGGGTCCCCACAAGTTTATTAATGTCATTTGAGGTTATTATATTTTACTTAAAGTGTATGTAAAGTCAAAACATGTTTTTATGCCTTTAGATAGAATGTTTAATGGTAAGAACACCTGTCAGGTTTTTATGGACTGAAAGTCTAAGGGGGAAAGAGTCAAAAGCAAAATGTGATGTCCATATTTCATTTTATTAAGACTCTTGTATCATGAAAGGCCAACATGTTTTGGGGGTTCAGAGGGTTCCCCTTCATCAGGGCTTAGTACTATTTAATAAAGGATTTTAAAGTGTAATTTTATGGTTGCTCCAGGTGCCGATTAACCACTTGTCGACCGCCGACCGGCGTCTGACGGCGACAAATGGCTCGATATCACAAACCGCCATCATATGATGGCCGCTGCGATATCCCGCTCACTGTGTTGGGGGGGCCAGGGAGCAGGTAGGGTGGACTCGATCACTGCCAGCTACCCGTGGTGGCCCCCCGCAGTGAGAGAACAGAGGTCCGTGTAAGTAAACGCGGGTCTCCGTTCTGTTAGAGGGGGAAGGGCTGTGATCACAGGCTTCCTGTATATGGAAGCCGTGATCACTCCCCACCCCCTGCCAGCCCAGCACACACCCAGGGAACATAGTTAACCCTTAGAGCGCCCCCTCTAGGTTAACCCCTTCACTGCCAATAGCATTTACACAGTAATCAGTGCACTGATCGCTGTATAAATGCCAATGGTAAAAAAAAAGTGTCAAAATGTTCCGACATGTCCGCTGCAATATCGCAGTACCGCTAAAAAAAATCGCAGATCGCCGCCATTACTAGTAAAAAATAAAAAAAAATAAAAACCCTAGAAATGAATTCTCATCATCTGTAAACGCGGGAACTTTTGCACAAACCCATCAATAAATCAATAAACACGATTGCGATTTTTTTTTTACCAAAAATATGAGGAAGAATATAAATCGGCCAAAACCGATGGAAAAAAATGTTTTTTTATATTTTTTTGGGGGTATTTGTATTTTAGCAAAAAGTAAGAAATTTGTTTTTTTTTGCAAAATTGTCGGTGATCAGAAATGACACAGAGGTGATCAAATGCCACCAAATGAAAGCTCTATTTGTGGGAAAAAAAGGACGCAGATTTCGTTTGGGTACAATGTTGCACGCCCACGCAATTGTCAGTTCAAAAAGTGCTCTGGTCCTAAAGTGGGAAATCCTTCCGGGGCTGAAGTGGTTAAAGTCCACCTTTTTGACCCTGTGTCATGTTACACCCATATTAGGGGGAGGGGGGCAGCTTGGGTGGGGTCAAAACCAGAACCCATTAACTGAATCAAGTGGTTCTTCTCCCTGCAACATAAATTGGTGCAGTTGAACACGGCACCGCTTTTACAGCTGCATTCACAGATATATTTACACAGATTTGCAAATGAAAAACTGTGGATTCATAGATCTCAATTGAGTAGAAGTACTGGGACATCACAGCACTCATAGTCCATTGATTATTTCTCCCAGCTGCATAACGGTAGGTCCATACCTCCGTACCAACCTGGGACTGTAGGAATAGTCTGCTATTCTAGGGGAGGCTGCATAAGGGTCTTGCTATTTAGAGTTAAGGGAACAAAAACTAGCAATAAGTATCTTTGTTTTTCAGTAGAATGATAGAGATAGACTGTGCATAAAGCCATAGTAAACTTTGCAGGCCTGCTATGAAGTTCTATTTAGGGATCTCCTTTTGTTTGATGCTTTCCACGGTAAGAATTTGGAGTCAGACAGATTGAAGCAGGCTTGTGAAAGTCTGGCGTAGGAATGATATAGCACTAAATCTATGAAGTGTACTTATATGGGTGTATACACAGATTGCTTCATTACCCTACACTAATCGAAATTTAACAGCTCAATCCAACTAAAACTCATAAATCGTATAAATCAGTTTAGTACATACTAGAGGATTAAATCACCAAATAATCTCCATAGGTGTGTGCAGCTTATTGCATTGGGGCGTGCACCCCAAAGCTCTGACACAGAGCAACAGAGGCAGTGGTTAGGGGTATGCGCATGCCATGGCTTTGATGCTATGCCTTGACAAAAATTATAGAGAGCAAAGCAATATTTTTTAGAATTTAGATTTTTATTCACTTTTTGTTTTTAATTTTTTAAATTTTTATTTATTTATATTTACATGTTAAGTGCCCTGATTGGGGGGCTTTGGTGAAATATCAGGGGCCTAAACAGACCCCTAATGTCTCACATTTAAGATTGCGCCTCAGCTGCACAGATGAATGAATAGGAAGCACTTACAGGCTTCCTATTCATTCACAAACTGAAGCATGGTAAACACAGTTCACTATGCTTAAGTGATGAATGGACACAGGTGTGATTGGTACCAATGGCTCATTGTGTTCATTCAGGACAGAAAGGGGCTAGTAAATACATATTTACCAACCTCTTCCTTCTTGATCTCTCTGCAGCACAGCTGGTGGGAGGAAGAAGAGGAGAAACCAGCAGTGAATAGGAAGCGCTTACAGGTTTCCTATTCATTCACAAACCAAAGCATAGTAAACACAGTTTATGATGCTTCAGCAATGAATGGACACAAGAGTGATCTCTAACTGTGTTCATTTGGAAAAAAAGGGGGCCAGTAAATTACATTTAACAGCCCCTTCCCCCCAAACCCCCTGCAGTGTAGCTGGAGGAAGGAAGATGAGGAGAAGTGGGCAGTGCTACAGGGAAAGAAACAGAAACCGGAAAAGAGGATCAGTGTCTGCAATAAGACAATACAGCCAGTCCTCCTGCTCAGCCTGTGCCCGGGCCCCCTTTTTAACGTATAGGACCCGAGCCTGGTACAGGAGGGCCGACCGTAGTGCCTTATCAGTGGCCCTGGCACACGGGGGGCGGGGAGAGGGTGTGCACAGGCACGCTCAGCACACCCCCTGCGCATGCCTATGATGATCTTGAATATTGTACATCCCTGGATGTTTGGTGGTGAGATCTACATCTTTAGATTTCCAAGTATGCATTTCTGTGGCCATCATTAGAACGTCCAGATCTCCTTTATGGAATTTTTATTTACTTCATATCATAAGAACTGCAAAAAATGTAAGTGGGAGCACCAGAAGGTGAATGTGAACACTCAGTGCTCCAAAGTGAGCACCAATGAAGCCAGAACCTATAGTGTGGACCTTCCAACCACAGGATTCCACCAAAGATATAAGAAACCAAGGGGGACTAATATCAGAAAACTATAATTATATTCAAAATATCAATTTCAGGTTACTGATTCTTTCAGGTTTATGTCTATATAGGGCACTAAAAACAACTTCTTTTAACCCACAGCAACTGGTCATATTACTCAATTCATGAAAAACTCAAAACTATAGAGAAGACCCTGTTTTTGGATGCATGTCATCTTAAAAAGCAGCTTTCAATAAGCACTCTTTATTTATCAGGTGACATAATAAAATCCCTTTATCTTAGTAAAATGAAATCTAACTCTAACTCTCAACAAAACTATTTTGAATTGTTTTCTTACCGCCATGTACACGTGAAAAAATGTGAAATTCTGTTGCAATGTGTGACAATTCTTACACCAAAATTGGTCATTTCTGAGAAATCTGATCAAAGAAATGAGCTTCAATTAGCTTTTATGGCTAGTTCCTTTATGAGCCTTACTGCCAGTCAGCGTGATGCAGTGAATGGGATGGACACCGACTTAAGCCTCGTACACACGATACGATTTTCGGACGACCGTTCGTCCATTTTTTGTTGGATGCTAGTCTCATGTCGAAAGTGAAGAGCTTACTAACCATACAAAATTCACATACGACCGAATTTAACTTCAGAAGTGATGTAATGTGTTGAATTGTTTTGTATGTATTCTTTCATATCATGAGTAGTCTTGCTCTTATGATTTTTTTTCGGACGAAAACCGTACTAATTATATGAAAATCGGGCATTGTGGTCACATCTGACAAAAAGTTATGAGTCTGCACATCTGAATCGGCTGTCGAAAGCACCATACTAACGATCCGAAAATCAGCAGATTGTTTGTCGTATGAAAAGTAGCATACAAATTTCGCATCATGTGTACTGGGCTTAAAAGTCGGTGAAGTTGTAAACTCAGCAGATCAGAGAACTACCACTTTGCACCTTTAGTAATTTCAAAACATCATCATCTTGTTTTTTTTATCTACACTGGACTTCCACTTCAGAGTTCACCTGCAAACCCTTCAAATATGAAGCAGTGTTGTATCATGGATTGAGAAGGCTTACAACTCACTTATAATTTTTAATTTCATGTTGCCATTAGTAAGTATGGCAACTGCAGATGTGACACTACTTGACTAATCTGTGCCTGTGATGATACAGAAATGTATTCAACATGGCTGTGCTGACTTTAAATTGTGTATGATTTTGTAACATGTCATAACAATCAACAGATCTAAAATATTAGAAGATGAAGTATGCTCATCTTATTTTTCTTTAGCTTAGCAACAAAAACAATTGCCTTCCCCTTGTTCAAGGTCCAAGCAGTACTAATACAAAAAGTTCTAGCAGAATGTAAAGTAGGACAATCTGAGAAAAAATGCAAAAATAAAGGAAAAAAGAAAACATAAACAGCTGTACACGGCAATGGTAATTTTTTTTGTCAGAGATTGTCCCGATTGGACCTTAAAAAAGGGGACACACCCCCAAAGCTGATCCTGAAAATGTGGACGTTAGTCCAAATAAAAAAAGTATCATGGACAGGACTCATTTGTTCTTGTTGCAAGTGCACTAATAAGATTACAATCACCTTAGCTTAGCCACACCCACTCCCACCTTCTTAAGCCTGGTATATACTATTCGTTTTTTTCCGTTCAACCCAGCGGGTTGAACAAAAAAAAGTAATATCTGGTCGTAGCCGCTGTACTGACAATCCGACATTAGTACGGCACTCTCCCCCTCTGAGCTATTGCGTTTTGACAGGGGAACGCCCCCACACCGGAATACGCCGATCAGCGCTCTCAGCCATTGGCTGCTCAGCTGCTGGTTTTCCAGCAAGCTCGTCCAACAGAGGCCACCCAAAGGGCTGGCTTCTGTAGGACCAGCTGCCATACTCACAGGCTAAATGTCAGCCAGTTTTTGTTGAACCTGTCAATGTTGCCTGGCGTATCGGCCCAGCTTTCACATCCCTATTGATTAATGACTCAACCCATTACATTACCGGACAAAAAGGGATGCTCTAGGCATAGGAGGTCAAAGCACCAAGCTCAACGGGGGGGCTTTTGCAACCTGCCTCCTCTTTTGCTGTGCTGGTGCCTCTGTGCGATCACCACCTCTTCCTCCAAACTGCACACGTCACTCGCATTACCTTCATCCCATGTGGGGTTTAGGACCTCATCATCCTCTACATCATCTTCCATCTACTCTTCACCACTAGAGTTGAGCGAACACCTGGATGTCCGGGTTCGGTGAGTTCGGCCGAACTTCGGGAAAAAGTCTGGGTTTGGTACTGAACTTGACCTGAACTTTACCCCGAACCCCACTGAAGTCAATGGGGACCCAAACCTTTCGGCGCAAAAATGACAGTAAAAAAGTCCTGGAAAATGCTAGAGGGCTGCAAAAGGAAGTAAAATGATTTTAGAACAATAATCTGTCCCTTACAGCAACAGCAGAAACCTGACCCTATAGGAGTAGGCGATGATTTTAGAACAATAATCTGTCCCTCTAAGCAGTAGACTCTACCTAGTCCAGTCAGCAGTCAGATTGTTCTGTAATGCAGGATGAGATGTTATTAGATCTGCAATCTGTCCCTAAAAACAGTAGTAGTAGTAATCTCTACCTAGTCCACAATCAGATCGTTCTGTAATGCGATGAGATGTTATTATATATATATATATATATTATATGCAATCTGTCCCTCACAGCGCTGGCAGCATCCTCTCCCTTACAGCAACAGCAGAAACCTAACCCTATAGGAGTAGGCGATGATTTTAGAACAATAATCTGTCCCTTACAGCAACAGCAGGAACCTGACCCTATAGGAGTAGGTGATGATTTTAGAACAATAATCTGTCCCTCTAAGCAGTAGACTCTACCTAGTCCAGTCAGCAGTCAGATTGTTCTGTAATGCAGGATGAGATGTTATTAGATCTGCAATCTGTCCCTAAAAACAGTAGTAGTAGTAATCTCTACCTAGTCCACAATCAGATCGTTCTGTAATGCGATGAGATGTTATTATATATATATATATATTATATGCAATCTGTCCCTCACAGCGCTGGCAGCATCCTCTCCCTACACTAGCCAAAGAACATGTGATATGCAGCACTAAGTGACTCCAGCTTATAACCACTTCAGCCCCGGAAGGATTTCCAGCTTTAGGACCGGAGCCCTTTTTGCGATTTGGCGCTGCGTCGCTTTAACTGACAATTGCGCGGTCGTGCGGCGTTGTACCCAAACGAAATTTGCGTCCTTTTTTTCCCACAAATAGAGCTTTCTTTTGGTGGTATTTGATCACCTCTGCGTCATTTCTGATCGCCGCTATAAACAAAAGAAGAGCGACAATTTTGCAAAAAAACCCAAATTTCTTACTTTTTGCTAAAATACAAAAAAAACATTTTTTTTCACCGTTTTTGGCTGATTTATATTCTTCCTCATATTTGCGATAAAAAAAATCGCAATCGGCGTTTATTGATTGGTTTGCGCAAAAGTGGTCGCGTTTACGGATGATGAGAATTCATTTTTGGGGTTTTTCATTTTTTTTTATTTTTTACTGGTAATGGCGGCGATCTGCGATTTTTAGCGGTACTGTGATATTTCAGCGGACATGTCGGAACGTTTTGACACTTTTTTGGGACCATTGGCATTTATACAGCGATCAGTGCTATAAAAATGCACTGATTACTGTGTAAATGCCATTGGCAGTGAAGGGGTTAACCTGCAGGGGGCGCGCTAAGGGTTAACTATGTTCCCTGGGCGTGTTCTAACTGTAGGGGGACTTGCCTAGCTGGGGAAAGGAAGTGGTCACAGCCTTCACTTACAGGAAGGCTGTGATCACAGCCCTTCCCCCTCACACAGAGCGGAGGTCCGTGTTTACTTACACGGACCTCCGCTCATTCGCTCCAGGGGGGGCATCGCGGGTGGCCGGCGGCAATCAAAGCCGCCGCACCCGCTCCCTGGACCCCCCCGGACACAGTGAGCGCGCGCGCGCCTCCGACGGCGCGCGCTCACAGTGGCTCTGTATCGCGCCCGCCGTCGTATGACGGCGATTTGCGTTATAGAGCCACTCTGTCGCCGTCAATTGCCGACCAGCGGTCGGCAAGCGGATAAAGAGGCTGGGTCACATGATGCACTGGCCAATCACAGCCATGGCATTAGTAGGCATGGCTGTGATGGCTTCTAAGGGCAAACCAGTGAAATGCTTGTTGATTGGCTGCCCTGCAGCTTCTCAACATGTGGAGTAAAATAGCAGAACCCCGGACCGAACCCGAACGATTTTTGAAATGTCCAGTGAACCGCTTGTTGATTGGCTGCCCTTGGCAGCTATTCAACATGTGGAATGAAATACCAGAACCCCGAACTCGAACCCAAACTTTTTTTTAAATGTCCGGGTCCAGGTCATGGACACTCCAAAGTTCGGTACGGGCCCAAACTTTACAGTTCGGGTTCGCTCAACTCTATTCACCACTGCCCCCCCTGTCAGTCTGCACACTGTCGGTGCACTCAATGTCTTCCATTTCTGGGGCAGGGCTATGTGGATGGCCCATGGTATGCACACCAGCAGAGTCATCAAAAAGCATAAGAGACTGCTGCATGACTTGAGGCTCAGACTGCTTGCCTGATTTAAAAGGGGCTGAGGTGAAAGACAGATGGCCATGGGGTTCAGGTACCAACTCTGAGCTTTCAGCAAGGGACCGGGTGGGAGACAATGTGAAGGAACTGGAGGCATTGTCTGCCACCCAATCTACTATTGCCTGTACTTGTTCTGGCCTCACCATTCGTTGAGCGGCATTCGGGCCTACCATATAACACTGTAGGTTCTGTCGGCTATTCGCACCTGAAGAAGGTGTTTCACTTGTGCGTGTAGCTGGCACAGATCGACCATGTCCTCTCCTTGCAACAGGAGCTTCACCATCACCACCATCACCAGCAGCACCAGCAGCACCACGACCACGTCCCTTATTTGATGCTCTCCTCATTCTGGAAAAAATACCCGAACCCGGACTTTTTCTAAAATGTCCGGGTTTGGGACACGGACACCTTAAAGTCTGGTACAAACCCAAACTTTACAGTTCGGGTTCGCTCAATTATATTAAGGAGTGATCTACAGTATTCATTTTCTGTGTCTATTTGTTACTTTATCATAATACCATTTTTAACTAATAAAGACATGTATACTTTTATGAATATTTTACATTTCAGTTACATTATTTTGTCCATTTTATATTAGTGTTAGGGCAGAATTATACAGTATGTGTTAAAAAATAAATATTTAACCAAGATGGATTTCATGGCACAAATATGCTTGAAAAACACTAATAAACATATTGTGTGTATATATACAATGCATATGTGTATGTATACAATCCGTGTATTCATAATACAATATAATAGCTGCAGTGATGGCCATGACCTGCTTGCCATAGTGTACTACATGGTAAATTTCATACTATCAAAAATTCAATATGTTTTTAAAGGATATGGCAGGCATCCATTGCACTTAACCAGGGACAAGGACATAATATTATAGTGATAGATTTTCAATATATTGCTCCTGTAGAAGGTATAGCAATAATGGGAGATATTGCATTAACACTCTGGCTTAAGTGAATTGTACACAAACTCTTCATAATAGGCGAGCACAGAGAAGTAGAAACAGCTCGATATTAAAACTATAATTGGATTTGATAAAATTGATTATATAGCAGTGCAGCCAAGAGGATTTTACAAGCTTTCCATGTATATGTTTGGTCAAAGGCAGCACTGAATGTACTTGGACACATGGCTAGATATGGCTGCAAGGCTTAGGCTCCATTCATATGGCCATGAAAAAGAAATAAAAACGCATTTGCAACCATTTTTTATTTACGGATCTGTTTTCAATAGACAAGTGCGTAAACATGCACCTGAAGACATATGTATATATGTATGCCACTGAAAAAAAAACAGGACAATTTTTAAACATTCCGTTTGCTGATCTTTACAAAAGGAACTTTTTTTCCTGATCAGGCTGAGATTGGCTGAGACACAGCAGTAGCACTATTGGCTCCTGTGGCTGTCAATAAAAGTCAGTCAGTCAATCAGGGGAGAGAGGGGGCAGGGTCAGGTTGAGGCTCCGTGTCTGAATGGATGCATGGAGCTCTGACTCGGCTTGGGTGCCCCCATAGAACGCTGCTGGCTGCAGGGGCACTCGATCAGAGGGAGGGGCCAGGAGCAGCAAAGAGGGACCCGAGAAGAGGAGGATCCGAGCTGCTCTGTGCAAATCCAACTGCACAGAGGAAGTAAGTATAACATGTTTATTATTTTAAAAAAATAATTTACAATCACTTGAAATGACAGATCCCAGGCAGCTGGGGATATGACATTTTGTAGCAGTAACGCTAATGCCACAAAGCAACAGATCACCTGCTGATGCTTGTAAACTTACCATGTCACTTTTTTTTTAAAAGTGTTAAACCATATTGTTCCATAACTTGTGCAGCTTTGAGGCACCCCTAGCATGTTATATGAAAAATATGTGTATTTTAGGTACCTTTTTTTTACAATTATTTTTGCAGTGCCCATTGAGCCAGTTATTTTTTTAATAATAGCTTGCAAATTAGCCTTTTAAAAGGCTAGAAAAAAATTTGCAAGAATAGGCTCCCATTGCCTTCGTTAGGGTTTGTGGCTATGTTTGAAGTTTGTGGACTTCTCACCCGGGTTTCTAAACCTCCTGTGAATGGAACTTTGGTCAGCTTGCGCATTCCTAGTTACAAATAGAGTTGAGCGGACACCTGGATGTTCGGGTTCGGCGGGTTCGGCCGAACTTCGCGAAAAAGTCCGGGTTCGGTACTGAACTTGACCCGAACTTTACCCCGGACCCCATTGAAGTCAATGGGGAACCGAACTTTTCGGCACAAAAATGGCTGTAAAAAAGTCCTGGCAAGTGCTAGAAGGCTGCAAAAGGAAGTAAAATGGGGGTAAGAGTAGGACAAGTGCCCTACAAAAAAACGGGGATAGGGAAAATAAAAATGGGAAGGGGGGGTGGATGTGGAGTAGGAGCCTAGAGGTTGACTAGGCCGTGACCGTGGCAGTGTAGGCGATGATTTTAGAACAATAATCTGTCCCTTAGAGCAACAGCAGGAACCTGACCCTATAGGAGTAGGCGATGATTTTAGAACAATAATCTGTCCCTTACAGCAACAG
>BLSH010319912.1:372428-385122 GCA_018402905.1 Glandirana rugosa | reverse complement strand
TTTGCTGGGTTGGAAGTCACATGGGGAAAAAAGATAAGTCAAGACTTCACTGGATATGCGATTTGCTAATATGCACTTCTAACAGACCTAATCTCGTTTGTCCACGTTCTACCCCCCCCACGTTGAACTACCAACACTCCCCCCATTTAGGCGATTTCAGCTGCTACACCATGCTATCTTCACCTACTACCATCTTACATATTCATAAAACTCATATCTTGGAATGTGAAAGGTCTCAGATCCCCGAACAAACGCATGTCTATTCTTCGACATCTAAAAAGACTTAAAGCAGTCTTACAGGAGATACACCTAGCCGAATTGGACTTCCCACGCATGAAAAAACTGTGGGTTGACCAAATCCTAGGCTCCCCTGCTAACAAAGGCAAAGCAGGGATATTGGTGCTGGTCACCAATGCCCTACCCTGTGACATTGTGTCTACTGACATTGATAAAGATGGACGCCTTCTCACGGCCCAACTCAAAACGTCGGACCATGAGTGGGCCCTCGCGGCGGTCTATTCCCCCCCAAACACTTTTACCAAAAACTCACGGCTCACATAGCACCACACATCCATTTGCCCCCATTAATTGCTGGAGACTTTAATTCAGTGGCCAACCTCCAGGAAGACAGATTAGCCCACTCTCCTCGCACACCTGTCTCAATAGTTGGCCAGCCTGGATCTGACTGACTTCTGGAGATTATCGCATCCGGAGGGCAGAGACTTTACGTCCCCCACAAGTCTCTATCTAGAATTGACTACACTTTTATCAACTGTCTAATGACTCCACATGCGCATGACACCTTCATCCATGATATAGCTATATAGCAATCTCGGACCATGCACCAGTGTCCATTAAAATAAAAAGCTTTGGTGTCCATTAAAATAAAAAGCTTTGCTCCCCATAACTCCTTGAGAATTTGGAAGTTCCCCTCTTATTTGGCAAGAGACCAAACACTTAAAAATGTCATCACCAAAACATGGGATGATTTCACGGCCACTAACGCTGAGCACTCCTCCAACCCCAACCTTTTCTGGGAAACAGGTAAATTGGTCATGCGAGGCAGGATCATTTCATATTCCTCGGCCTACAAAAAGAAAGGAACATCAGACAGCCAGTGATGCCCTACGCCAAGCTCAAACAAATCTTAGTGGTGACAACTGAGCACCTAACTGAGAAGTGTGGTGCAAGGCCAAAGATAAATTTGACCCCTGGGCAGGGACACAGGAAAGCATCTTCCACACTGCCCTTGAGCACAAATTCCATAAATATGGTAACAAACTGGGCAAGCTACTTGCACGTCTTTGCAAAGGCCCCTTCATCCCCTCCCATATTTCGGCCCTCAAAGATGACAAGGGTTTAGTAGTCACGACCCCCAAGAAGGTAAATCAAATTCTCAAACAATTTTATGCTTCTCTCTATGGCCCAGACCCTATAGATGTAGATACTGCATCTGCCTTTCTCAGCAAGACTAAATTACCAATCATCCCTCCCGATCTTCTTACAAAACTCAACGCACCCATCACTGGTGAAGAAATTTCCCTCACAATTATATCCCTTGCCACAGGGAAAGCCCCAGGCCCAGGCAGATACACTTCAGGCTTTTATAAACTGGCTGAACCTACAATCCTCCCCACCCTTCTGCAATTATACCAACACATACTGAACGGGAACCCCTACCTTCCCATGGGCCACCAAGCCTACATCAAACTAATCCCAAAAAAGGGAAAGACCCTCTAGACCCCGGCTCCTACCGCCCAATTTCTTTGCTCAACCTGGACTCCGAAATGCTTTCTAAACTAATAGCCAATAGATTAGCCCCTATCATGCCGACACTCATCCACCCCTCCCAATCAGGGTTCACACAAGGCAGATCCACAACCTTAAATATAAGGAAGGTACTGGCAGTACTAGAGGCCGCTAAATCCAACCCCGACCAAGACCTCGCCATCATAACACTTGACGCAGAAAAAGCGTTTGACAATGTGAACTTCCAATGGCTAACAATGGTTCTGTCTGCCTTTGGCTTCTCGGGCCCCTTCTACCACCTTATACAGGCCATGTACTCTAACCCCTCTGCAAGCGTAGTAGCGGCCGGCCACATCTCAGAGAGTTTCCGCTTGCATAAGGGGACCAGACAGGGATGCCCCCTCTCCCCTTTGCTATTTAACCTGGCAATCAAACCCCTCTCCAGATTTTTATTGAGCCACCTAAAAATGAAAGGAGTCACCATAGGTCCCCACGAATTCAGACTAGCTCTATTCGCGGACGACATACTGATTTTCTCCTCCAACCCAGCCACAGATATACTTCACATCCAAGAGACATTCTCCACTTTCAGACTCTGTTCAGGCTTGCGGATAAACTTCACAAAAAGTGAAATCCTTCCCCTCTTTCGCACATGGCCTCCCCCCTTGTCAACTACATCCAAATTCTCCATTGCTACATCCCACATTACCTATCTGGGCATTAAAATAGGCAAAACACCCTCCTCCCTTTACCACCTAAATATCAACCCAACCTTAAAAAAAATCTCACAGGAACTGAGCCACTGGGCCAACCTCCTCCTTTCCCTACTGGGCAGGTGCCATCTGTACAAGATGGTGAGATTCCCTAAACTTCTATACCCTCTACAAACACTCCCCCTCCTTCTTAAACATAAAGACGTTCAATTTCTCCACAAGACCCTCTCCACATTTCTCTCGAAAAGTCACAAACCCCGCATTTCACTACAGAAACTCTGCCTCCCCAAAAACAAAGGCGGGGTAAATCTCCCAGATGTCAGGCTTTATGATCTCTCCTGCTTAAGAGTGGGGTTGGACTGGACAACCGGGAACTCTAGGTACTCTAACCATGACACTGAGCAAGCCATGGCCAACCCATGCAGCCTAATATCCCTACTCCACTGTGGTATTAATCACACCCCCACCCAATTGAAACATAACCTCCTTTTCAGGGACACGATTATAGCATGGAGAGAGATCAGAAAAAAACTTAAGGTCTCCCTCTCCACATCAATTCACCTCCCCATCTGTGGCCATCCTCTATTCCCGCAAGGACAGGAACACCCAGCCTTTTCCTCCTGGGCCAAATCAAGCTTGAAGAACTTTTCTCAGTTGTTTGACACCAGCTCGAGTCGGCCACTCTTACTCCCTCAAACCCTTCACAATCACCAACTGCCTCCCCATCATCATCTCTATGTCCATCAAGCAACTGACTTTTTAGTGAGCCTATTCCCTGATAAAAACCTACACTTCAAAACCTCTCTCATAGACTCCTTAATTACCCGGATTTCAGACATCTACAATTCTCTCCGATCACAGCTGAGCCCCGGCATAATCGCCTCCTCCATGTCATCCTGGAACAAAGATCTCAACTCACCAGAGGCCCTCCAAAATATCCTCCTAGGACTAAATACCATAAGGAGATTTGTTACCAATGAATTTTGGAGGGAACAGCAATTAAAAATTACTCACCGGGCTTACCTTCCTCATGTCACAACAAGCCTCCGCCCTGAGGGGTCAAGCTGCCCTCTTTGCAAAGCCAGCAGACCCTTCCTACTACATACACTGTGGTTATGTCCCATGATCACCCCTTTCTGGGACAAAGTGGAACGCTACGTGGCTTCAATAATAAACCTCAATCCCCACGGATCCATCTACGACTTACTTTTCGGGAGCCTAGACATACTCATCCTCATACTTATACTCAACAAGCATTTTATCTTGAAGTAGACTTTGACACGTTATGTATTAGACACAATCTGTACACTTTCTGTCAAAGTTAGCCGCACCACTTTACATTAGAAGATAAGTGATTGAGTGTACATCTATCACAAACAATACATAAACCTCACCATCCATATGTACTTATATATATAAGTATATAAAATTGTGCATATAAAGTCTTATTCAAAGTCTGTTTTCCAATCTATTAAAAACAGCAGTCACTGCTCCTTAATCAGTCGTTCGTATCCATACATGTGAAGATTGTATAGGGAAGCCAATTCTTAGACAATAATCTTCCTTACGGCTGTATGCATTTCTGGCTGCTCCCCTATGGTTCCCCACTTACCAGAGCAATGATCTTTGTGCACGGTCCTGCTCCTTAAGGTGAGCCGAAAACCCCTCTGGTCTTCCTCTTTATCCTCCTGTGTGGTTTCTGCTCCAGATCTCCTTTCAGATTTTTTTCTCTGCAGCATAGACACGGAAAAGGAAAGCAGAGCAACGATCTTTGTGCACGATCCTGTTCCTTAAGGTGAGTCGGGACCCCTCTGGTCTTCCTCTTTATCCTCCTGTATGGTTTCTGCTCCAGATCTCCTTTCAGATTTTTTCATGCAGCATAGAAACGACAAGGGAAAACTACATAGTGTAAAACTGTAAATTTTATTTATACACGCCCCCTTGAATATGCTTACATGGAATCTAAAAAAGCCTTTGAATAGAAAACATCAGTATTGTATCACCCTGTACGTCCTTCCTTCCTCGCCTGGTGATGTTCCTTGCAAGATTCACCGGGCTGCGGTGGTAGGACTACAAGTGACTAAGTGTCACATAAGATATAAAAGTAAATACAGTATAGAAATTGGTATAGAAAAGCATTTTATCTTATAAGAAACAAAGCCCGTGTTAACAGTGGGTTCCTACACTAACCTTAGAGTGAATGTTCCTATCTCTTAGTCTCTTGGTGCTGCTTGTAAGACCAACAGACAAAAAAATGCATATTACAGCGCACACATGATACTTACTCCTGCCAGGCTGTTTAAAAGCATCTAAACGTATATAGCAAAAAATGCAAAAATACGGGGTTTGGTCACACTGAATGGCCATGAAGTGCTTACGTCCACTAACTGTTACAAAGTATCACGTTTTAACACTGGGTTCCTACACTAACCTTAGAGTGAATGCTCCTATATCTTAAACCATGGAAGCCAACACTTCTCTTTATGGGAGACCAGAGGACACATCCCATGGATTAGGAGGACACTGATTGGGGGTAATTAAGGAGGATGGGGTTCACCAGCCCAAAAGCTCTGGTCAGGACTTCAGCATACAAAAAGATACATATTTGGGGGGAACACCCTACCAAACGCATGGTGCTGCTTGTAAGACCAACGGGCAAAAAAATGCATATTACAGCGCACACATATTTGCTATATGGCGGCAAGAAGGGCAATCCTAAGGAACTGGATCTCTACTAATCCACCTTCTATCAAAGAGATCCAAACAGATCTAATCAAACTTTTAAAACTCAACAAAATTGTCTCCATGCTCTCCAAGAATCACAACTCCTCCAGTTTCCATAAAATCTGGTCCTCCTTCCTGGAGAATGAACTCCTAGCATCAAACAAACAATACTTCACAGATCTGGAACTCATCCCTAATGGACATTCCTTCTGACAAATCCCTCACACTCTCTCTTGGAGACCTTCACATCACTTCTTCAGACTTCCACAAAATGCTATAACCCTCTTTTGAAAATATTGCACATAACAAAATGAACACTGCACTCACAGGTCACTCTAACCATAACATATAAAATTATAAACATACCACTCTAGCATGTAGAGGGTGGACATGAACAGGAAGGAAATAGTCCCAATAAGTCCATGAGGATGGTATACAAGGTGCTGTGCAATGGGAGGCTGCTGGCTAAGATGAGCAGGAAGACTCTGTGAAAGGAGACATAAGAACAGCAGCGCCTCTAAGTGCAGTAACACCTTTAATAAAATAGTAAAATCACATATGCGCTCACATAGGAGAGATGATAAAAACACAGGAGGGGATCATCCGTAGGTAGCAGGGTGATGGGTGGTGTTCAGGCAACCGTAGAGCAGGAGCCCAGACCCGACAAGCTGGTGGCTTCCAGCGCAGACAGGAACACAGTGCCGACCACAGAACGTTCGCACGCTGAGACACCGCGTGACTTCCAGGTCAACCTGATGGGAAATGCACGCGTTCGGATCATTCATGATCCCTCATCAGGCAAGACGGACTGCCCGTTCTCTCTCTGGCAGGTCCTCGCGGCTCTCTGGCAGATATCGGGTCCACTCGAGCCGCAGGCAGACTCCTGCAGAGTGTGGCATGCACGAGAGTGCACCGGCAGCGGGGCGCTCCCGTCCGCTAGCTGCGCACGCACTATACTATTTTGTTATTTTCTATTCTATTCATATTCAAATTGATTCTATTTGAATTTTGGGAACTGGTTATATTCTTTCTAATTTATTCTATTCTATTCTATTGTTTTTTTAATTCTATTTAATTATATTCTTTTTTATTCTATTATAGTTTATTCCATTTTTTTTGCATTCTATTCTTTTCTATTCTTTTCTTTTCTTATGTATTTGAATTCAAATTTATGCTATTTGAAATTCGAATGTCAAAAGATGGTTATTTTCTTTCTATTATAGTCTATTCTTTTCTTTTCTATTCTATTCTGTTCTTTTATATTCTGTTTCTATTATATTATTTTCTATTCTATTATATTTTTTCTATTCTATTCCTTTATTTTATATTCTATTTTATTCTCTTTGGAAATTGGAAAACAATTTGAATTTGAAAACTATTGGAATTCAAAAACTTTTCGAATTCAAATTTAAAACTATTCAAATTCGAAAACTATTCACAATTAATTTGAAGACTATTCAAAATTGATTAAAAAACTATTTGAATCGATTTGAATTTGAATTTCATCAGGATTTTTTTCCTTATTTCGGATTAGTTTGAATTCGATACTTTTGTAATTCAGAAATTTGAATACATCCAAATTTACAAAAAACGAAACTTCGTCCAAATTTCAGTTCAGAGCTAAACTAATTGCACATGTCTAGTCTCAAGGCTAGTTAGACAGAAGACAGTGGCTTGTAGCAGAATCCTTGGATAATCCAAGGTCAGGATAGCAGGGTGCAAGTGTAACACAGTGGATATTTCAGAAGCAATTCAGGCAATAGGGATCCAGTGAACAGTTCAAGATTAAGTCATGTGACGATTCAAAAGAATAGTCAGGGTACAAGGCAGGGGTCAGAAACAGTGAATCACAATAATAGGTAACACAGCAGGCAGGGCACAACAGGTAGGAAGTTAGGTAGTAGACGCTATCAGAACCCCAGGCTCTGGGTTTGTGATGCTCAAATAAAGTGGCAGAGTAGTGCAGCCAATCAGGGTAGAGCTGCAAGAAGCAGGGGTGGGAGGTCCATAAAAAAGGGGAAGCTTAGACAGGCCATAAGTTGAAGGAAAGAAAATTGCTTGATTCCCCCATCAACACAGTCAGTGCTGATAGGGGAATCCCTCAAGTGGAGCTATTGTGTTTTCCTGGCGGGGAGGACATGGGGAGCTGTCCCTGCCAGAAGAACACAGTGATTTTTGCTAGCGGCCATGCTATAAATCCGACATGCTGCTTGTACCCAATTCGATCAATTGATCGACATGGGTACAATCAGCCTGCCCATAGATCGATCTGATCTCGGTCGGCCCCTGTTGAACCAGCCGAGAGTCAAATCACCTATGGTCGGCTAAAGGCAGATGGAGGGACCCACTGCCTATCAAAAGAATGTAGTTGGTGCAAAACGGACACTGTCCTCTTTGGCCAGCAACAAGGATGTAAGCACTGCTGAGAAAGGCTGAGTGGTGGAGAAGAAGGTAGGAGTGTGAGACTGACTCATGCTCAGTGGTTCAGCTCACTGGTATCCATCTAAATCTGAAGTGTCAATTTTAGGTATTCTCATACCTCCCAACTTTTTGAGATGGGAGCGAGGGACACCTATTAGCATAAATATGTAGGCATAGGACACACCCCTGCCATGCCCCCTTAAAGGAGAAATATACAAAAGATTAAACCTACAAGCAATTTTTTTTTTACCACGGCTATTCCTTTATAATGGCTTTGAAATGTACAAATGCAGCAATTTGAAATTGGATGAAAGGTTTAGTACTAGGAAACACTTTGAACAACCATAAAGATCAGACCAAAATGAGGGACAAATGAGGAGGAATGAGAGACAGAGGGACTTTATTCCAAATCAGGGACAGTCCCTCGAAATCAGGGACAGTTGGGAGCTATGAGTATTCTCACCAATAATTTTTGGTCATTCAGAAACAATAAGCACAACTAGTACAACCACCACTACCACTATTTCTACTACTACTCTAGCTGAGCCTTTTAATTGCTGTGCATGTTTCGTTTTTTTAGACATCCCTCACTTTTTTAAGGCTGTCAGACAGGACAGCAAGTGAAGAAAATCCCCCAACTTTCTGTCCATTTTGTGGGTAATCAGAAAGTGATATCTAACTATATCAACGACTTCTTTATTCTTCGCAGTCACAGACATCAGGAGATGATTCATATCAAAAGTCTTCTTATCATTCAAAAGCCCCCCTTGCCCTTTCTGTAATTAGCAAGTAGACATGTGCACTGACAAAAAATTAGTTCATTTTCGTTTTCGTTTGATTCGTTTTTTTTTTGTTTTTCGGGTCATTCATTATGATCGCAATTCGTAAATTCGTACATTCATACATTCATAAATTCTCAAGTTACGAAAATTTTAAATCCTTAAAATAAGGAAGAAAATCCGAAAATTCGAAAGAATGAAAATCTGAAAATTTGAAATAATATCTAACTAACTAATAATAACTAACTATTAAATTATAGGTATTGGAATTTCCTTTCAAATTTGCCTGTTAGTGAACATAACGAATATGAATTTATCCGAAGTTACAAATTATCGGAAATAACTAATGCCGCATCTAAACAAATGGAACGGAAGGAATTAATAATAAATAATAGTAATAATAATAAAAAGTTATTATTATTATTGTTATTTATTATTATTCATTTGTTATGTTCCAGTTGTTTAGATACAGCATTCGTTATTTCTGATAATTCTTACCTTTGGATAAATTTGTATTCATTACGTTCACTAACAGCCAAATTTGAAAGGAAGTTCCAATACCTATAATTTAATAGTTAGTAATAGTTAATGTATTATTAGTTAGTTTTTTTGGGTTTTTCAATTTTCGTATTTTTGCTCTTTTGAATTTTCGCTCTTATTTTCGAATTTTCAGATTGTCGAATTTACAAATTTTCAAATTTATGAATATTCAGAAAAATTTGTTAAATGGATTTTCGTTAATTTGGATATTTCCGAATTAAAAAAATTGTTGAAATTCGTTAAAAAACGAATTCGGAACAAAACAAATTGCACATGTCTATTAGCAAGACACCTATTTATACACCCGCACTGATACACTATTCTGGGTAACTTCTAGCACACCATGATTTTTTGTATAGTATCATTTAGCATCATTTGCTTTATCAAATACTAAAGAAGATTTTGGTTGGGATTGGGCTTTAAGAAAATAAGACGACTTAGTACTTGTACTCAAACGCACTTATATGCGTTCTCTGTGATGTCATTTGTGCTGTACATGGCAATCCATAAGCAGACCAAAGCACAGCTTGATGAATGGAAAAAAACTACATAAAGTGGTATTAACCACTTAAGGACCGGAAGGATTTACCCACTTCCTGACCAGGCCGTTTTTTTGCGATACGGCAATGTGTTACTTTAACTGACAATTGCACGGACATGTGGCACTGTACCCAAACAAAATTGATGTCCTTTTTTTCCCACAAATAGAGCTTTCTTTTGGAGGTATTTGATCACCTCTGCAGTTTTTATTTGTTGTGCTATAAACAAAAAAAGTCCGACAATTTTGAAAAAAAAAATAAACATTTTTTTACTTTCTGGAATAATAAATATCCAAAAAAATATAAAAAAAAATTATTTATTCATCATTTTAAGCCATTATATACTCTCCTACATATTTTTGGTAAAAAAAAAAATAGGCATATATTGATTAGTTATCGCGTCTACAAAATAGGGGATAGGTTTAGGTACTGATCAATGTATAAATGACACTGGCAGGGAAGGGGTTAACAGTAGGGGGCGATCAAGGGGTTAAAGGTGTTCCCTGGGTGTGTTCTAACTGTAGGTGGATGGGCTGACAGGGACATGACAGAGATCACTGTTCCCGATAACTGGGAACAGCAGATCTGTGAGATGTCCTCTGACAGAACGGGGATCCACCTTGTTTACATAGGCAGATCCCTGTTCTGCCCCTGCACACCACGATCTCAGGTCGCTGGCAGACACATCTGCCCGCTATGTCACCTGCACGGACCGACGTATGGGTACGGTGGTTCGCGCTGTCCTGCCATCTTGCCGCAGTATATGTGCGGCAGCTGGTCGGGAAGAGGTTAAACTCAAAATTAGTCAGTAAATGTAATATACTGCAGCTTACCAATACTTAGATGTGGTGGCTGCATCCGTTTTGTTTTATTTTCTTAGGCTTTTGCCCCCTGTTTTCACCTGGTGATCTGGCCAGTAACACAGCTCCTGTATTTCGGTGTCCTCACTCTGGATGAAGGAGCACAGGGGGCAGGGAGTGTTAGATGTACCAGCAGATTTAGTTACATTAGTAAATTGAAGCCATGCTCCAGCTAATACTTTGTAAGCAGTTACAGCAAACTTTGTTTCCCTTGGGATAAAGGTTTTACATAACTAAATAAAAGCTGATCATTATAAGAACTCCTGCTAGTGTTAAATGGTTTTGTTTCATTCCTCTAACTGAAACATTCTTCTGGAGAGTGTGTTCTTTTGAAAAACAACAGACTTACTGGCTGAATAACCAGATGAAAATAGAAGAAAGAAAGCCTAATAAAATTAATGCAGCCATCACATATAAGAAATAGTAAGCAGCAGTAAATTACATTTTTGTTTTTGGATTTAATACCACCTTAAATACAACTATGGTACAGTGGGGAGAAATATATGAAAAAGCCACATGTCAATATCAAGGCATCACTGCAGTCTGTGATTTTTATGCAAAACCGCATAAGGGTGTATATAAAAGACAAGTATTATTTCACAACCTAGTGCTAGAAAGTGAGAAAAAAATAGAAAAATAGGTTGCTTATATTTTAATGTTCCCATCCTAACTACCCCCTGCTGGAAGGCATTACAGTTTTGACAAGGCAATTGAAATTAAAAGACTTCACACAACAGGAGGTGATCATATTTTAGCATTAGTACACTGACATCCCTTTAGCAGGATGGCTTTTAGCATTTTACCAAGAAATGAGAATAGTAAAATATGACAGAAAGCGTTTGAAATGTTGCAGCATTGTTAGGCACAACTATAATCTGAAGGCAACAAATGTAAAATACACCACAATACACCACTATATTTTCTGTATTATAAACCATTATGAAATTGTACACTTAATGCATTATAAGTTTGTAAGATTTGTTTTTTTACCTTGATATGTTTGCTTTTGTCATTATTTTTTTCCTTTACCTTTTATCATTTCTGATATTTACGCTGTACTGAATTACATGTAGAATCAGATACTGATAACAGATTGGCTGTGCAATGACAGAATCTTTTTGCATTGGCTACAGTGTATATAGTTTGGTTAGATGGGTCTTCATACTACACAGCTGTTTATAACAATTAATCAAAATGAGACTGTACGGGGTCAGCTTAATAAGAAATGCATGTACAATGGTAAATGGGACTTTTATCATAGGTGAAGTATTGTATTGTATTGTATAGGGATGAGCAAATGTGCCTGGGTTTGTGTAAAGTCTGAAAACTGTAAATTTAAAACCAAACCCCTTTAAAATTTATGGAAGGCTAGTCTCAATACTGTAATTAGCTTTGGCCATTTTCAAGGCTAATAGTCAAGGGATTGTAAAAAAAGGTTGTGGAATGGGGTATTGCCATGGGATACATGTACAAATGCAAATAAATAATATATAAATAATAATATACAATGGACAGAGTGTCCTTTTTTCAATGAAACCTCAAAGGCAGTGGTGGCTGGTGTATGAGGGGTGCCGCCTCCCTGCCGGCTAAGGAAGAAAAAAAAAGTCAGCTCCGCCCCCCCTGCAGGTGGCGCCGGTACATTTACTTTTTTTTTCAGCTCCTTGGCTGTCACATGACAGCCAAGTAGTGAGCCTATTGGTCAGCCATTAAAGTCTATGTGTGTGCGCTGAACAGACGCACACACACAGGCTGATTGGCTGCCCTGAGCCTGCGGCTCAGTGTGATTGGATGCGGTGGCCATGGATGTAACTCCCGCTCCCACAGAGACCATGACCGCCCGGTGACCGACAGACCGACAAGGGGGGGACAGCCCGCTCTCTGCATGCTGAATATCTGCAGATTCAGCCCGCTTCTCCGCATGCTGAATCTCTGCAGACTCACAGCCCGCTTCTCCGCATCCCAAATCTCTGCAGACTCACAGCCCGCTTCTCTGCATGCCAAACTCTGCAACAATCCTGCCTGCCTATTGGATGGGATAAGTGCGGGGGGTCTCTGCAATGTACCCCACCTGTGATACTGGCTGCATAACTGCCCCACCTGTGTTATTGGCTGCATAACTGCCCCCACCTGTGTTATTG
Organism: Glandirana rugosa; assembly: GCA_018402905.1. Classification (NCBI taxonomy): domain Eukaryota; kingdom Metazoa; phylum Chordata; class Amphibia; order Anura; family Ranidae; genus Glandirana; species Glandirana rugosa. The sequence continues at coordinate 372,659 of BLSH010319912.1, read as the reverse complement.
GCTGCAAACTGCCCCACCTGTGTTATTGGCTGCATAACTGCCCCACCTGTGTTATTGGCTGCATAGCTGCCCCCACCTGTGATATTGGCTGCATAACTGCCCCCACCTGTGTTACTGGCTGCATAACTGCCCCCACCTGTGTTAGTCCACCCCGTCAATACGTCGGTCATTGTGTCCACCCCCGTCAATACGTCGGTCATTGTGTCCACCCCCGTCAATACGTCGGTTATA
>BLSH010319912.1:335141-347283 GCA_018402905.1 Glandirana rugosa | reverse complement strand
TTGAAAAATCGCCTTGAAGTCCGTTATGTTTTTCTGGAATTTGCAACCCTACGCGGGTGTTAAAGGACCAAACCCTCCCGTAGGGAGCAACCAGGAAATTGTGGGCGCATCCCAACGTTTAAGGTCTTTTTGTATTGCCTGAAGTTCCGCTAAAAAGTTTGTTTTGTATAGTTCCGATAGGCGACGTGTAATTTGAACGCCTAGGTAGGTGATCGCATTATCTTTCCATTGAAAGGGGAAGTTAGCTTGGCATTGTTCCATTAAGGTAGACGGTAAGGAAACGTTAAGTGCAAAAGACTTGGGGTAGTTAATTTGCAAATTTGATATGTGTTTGAATTTTTCGAGAGTGTCTAGAATGACCGGGAGAGTAGTTAATGGGGCTGATAGAAAAAGCAAAATGTCGTCTGCGAAAGCAGCGACTTTGAATTCCCTATTCCTTACTGTAATACCTTTTATGTCTGATTGCATACGTATGCACCTTAATAGGGGTTCCAGGGTGAGAATATATAAGAGGGGGGACAATGGGCAACCCTGTCTGGTCCCGTTATGGATGGAGAAGGCATTCGACAGGCAGCCATTCACTTTTACACGAGCCTCTGGATTGGTATAAAGGGCTCCAATAAATGCTTTCATATTTGCCCTTAAACCCAGAGTGTCCAAGACTTCCATCATGTAATCCCATGCTACCCGATCGAATGCCTTCTCCGCATCCATTGCCAGGAAAAAGCCCTCCTGCTTGTTCTTCTCTAGCCAGTATTGTAAATTTATGGTTTTAGTGGTATTGTCCCTGGCTTCCCTTCCAGGAACAAATCCGACCTGGTCTAGGCCTATCCAATTCGGGATGTGGTAAGAAAGTCTCATTGCTAGTATTTTAGAGAAAACTTTTAAGTCTGCGTTTAAAAGAGAAATGGGCCTATATTTGGCCACAGCGTCTGGGGCTTTATTCCCTTTTGGAATCACAGCAATGTGGGCTTGTAGAAGGGTATGCGTTCGGGTCGTAGGTGAGGACAGGGTGTTGAAGGCTTTCAAGAAACTGGGAGCTAAGAGATCAGGAAAGGCTTTATAATAGGCTGCTGGAAAGCCATCTGGACCCGGACTTTTGCCCGGTTTTGTCGCCTTAAGGGCTGCCGTCCATTCCGCGAGGGATAAGGGGGCTTCTAGAGCAGCACTATCCTCTGCGGACAGAGGTGCTGGGCTATAGCGGGAGAGGAATTCTCTAATCATGTTAATGCGTTGACTATTCCCATCAGAGTGTGACGTCTCTACCTGTAGGTTGTATAATTTACTGTAAAATTCTTGAAATTGCCTTGCTATATCGTCATTGGTCGTATGTTTTTTCCCCTTATCGTCTGTAATATGGTGTACGGTTCGAGTCAGGATACGCTCCTGTGTGAACTTAGCTAATAGTCTACCTGGCTTGTTCGCTTGTTCATAAAATAAATTTTGGGTTAATTTGCGTCCTTTCTGGGTCTTGGAAGCCATTTCTTGTAGTAATAATTTCCTGGTTTCAGCCAGTTCCTGTGCTACCTGGGTAGCTAGGGAACTCTTATGTTTTTTTTCCAATGTCGCTATCCTGTCGGACAGTTCAGCTACTCTCTTCTGGGCTTCTCTTTTTTTCTGAGATGACAGAGCAATAAGATGGCCTCTCACTACACACTTATGGGCTTCCCATTGGGTCATGGGTGAAGTGTCTGGGGTGTCGTTTGTTTGAAAAAAGTCTCCAATTGTTTTCCTCACCGCTGTCAGATCCCTAAGATCCGAGAGAAGTGAGGTGTCCAATCTCCATATGTGTGCGCGTTGTTCCCTCAATGGGAAAAGTAGGGTCATTGTGATGGAATGGTGGTCCGAGATGACCATATTCTCTATTGATGCCTCGTAGAGGTAACCTAGGTCTGCTTAACTTAAAAAGAGGTAATCTAGCCTCGAGTAGCGCCCATGCGGAGATGAAAAAAAGGTATAATCCTTAGTAAGTGGGTTGAGCGTGCGCCAACTGTCATGGAGCGCCAAAGAAGCCAATTGCACCTTAATTTGACGTAGAGCGGCGTAAGACAGTGAGGATGAACCACTGGACGAGTCCAGAAGTGGGTTCAAGGTCACATTAAAATCACCTCCCAAAACTAAAATGCCTGTTCGAAAAGAAGTGAGTTGAAGTAGCGTTTCCCTTAGGAACGATACTTGTTTGGTATTTGGGCAATAGATGTTCGCTAATGTTAAGGGTTTGCCTTTCCAGAGGCCTTTAAGAAATAAGAATCTGCCTTCAGGGTCTGCTAATTGTTCAGAGAGGTCAAATTGGCATGATCTGGAGATGAGTATAGAGACTCCCTTGGTTTTAGAGTCACTACATGTGGCGTGATATACCGTTGGGTAGTGAGCATCGTATAGGCGCTGAATCGCATTCCTTCTGAAATGTGTCTCCTGTAGGAAGACAATCTGTGCTTTACTACGGTAAGCTTCTGCAAGAACGTTACTTCTTTTCTCAGGGGAATTAAGGCCCTTAGTATTGAGCGAGTATATCTTAAGGGATATTTTATCCATTTTAGTGGAGACCGCTGCCATTTTGTCCTGCTGCTCCTGTAAAGTCACAGGGAGAGAGAGGGGAGGGGGGGAAGAAAAAAAAAAAAGGGGGGGGGGGGAAGAGGGGGTAGAAAGGAGCTAAAGAAGAAAAGGAGAAGAGGGGAGAAAAAGGGGGATCGAAGGAAACGGGAGGGGAGGGAGTTTAGGAGAAGAAAACCGAGATATCAGAGATCACTCGGGGCATATACTGAAGACCCTAACTGTAGGGGTCACAGTAGGAACCGGAGGTGTCCACTAGCCAGCTAAGGCACCTAGGTGACGTAGCTAATAGTGGCGTTAAATAAGAAAATGTAAACCAGTTATGCCGGTAAGTTATCAGACGAGAACCTGCCTCTCCGAAGAGTGGGAGGTGTCTGACACAGAGACTATTACTACCTAACATGTACTACCTCCGTCCGGGGATTCCATGTTCAAAGGGATCCCAGAGGGAGTCCCCAGAGGGGTCCCGTGTCCGCATATACAACTGAGTACTCTACGTGAGATACCTTGATGGTGTCGTGTATACTTTAGCTCAGGTATACCCCCCTTCTAAGTCTATGTTTACTGCTTAAAAGGTAATGAAATGTTCAAGTGGATCTTGTATGGGTGATCAATGTCATGTCTGACCCATCCGGGGAGGTGAGCCAAAGCATGCGGTGGCTGCGAGAACAAACTGTATGGGTACCTGTAAGGCACCTCAGGCCTAAGTAGTAACAGGTCCTGGAAGTCACCTTGTGCTGTCAGCCCCGCAGCCTTGGCTCCTCTGTCCAGATCGGCTCCGAGCCTCAATACCCCTCCATACTCAATTACATTTATAAGGATAAAAAAAAACAGAAAACAGTAAAAAGTAAAAAGGAACCCTCAGAAGGGTAAAACATATAACCATAATGGAAAACCACATGAAAGAGAAAACTTGTGTGCCCACATGGCAACCTATTACTCCTGTATCTTGAGAAAGAGAGGAGGGGAGTAAGGGGGAAGGGCCGGCACCCTTCCTCCCCCATTCCCCCCCTATGGTTTGAGACACTGGATTCATTTGCTTCACCTGGGACATGGTAACGCCTCACTCTCTTCCAAGTACTGCTGCCTATGTCCCTGTGGTGCTCCCGCGGGCCCCTAAATGGGTCCCGCAAAAGCATCAGATGGGCTACAGCTGTAGCTAATTGCGTTCAATATTTAGCAAACCGTTACCCTTGTTTCAAGCAAGCATTGTTTAACAATATTACAAACAAAGTAACAAACAAAAGATGGCATGAGTTATGTGACCAAGTACTTCTAGGCAGACAAGCGCATATCAGATGTGTATAGTTCGAACCAGAGCGCTCTGTAGTCTGTCTCTCCTCCACCCTCCTCCCAATCCCCTCTTTTCCCCTAGTACCTGTCTCTGCAGTTATTCAGCTCTTGGGAAAGGATGTACTGTAGAGCAGACCTGCCCATGAGCTCACATGAGTGGGGGGGGGGGGTGATTGTGAAAGGCATTTAAGGCCTATGCCACAAACACAGAGTTAGGTAGTCCCAGAAGATAAAGTTTTATTTTCAGCACTGGTCCGGAAACTCAAGTCAACACCAAGAGAGATTGTACGGCACATTTTGAGGAAGGCTCTATAGAGCAATATGGGACTCTGGTAACTCTTTAGCTGGGTGTCCAGCAGTAAGTATTACAAAATCTCTGGTTATAAGATATCTGGGTCTGAGTGTTCCATGTCTTGGGAAGTAGACTGGGGTCTGCCCTTCATCTCAGAAGGTGCATGACTGAGCATCAAAAAGAAGAGTAAATGTATGAAGTACCATACTCACGACTCATGAGAGCTCTATGGCAGCGCTCCATTTCGATAGGGGCATCATGAGGCCTTCCCAGCACTGTATTAAAGATGGCCCACACTGTGGACTGAAGGTGCGGGCTTTCCACCGATTCAGGGATCCCCCGTACCCTTAGATTGTGCCTGCGCCCCCTGTTGTCCAAATCCTCCAGGTGGCGCTGCATCTCGATAAGATGGCGGGTGGTGTTGCTGGAGACGGCCTGTACTTGCTGTATAGCCGCTCCCTGTGTCACCATGGACGTCTCCACTACTTCTAAGCGTCTGGCTACCGCCTTAATATCAGTCTTAAGATCTGAAATTGCCGCGGACAAGGTGTTTTTAATGTCCGCGGCTACCTGCTGTAAATCCGCTAGGCTCAACAGGGGCGAGGGCAGGGGATGATGTGTACCTGCTAAGGGGGGTCCCGCTCCACTCGTATCTGCCGCCGTCCGCTGTGTACTTGAGTCCGAGGCTTGAGATGCGGCCTGCGCCTCTGTGTGTTGAGTGCGGAACATCGCCGGAATGGTCCGGCTTAGTTGCGTGGCTGGGTCCATGGGTGATCTTTAGGGTCTCACCTTCCTTTGCTGACCGTTTAGGTGGCGGGACACGGTCTCCTCTGCTCTACAGATAGCTTAAAATATCTCCGGACGGAGGAGCTCTCAGGTTAAGCTGCCATCTCGCTCCGGTGCCAGGCCACGCCTCCAGATATGAAATATTTAATGTATTAAACAAACTATGCTTCAGTCTGTCCACAAGACCCAGCTATTACCCCCCTGGGACGTAAAGAAAGAAAAGTTACACAACCAGTGAAAAGCTCAGTGCTAAAACCTAAAGACATCAGAGTAGTGTATATAGCACATACATATTTCTGATTAGTTATGAAAAATCAGCCCAAATGGTAAATAGAAAACAATCCTAATAAAAGTCTTTGAGTGTCAAGTAAGTAAAAAGTCTGTGATGTTTAACTGCTTCTGGTGACAAGGCTGTTTCAGGCGCGGGCTGGGAACCCGAAGACTGTAAAAACAAAAGGGTTAGAAAAAAGAGAGAGAAGCGTCAAGCCACTTCTAGAGCAGTATTGTTTTAATGACAAGTAGCAAAATGTTTAAAACAAATAAAATATTCTCTAATTCCCTTTACCCCATGGTATCTTCCCCCATGCCCTTTTCCTCTCCCCTTTCTCCTCCCCCTTTTCCCTGTCCCCAGCCCCTTTTTTATACTCCAAGGTTTAACTCAAGCATCTCACCCTTTACTCACCCCCCCTCCTCATCATATCATTGAATCCATTCCACACGGAACATTGGAAACACATACTTTTCCAGTGTTATATATATATATATATATATATTATATATTTTGCAAGCATCATATGTTGACATCTTTCATACTTCACCACTATATGTGGAATGCCTATATGTCAGTCTCAAGTTTAAGTTCATGATTTCTATTATTATCACCATTATTACTATTCAAGCTCATTGTATGTAAGTTTAGTGCATAATTTTCAACCCTTGTTTTTACACCCCTACATACACATACAGTGCCTTGCAAAAGTATTTGGCCCCCTTTGAACTTTGCGACCTTTTGCCACATTTCAGGCTTCAAACATAAAGATATAAAACTGTAATTTTTTGTGAAGAATCAACAACAAGTGGGACACAATCATGAAGTGGAACGAAATTTATTGGATATTTCAAACTTTTTTAACAAATAAAAAACTGAAAAATTGGGCGTGCAAAATTATTCAGCCCCTTTACTTTCAGTGCAGCAAACTCTCTCCAGAAGTTCAGTGAGGATCTCTGAATGATCCAATGTTGACCTCAAAGACTAATGATGATAAAAAGAATCCACCTGTGTGTAATCAAGTCTCCGTATAAATGCACCTGCACTGTGATAGTCTCAGAGGTCCGTTTAAAGCGCAGAGAGCATCATGAAGAACAAGGAACACACCAGGCAGGTCCGAGATACTGTTGTGGAGAAGTTTAAAGCCGGATTTGGATACAAAAAGATTTCCCAAGCTTTAAACATCCCAAGGAGCACTGTGCAAGCGATAATATTGAAATGGAAGGAGTGTCAGACCACTGCAAATCTACCAAGACCTGGCCGTCCCTCTAAACTTTCAGCTCATACAAGGAGAAGACTGATCAGAGATGCAGCCAAGAGGCCCATGATCACTCTGGATGAACTGCAGAGATCTACAGCTGAGGTGGGAGACTCTGTCCATAGGACAACAATCAGTCGTATACTGCACAAATCTGGCCTTTATGGAAGTGTGGCAATAAGAAAGCCATTTCTTAAAGATATCCATAAAAAGTGTCATTTAAAGTTTGCCACAAGCCACCTGGGAGACACACCAAACATGTGGAAGAAGGTGCTCTGGTCAGATGAAACCAAAATCAAACATTTTGGCAACAATGCAAAACGTTATGTTTGGCGTAAAAGCAACACAGCTCCTCACCCTGAACACACCATCCCCACTGTCAAACATGGTGGTGGCAGCATCATGGTTTGGGCCTGCTTTTCTTCAGCAGGGACAGGGAAGATGGTTAAAATTGATGGGAAGATGGATGGAGCCAAATACAGAACCATTCTGGAAGGAAACCTGATGGAGTCTGCAAAAGACCTGAGGCTGGGAAGGAGATTTGTCTTCCAACAAGACAATGATCCAAAACATAAAGCAAAATCTACAAAGGAATGGTTCACAAATAAACATATCCAGGTGTTAGAATGGGCAAGTCAAAGTCCAGACCTGAATCCAATCGAGAATCTGTGGAAAGAACTGAAAACTGCTGTTCACAAACGCTCTCCATCCAACTTCACTGAGCTCGAGCTGTTTTGCAAGGAGGAATGGGAAAAAATTTCAGTCTCTCGATGTGCAAAACTGATAGAAACATACCCCAAGCGACTTACAGCTGTAATCGCAGCAAAAGGTGGCGCTACAAAGTATTAACTTAAGGGGGCTGAATAATTTTGCACGCCCAATTTTTCAGTTTTTTATTTGTTAAAAAAGTTTGAAATATCCAATAAATTTTGTTCCACTTCATGATTGTGTCCCACTTGTTGTTGATTCTTTACAAAAAAGTACAGTTTTATATCTTTATGTTTGAAGCCTGAAATGTGGCAAAAGGTCGCAAAGTTCAAAGGGGGCCGAATACTTTCGCAAGACACTGTATATACGTATGCGATTTGGCATACATAAATGTAGCGCCCTCTAGGTAGGAAGGTAGGTGCTAGAGAATAGATTTTTCTGTGGGGTAGGAAAATTTAGACTGGCCTAGCTGATGGCTAGGCCTGTTTGTTCTCATTCTGGGCTCAGAGTGGCTCAGGGTAGGGCTGGGTAACTCGCAGGTGGTGTCATTAGGACCTCCCACTTCTTTCCCAAAGCTTCTGGAGTTTTCTGGAAAGAGAGGTGGAAAGGGAGGTGTAGCCATCTGGGGTAATTTGGGGAGCTCTGACCAATCCCCAATCTGGATTGGCAGGGGGCAGGTCTCCTTATGTAAGGGACAGATTATTGTTCTAAAATCATTGCCTACTCCTATAGGGTCAGGTTCCTGCTGTTGCTGTAAGGGACAGATTATTGTTCTAAAATCATCGCCTACTCCTATAGGGTCAGGTTCCTGCTGTTGCTGTAAGGGACAGATTATTGTTCTAAAATCTAAAATATTGTTCTAAGGCTCCTACTCCACATCCACCCCCCCTTCCCATTTTTTTTTTTTTTTTTGATTTTAAGTTATTTTCCCTATCCCCATTTTTTTGTAGGGCACTTGACCTACTCTTACCCCCATTTTACTTCCTTTTGCAGCCCTCTAGCACTTTCCAGGACTTTTTTACAGCAATTTTTGTGCCGAAAAGTTTGGGTCCCCATTGACTTTAATGGGGTTCGGGTCCGGGGTAAAGTTCGGGTCAAGTTCGGTACCGAACCCAAACTTTTTCTCGAAGTTCGGCTGAACCCGCCGAACCCAAACATCCAGGTGTCCGCTTAACTCTACTTGAGAGTTGAATGCCGGGCTGGGCAGGGTGACAGACCACTATATTCAGCAGCCCCTATGGGGGCACTGCTACATTTGGGGGCTTGTTCTGGGATGTCTGTTCACAGCTAACCTGCCAGCCATTACCCTTAGCAAATGAAGACGACCGAGCCAGGGAAGTGCACTTTGTTCCGCTAATTGAGGAATTGAACTTGGGGTAGGACTAATATTCTTTGCCTGCATTTAGTACTAAAGTATCAAGTGCCATTGCCCATAGCAACCAGCAGGAGCCAATTGCCAACTATTGATGCTTGCTCACCCAGTTGCCTCAACCGCAGCTGGGGCGGACATTTGTGCCAATCCTGCAACTCAGAAACTGTTCTATCATGTGCTGTCACCCGTGGAACCACGGCGGGTGACCGTGCTTATGGATTACAAATACGTCCAGCGTTCTGCTATTACTGGATGTACCAACTTGGATTACAAATATGTCCAGCGTTCAGCTAATGCTGGACATTCTGAACTCTTGCTCCAAGATCCTGCTTTGAACAGTAAAGTGTGCCTGGGAATATTTACTGTGGCCCGGGGTAAGCCCGCGGGTGCCTGTGGGCGGGACTGTGCTAAAAGTGTTCCTTTCAGTGAGGCATGGGTTACAAACTTTATTGTTGCTACCGACCAAATCAGTGGTCATCTGCTTCTAGTTGCTTGGGCACGGTCAGTGCCAAGCGACATGCTTGGACAAGTTCTGTTAGTTACAGTGTGCCTGAAAACTTCAGTTTGTCTAACAAGGGGTTACAGCAGCACATCTAGGGAAGAGCCTGCTTATCAGTACTGCAGATGCCAGTCTGTCTGGAAGTGAGGGGGTGGTGCCACGCCCTAGAGGAGGCTCAGCATTCCCTGCTAACAGCAGACACCACGAGGCAGAGGAGCAAGATGGCGGAGAGTGGTCGTGGCCTGGTCGGTGGCCTGTTCAATGTAAGTACTGCCCGGCAGTAACCAGATAAATTCCCTGAAATGACGGCCGCCTCTGTGTCAGTAGCCATCTTCCTCTGGAAGGAGCTGGAGGGTGTGCCTTCAGGTGAGTCAGAGAGGGAAGGCGAGGACAGGGCATAGATTTGTGTTCTCCCAAACTGCAAGCTTACTTTGGGTCCCTGGAGAGGTTAGCATAATGGTCATCTCCGGATAGCAGCTCGAAGGAGGAATGGAAGACAGGAGGTTCCCAGGTACTGGAAGTTCTGTCTGAGAGAGAAGAAGAGCCAGAGTCTGCTGGGAGGCCCAAAGACACAGCAGGAACCCCCATCAGTTACAGACAACTTTTTGTCCACAGACCTTCCACCACCCAGACCAGAGCAGCTGAATACAGGCAGTGGGTGCAGAGATCCCCTGATACTTGTGTCCTGTCCAGGAAAGGAAAACCAAGGGAGCTGTCCCAATTTTCCCGGTTCCAGTCGGAGGTTCAGCGTAGGGTTTCTCTGGAGGGGGGTCTGGACTTTTCCTATGTCCCTTCCGAAACCATGGACATCATTGAGAGCTCTAGGGGAGGGTGGGATTATGACTTGGTTTGGTTTGTCCCTAAGCCACTGCGGGTGCCAGTGTGTAAGGAGACCTGGGCCTGCTTTGAGGACATTCGGAAGGAATGGCGGCTGGGGAGGTCTACCTATAGGGACAGAGTGATGGTTGCCAAGGTGGGATGGCCTACGAAGAGTCACTCTGTCTCTATCAGGGAGGAAGGGGGAGGCAGGAAGAGGTTGCCCGACCCACACTTTAATGTTTAAAGAGGACTGTTGGAGGTACAGCCATTATAAAAGTCCTCACATGGACTGCTGAGGTGTTGCAGTGAGAATGTGTTCTTCCCTGACTTTGCAGGATCAGACTGGCCTGCCACCCTGTTGTGCCCAATGGATGCACCCTTTCCTGTTGCAAGGACACTAGGGTGAGGTATGTTTCCTAAACCAATTCTCTGAGGAGCCTGTTTGCTCGGTGAGGGGCCACTCCCCTCAGGAACGCCAAAAAGAACTGTGCTTATTGAACAATGTATTTCTCCCCCAGTGTTCTGTCAGGAGGCTTATAACCCCCTTCTGACAGAACCACAGGTGAAAGACTTAATTTGAAGTGAACCATGTGTTTGGTTGTGATGTTATTTTTGTCAGCAGGCTCATAACCCCCTTCTGACAGAAATTTGTAAAGTGTACAGGTAGTTGATAGGATAGGATGTTGTTTTGCAGGACCCTTCAGGATGGGACAGCTGTCTATCTATCTCTATGGAGCTATGGACCCTGCAGACAGAGGGTTTCCCTTGAGGGGGAGACTCTCTGGTCCATTGTATATTGATGATTGTTTAGTGGTAGGGATGTTATAGTTAGGTGTGCAATGTATGTACATTATGTAAATACTGAGGCAAAATAATTTTATATTTTTGTATGTATTTATTTGTACATATCCCTGTCCAAATTTGTTCCCTTTTCCCCTTCCAAATTGATGCCCTTGCTCCCATTTTTTAAAATTTCCCCAGCCAAGGAACTGGCTGGATTTTGGTGGGGGGGGGGGGGGAGTGAGTGTAGTGCCCTCCAGGTAGGTAGGTGCTAGAGGATAGATTTTTCTGCAGTTCTGCAATTTAGGCAGGCCTAGCTGATGGCTAGGCCTGCTTGTTTTCATTCTGGGCTGGGAGGAGTGGCTCAGGGTAGGGCTGGGTAACTCACAGGTGGTATAATCAGGACCTCCCACTTCTTCCAGAAGCTTCTAGAGTTTTCTGGAAAGAGAGGTGGAGAGGGAGGTGTAGCCATGTGGGGTAATTTGAGGAGCTCTGACCAATCCCCAATATGGATTGGCAAGGGACAGGCCTCCTTAAGTACCCAGGGTCAGCCCAGCTGGAGAGGAGTTGTCGGGTGGAAGAGATGGAGTAGAGAGTGTGGAGGCTGTCAGGGCCTTCAGGGGACTCCCCAGTCTGGGTGGGGGGGGTGACCTTGGGCCTGGGCTCGGGTGCATCCAGGAGGAGAGAAGAGACCCTGGAAGAGAGGCACATGAGAGAGCAAGGAAAGGACAGCGGGAGAAAACACCAGGAAGGACAACTGGTCGCAGCCTGGAGGGCTGGTGAGTGAGGCACAATCAGGAGGACTGCAGAGGCACGCCTGGGAGGACTAGAATTTGCAGTCAAAGATGGGTGCAGAACTAGGGGAGTAGACCGTGGAAAGAGGGACAGTGGAAAGAGGCAGCTGCAGCCATGAGGGCTGGCAGGGCCTGAATAGAGCTTACTGGAATCAGTAGCCATGTTGAGGACAGTTAGCACCAGAACCATTCTACACAGTAGGGGCTCGGGGTCCCTGCCTACAAAAGGAAATTCACTGAGACCTGGCTGAGCTAGTGTCAGGCCTAAACATGTGGTGCCAACTAATCTGGGAAATTGCAGCAAGTGAAGTCCTGGAAGAGTAATGGCCTGCAGCAAGTCAAGTGCTGGAGGAGTGATGGAGTAGAGGTCTTAAGCAAGAGACGTGCTGGAGGGAAGACTGGAGTGTATATACGGAGTGTATATAGTACTCCCAAGCAAGTTGTACTAAATACTACTGGGAATCCCATATCTCCCATCACCATCCAGGTTAAATCCCCTCAATAAAACAAAAACAAAAAAAACAAGTATATGGACTGTTCAACGACTCTGAGAGCTTGAGAGTTGAAGGCCAGGCTGGGCAGGGTGACAGACAGACCACTATATTCAGCACCCCATACGGGGGTACCGCTACATATGCTTTACTTATACTTTTTCATATATTCAAAAATACCCCCTCTTTTAATACTACATAAAGGTGGGGGGGGGGGGGGGGGGTCTAA
>BLSH010319912.1:309269-320266 GCA_018402905.1 Glandirana rugosa | reverse complement strand
GAACAAATTTTTTATTACTTTTATCTTCTACTTTTTAACTAAGACAACCGTCGAAGAAATATTGTAAAGGGGATGCAGAGGAGCACCTCCCAAACCACCCATCTACCCACTCTTCCTAGGTGATAGGTATCAGGAATTGGTATCGGTGAGTACTTAAAAAAAGTATTGGTACTCGTACTCGGTGTTAAAAAATTGGTATAGGTGCAACCCTAGTTTCTAACATTCTTTACATTTTATACATTTAAGCCAGAGAGAGAAATTATATTTTATCAGATTTCGTTACAAATGGCTATGTTTAATAAATGCTTATATCTGAAGCCATCACATCGCTGTTACCAGGAGCTATTTTTTGCTTTAGGTACCTGTTTATAAAGAAGCTGCCAACAGAATCAATTTTTCATCTTCTATTTTCATTATTTTTTAAACAAGTTTGCTGGACATTTTCCCAGACTTAAAGCTGGGCAATACATTATGATGAACTAGAAAACAGTGGATTTTTAATTTTTAGAATACTGAATAAAAGTAGAGTATTTTCCTAAATCTGGACCAAAGCCTCATAAAAATTTGAAAACTCTGGAGTAACGAAAAAGAATCCAGATTCATTTAACAGTGGAATTGACAGGACTTCATTCCAGTTTAGCAAGCTGTTAAGGTCCCATATTCAGCTTGACCTGTGATGCAAAAGATTCCAGGAAACCATTTATTTGCAGTCCAGCATGGGTACTTTGATTTCTGCATTTCAGCCCGAATTTACTTTTTTGGCTAGGTCACGTTTACTGTAATTTTGTTGATAGAAAATAAAACATGTTTTAATGCAGAAATCCTGAAAAGTATGCTCTCCTTGTCCTTGCATGGGTTACATCTCGTTGAATCAGACTCCTCTAAGGCCCTTTTCACATCTAGCAACTACGGTACATCGTGTTTTTTGTACTTTTTTTTGCATATTTTTGCCATGTTTTTTTTGGAGCAACACCATTCAATTGAATGGGCTGCCCTTTGCTGCAAAAAAATGCACCAAAGAAGCTCCTTTTTTGAGCCAACTTTGCCACACTTTTAGATAGCGCAATTTGGCATATTTTTCAAACATTTTGTGGCGTTAAAAAATGCCCTTATTGTGGTACATTTGTTGTGCCATTAAAACGAATGTCACTCAAATGCACGTTGCTTGTTTTGCTGCAATTTTAGAACGATACAGAATTGCAGGCGGAACCCCGTGATTCTAATACGCAAAGGTGTGAACAGAGCTAACTATTAGAACATACTGGCAAGTAAACTGGCTTTTACTGCTTTAAACTGGCCAGCCTGTCCACTTATGTCTGTTGTAGGGATATTAAATTGTAAGCTTCACTGGGAATATCTCAATGCTATTTAGATACATAATTATTACAAATCTTTAAATAACATATTCAGTAGAACATTAACATTTTTGTAGATGAAAAATTGAAAATACATGAATTATTATTAACAATCAAATAAAATATACAAAGGGAAAATGAATGAGCTTCCTTTCTAATAATCTTTATTTTTAAAAAATTCTTTATTTACATATTTTAGGAATAAACGTGAAGCAAGTGAATCTGTTTTTTCCTTTCAATTTCCTTTAACTTATTACTGATTTTATACGTTATTTTTATTTGTTTATTTATTTATTACATATTTGTGACATTTTAGCTATATTGTTCATTATTTAGATATGTATTCCATTTACTGATACTATGTACATTGCATTCATATATGTATTTTATTGTCAAACCTGAATTCTTTACTTAAAGAATATACAAAAAAAAACATTAAATACCATGACTAGCATTCTTGTGACCCAAGTGATTGAAGATTATTAAATATTCAAATTTTGGGGAGGAAATTTCTAAGCACTAAAAAAAAAAAAAAAATAAAAGTCTGCTTTTAGGTTCACGTGGAGGCTTTTATATCTATGCATTTGATTTGTGTTTTATACAACATTTATATGTAAGGTCACAACTTGACAGCACATAAACTGAGGTGCTATGTATTTTGTAAGCCTTTATAGCAAACAATTGGTTGGAGAGATATATGTTCTAACCTAAGTCAGGAGGAAATAATGTGCAGAAGACAGAATCCTCTGTCTATGAAACCAGCTCTGAGATAAAGAGAGGCCATGAAGCCAGACACTGAAATAAAGAGATGCCATTTGGCTGCTGCTGATTTCTGACACACAAACAGAAGTGTTCAAAATACATGATTGCAATTGCAACACAACCTGAAAAAGCAGTGTAAGCCCTTTTGTGCCTGAAACAGTAATGTTACTTTTCTCTGAGGTATATACATTTCATTTAATAGAATAGGATTTATCCAACCTAATGTTCACTTGCACATGGACTTGAGCACTTGATCTTAAACAGTTTTGATTATACACTAATATAGTGGAATAATAAGAGGAACTGCTCAGATGTTTTGCACACTTGCTAAGCTTTCAGATTCTGCAGATAATAATTCCAAATATTCCTCTATGGGGAAGTCACATACACAGGTAGATCTTGTCATTGTGCAATTGGATTTTTTATTTACCCATCTAATAAGTATCAGCATAAAGTCTGGACAGGAAAATCAAGCGCTACCAATTTCAAATTATCAAAAGATCAATATAAAATAATTGAACAGATTAATACTCTATCTACAGCTATGTTTTATATAAAACAGCAAATGCTATTTGACATCAGTTATGAATAAGCATTCTTCAAATGAGACAAAGACCACTGTGTAAAGTCCAATAACAAACAGCAATCAATCAGAATTTATCTTTTATGGGTCTGAGCTCATTAATTAGATTGGTTGCTATATGTTTCTATGTTGTACAATAAGCTGAATGTATTTTATTGGGCATTAAAACATCAATATTGAAATTCTGTTACATGTTCTACTCCTAGACAACTTGCTTAACTAAAACCGTGCAAATGTAATGTTGGCTTTGTTCTTCTATAGAATTGGGCTTGTTCTTTTTTGTTTTCATTTTAAAAGATAATTCCAAATAATCCTCTATGGGGAAGTTCCTTCTGTCTATCTGCCTATCAATCTTTATATTTGAATGCACAAGTATTTCATTAGTGTACTTAAAGTAATACAGATGTCAACAGCATTGTCAGATTGATTGATACTAATTACAAGTCTGCAAAGGTTCCTCTTGTATAACCATTCTCTATACAGAGTTGTAGTTACTGGTTAAAATGATGCCCTGTTGTCCAAACACTTGAACAGATATGTACTTTCCATACTGCATGACAAAATGAGAACCAGCATACAAAGCATGCTGTCATCAGAAGACTAGAAGTAGTAAAGCACATAGAACAAATCACTATTTTTTAGATTGCATTTACAATAATTAAGTGTTCAATATTTAAAAAAATATATTTTATTTTTTATATACTGCTATGAATTCCCGACCAATACTGCATGCTATAAAATGATTGCTTGAGTTAAACAATCAATGGATGTTGTGAGTGAAATTTGGACGTGGATTTATATAGTGGGTTAAAATGAAAGAGGCCATAACAGAACTTCCTTGACACCCATCTGAAAATGTTTATGGCCAACTGTCATACTGGTTTTCCAGCCCTACAACATTGTCTACTATATACTTGCTGTATATCTATAATGTAACCTACTATATACTTGCTCTAATTTATTGATGCACTAAATAATAAAGCATGCCATGGCGGCAAAGCAACTAACTCAGAGATCCACTTATTTTGAAAGATACATGATTCTAATGTAGACTGGTTAAGGTCAGGTGAAATCATATACAGATTTCTCTAATCATTTCAGTTGATCATAAAGATCCAGAGACGTATGCGCCCCTTATTAAAGCGGACCTATCCCCAAATAGGAAGAAAATGTCCATGTCCTACAATTAACTTAGTAGTAAGAATGGTAGCAGCTACAGAATCACTCTTTTTTTTTTTTTTTGCTATTAATACGTGAATTATGATCAACGTTTAACTGGATTGTAGAGCAATTGACGTTTAGCAGAATTGAAGCTAGCTACCCAATAGTCAACTTGAGTAGCTTATCATGTTATCCAATGTAGCTGCCATGGCAATTTTTAACCAGCTAGAGAAGCATTGCAGGTATCTACAGCAGAAACTCTGAAGTTGATTACAAAATAGCAAGAGAAAAGAAGCAGATACATTTGTAGTTGCCTTAAATCTCTGCTACAAAGTTGCTAATGTGTAATGGCCCCACCTCAACAATCTTGATAACCCTTTCATTTACAACCTTGAGATAAGAATGGTAGATCATCTGGTGGAAGACACAATGTACAATAACATTTAAAGGGAGATCCTGTATGAGTAGAGATAAGGTTTGATTACACCGCAACCATGAATTGAAACCTGCATGTTTGACGAATTGCTGCAGGAATTCGCCAATCCAAATTCTCTGTATCATAATATACGGCATTGGCTTTGAAATTATGTCAGCTGGCTTAAAAGGACCAATAATTGGGCTTTTGGAAAAGTCACCCCCCCTCACCCCCAGTGTAAAAGGATGGGGTTACAGTAACCATATTGTACTTTGTCTCTGATAGGGAATCATAGGGGTTGCTTCTGACAAACTGCATCATGTACTGCAGTGATAACAGTCTGCATGTGTTTTTTTTCACAGGGCATATTTGCTATCTGCAATAGTTTTTTTTCAAAGGTCTTTCCTTCAAATAGTAACAACAGTAGAATATGCCTGGGCAACGTGCATTAGCAAAAAAAGCTAAGAATGTTGCAGGGTAATTTACTGAGAAGATTGTGGGATACAAGACAGAGCATTGAAAACCCATACCACAACTCTCTAAACTTGGACCTTAAAAATAAAACACATTTTAATAAATTGAAAAATGAAAATGTTAAATATATATAAGTATAAATATTATTATAAATAATGTTTAACAAAAAACACTAAAAATGATGGCATGTGGGAAAATGTTAATGTGGGACAAAACAGGCCATAAACTAAAGGAAGGGGGCTGATTTTGCCAGCTCGTATGAAAGCAATTGAAGTGCCATGCTAGCATATAGGTGCTAGGCATGTGGAGGAATTATAGACATTTTTTTCTTTTGCTCCAGGAAAAAACTGGCATGGGAAGGTTGTTACTGCGATGGGTGTTGGTGAGTTCTGCTTTGAGTTCCAAGACTTTACCTGGGGGGGAAGCCTATACTTCTGTCTGCACTTCCTTTCTTGCCCTTAGAAAAATACTGTCAGGTAAAGGGCAATGAAGACTAAGGGGGTAAAATTGAGTCTGTGAATATGCTACTGTGGCTGCCTAGGTCAGGAACTGGAGGAAGGGGCTGATTTCACCAGTTTTTCAACATGTATGGCTCAGGGGCACTAAGCTATTCATAGTCACATAGAAGGAGAAGGAGGTGGAAGAGGAATAGATAAAGGAGTATGAGCAGAGGGGGTAGGAGCAAGGTGGAAGAGGAAGCTGGAGGAGGGAGGAGTAGAGCAAGGTGGAGGAGGAGGAGAAAAGGGTGGAGGACGAAGAGTCTCAGCATTTACTATTACATTTTCTTTGGTCAGACCTGATTTGCAGGAGAGCAGGCAACCTATGTCACAGGATTCCACACTTGATTTTTGCTGCTGCGGGCCCTTTCCCTTGTGTTGTGGAAAGGAGGACAGCCTATAGCTGAAAATGTTCCCTCTGAAACACTGGCATCTTTACAGTTGCAGAGCACAGGAATAGGCAGGAGCCGATTATGATTATTTTTTATTGGAAGCGGATGTAGTGTAGCAGTCTGTACCAACAGCAACAGGGGTTTGTAGTTATTTTATATAAGAGAGCCTGTTCACACTGTCAGGGGACAGGCAGATTTACCTCTCCATAAAAAACCTCATGTTGCATTGAAAGCCCTCTCAGACTGCATACTGACTGCAGGGCAAACCATAATTTATGCTGCATACTCTGGCCAGTGGTCCAAGCTTGACAACTAATGGTCAATTGAGTTCTCATTCTCACTCCAGAGTGATTGCAACAGCTCTGGACATGATGTAGGCAAGAATTATGTGCTTCAGGTGCTGACTGTCAGTGCTTCCTTCAACTGGGCCTGGTTCCTGTGGCTTAAAAAAACTCTGAAAAAGGGTGCTGCTCCTCCTTTCAGTAATCAGAGAATTGGAGACACATTAGTCATCAGAGGGGATGCTGTCACTATCAAGAAATGCAGCAAAGAAGTTGTAATGTTACACCTACACAAAGTGGTGCATTTTGGGCATGCCTCTGGGATGGTGGATAATACTTGGTCACTCTCTTTGATGCCTCAAATGCTGGGGTTCTTGTGCTGGCATTTGAGCATAAAAGGCCCTATTCACCACAAAGTGCCTCGAGCAAGGAACCCCAAGCCCTGCGAGTTGCTGCGGGTAACACTGTCCCCAAAAATCTCCCCCCACATACAACTCCTGCACCACAGCCCCTCCTTCATTTTCCTCTTCTGACTTTTGCTGCCTCTGCCTCACAGGGATTGAAGCTGTAAGCAAGGTATCTGCTGGCCATGAGACAGTAACAAGTCCTTCTCTTTCTCCTTATGCTCTGCCTCCAGGGCCCAATCTATGAGGCCATGTTGATAGGGCCTTTTTTAAGTTTGGTATGCATAAAGGGTTCACTTGTTACTGTCTATTTGTTATTTAAGCTGTTTTTATTTTTCAGCACACTATTGCAACATTTGAAAGGAAAAAAACAAAGTGCACATATTCACCTAAGTTACCTCATATTTAATCACTCATATACAATGCACCACACAGTCCCTATGGATATATAAGAGTTAAGGATACATCAGTTAGGCCTATTACCCCTGAATAATTTTGTCTTGCTGTTGGCCAATTTTACACTTTAATATCTTAAATCTAGTTGTAAAGCCATAGGCTGTATTAATTTTCTCTCCTAAATGAGCCCTAGACTTGCAATTTAAAATTGTCCTGTTGATGGCCAATTTTACACTGCTGTGTCATCTGCAGTCTCTTAATTCTTGTAGTATAAAACACCTTCCTGTAATCTTTTTCTCTAGTACATATTGACAAACTCTGCATAATTAAACATGTCCTACTGGTATCTAATTCATAATAAGAGCTTAATAGAAATTGCTTAGTGGCAGGACAGATTTTGCATCAGTGAGAACAAAGGTAGCCACAATGAACCACTGAATAGCTTCTATCTGCCTGTCAAAGTGGGTCCATTATTACTGTTTGAAAAAAAAACAAAACATGTGCCACTGCTAAACTTACCTGAGAAAAAAAAAACTGCTTTTACAAACTGAAAGGAATCAGATTGGGGGTGCTCCTGCAGTCTGTAAGTCAAGCTAATTCCAAAAGAAAGTAATCAATGCTGCAGCAAAATATGAGCTGCAATTGTACACTGTCACTCACTAGTACTGTCAGTAAAAATCATACTCCACCAAGTACAGCTTTAAGTCATCCCCTTATTTAAAGGATGTGTGTGTTTTCAATGTTGCCCTCAAAGTTGCGCGAAAATACTTTTTCTCACTGTACAGTATATTTTTAAATTGCATTGTTACAAATGCCCCATTGCAGCAGCTAGCTTCCCATGCCTTTGACAGTAGTTTGCTTATAAGCCCTAAAAATAGCCAGAATTTAACAAGATTTCCCATCCCCCATGGACTTTAAAGCCATTCAGCTTTAAGTTTGTTTTCATTGAATTTTGAACAGGATTTGTTGAACCCATGGTGAATCGAACCACTCAAACTATTGATGCCATGCTGGTGCAGCCTCTGCAGCATGGCCATCATTGAGTTCCAGTGCATGAGGAAGCCACAGATGAAGTGGTTGGCAGGCAGATGTTGGTGCTGCATTTCTGCCAGTTGAACTCTGGCCAGGTATGACCATCTAAAGTAGCCACAAGCCTTTGAGCCTGACAAATGACCCTCTTGAAGACAGGGTACTAGGGTACTTCATAATGAACAGCTTCTATACAAAGTTGAGGACATGTGCCAGGGAAGGTACATGTGCAATACTTTTCTATGTGGGCAGAGGGATAGTGCTTTTTTTCACACCTTACCTTGAATAGCTAAAGATGGAGTGTGGTCAGTGACCTCCAGGCCTGAGCCAGGAGAGCTGGCAATAGCTTTGGATCAGTTCTCTTCTGTCCCCAGGCTTACTAGCTACAGCACCACATGGGATGGATTGCTGGTTACAAGCATTCAGAAGATGAAGCCAGCAAGAAGGAAGGGGTACCAGGGACTGTGCTATCAAACTGAGACAAGTTATGTGGCGGCTCCACCTGGTGGTGTGCTCTGTCCTGCATCATTACCAACCGCCAGCATGCATTCAGTACTCAAATGGCTGGTACTTTTACCAAGGCTAATATGTTGCAGGAAGAGCTTCAATGGAGAGCAAATGAGATGCCAGGGTCTAATAGCTGTCTTCCTTCATCCAATCATGTAGAATATTTTTTTTTTAGTTTTCTTTGCATATAATTGTGAGTATACTTTGTGAGGTGAATTTTCATCACATTCACTAAGTGAAGGGAAAACTTCCCTGCAAAATTAACAGCCTATATCAACCCCATTGTGTTCAGCTGTGTTTGTAGACATTTTTTATGCAGTTGTTACTTCCTAGTCTAGACTACATATATACCACTAATCACCCATGAAGTGTGTTTTTTCTTTTTAATAACTTAACAATTAAAATGTGCCATACAAGTAAGAATACGTATGTTTTGGACATTACAGAGGTAATGCTTCATTCACACAAAATGGAATGGCCAGGGAGGCAACAAAGAAAGCAACAGCCAGTAGAGTGGCTTCAGCAACACACAGCAACCATTCCCACTATTTTTACAAACTTTCAAGTGGCCCATTCTTCCGCAGAAAGCACCACATGTTATTGGCTACATAAGTTGCCTGCAGAAGACATTGGGAAACCACACCATAGTGTGGATCAATGGTACTATTCAATTTAGGCCATGCTTTTCCTATAGACAAAAGGTAGACTCAGCAGAAAGTTTTTGTTTATCATCAATATCCAACATCTGGACAGGAGTGAGGAAAAATATCCAATGGGGACTACATTTTAAACCTTCTTCACTGCACAATTTTTAGCAACCCAGGTTAATTAGGTTGCATGCTAACGTATGTATAGGCAGGTTGCCTACAATTTGAGTTTTCTGTACTAGTCAGGTGTTTGGTTTGCCCAAGCTGGGAAAAGGTTTGACTTGTAGACCGCAGTTCCCTGGCTTTTATTCATCTTGGGCTGGCCTTCCACCCAGTGTGATACCCAGTCTGATACATACTGTATATACAGTATCTCACAAAAGTGAGTACACCCCTCACATTTTTGTAAATATTTTATTATATCTTTTTATGTGACAACACTGAAGAAATGACACTTTGCTACAATGTAAAGTAGTGAGTGTACAACTTGTATAACAGTTAAAATTTGCTGCCCCCTCAAAATAACTCAACACACAGCCATTAATGTATAAACCGCTGGCAACAAAAGTGAGTACACCCCTAAGTGAAAATGTCCAAATTGGGCCCACATTGTCAATATTTTGTGTCGCCACCATTTTTTTCCAGCACTGCCTTAACCCTCTTGGGCATGGAGTTCACCAGAGCTTCACAGGTTGCCACTGGAATCCTCTTCCATTCATCCACGAAGACATCATGGAGCTGGTGGATGTTAGAGACCTTGCGTTCCTCCACCTTCATTTGAGAATGCCCCACAAATGCTCAGAAGGGTTTAGGTCTGGAGACATGCTTGGCCAATCCATCACCTTTACTCTCAGCTTCTTTAGCAAGGCAGTGGTCGTCTTGGAGGGGCATTTGGGGTCATTATCATGTTGGAATACTGCACCCTGGCCCAGTCTCTGAAGGGAGGGGATCATGCTCAGTTGGCGTTCATGGTTTCCTCAATGAACTGTAGCTCTCCAGTGCTCATGCAGCCCCAGACCATGAAACTCCCACCACCATGCTTGACTATAGGCAAGACACACTTGTCTTTGTACTTCTCACCTGATCCTTAGTCTGCTTGTCTTCAGCAAACTATTTGCAGGCTTTCTTATGCATCATCTTTAGAAGAGGCTTCCTTCTGGGAGGACAGCCATGCAGACCAATTTAATGCAGTGTGCGGCATATGGTCTGAGCACCAACAGGCTGACCCCCCACCCCTTCAACCTCTGCAGCAATCCTGGCAGCACTCATACGTCTATTTCCCAAAGACAACCTCTGGATATGACACTGAGCACGTCATGTGCACTCAACTTCTTTGGTCGACCATGGCGAGGCATGTTCTGAGTGGAACCTGTCCTGTTAAACCGCTGTATGGTCTTGGCCACCGTGCTGCAGCTCAGTTTCTGGGTCTTGGCAATCTTCTTATAGCCTAGGACATCTTTAGGTAGAGCAACAATTCTTTTTTTCAGATCCTCAGAGAGTTCTTTGCCATGAGGTGCCATGTTGCACTTTCAGTCACCAGTTTGAGAGAGTGAGAGCGATAACACCAAGTTTAACACACCTGCTCCCCATTCACACCTGAGACCTTGTAACACTAATGAGTCACATGCAACTGGGGAGGGAAAATGGATAATTGGGCCCAATGTGGACATTTTCATATGAAATGATATGATTAGAGTTGAGCGAACTTCTAGAAGTCCGGGTTCTGCTGGTTCGGCCGAACTTCGGGACAAAGTCCGGGTTCGGGTCCGGACAGAACCCGAACTTTGTCCTGGACCCCGAACCCCATTGAAATCAATGGAGACCCGGACTTTTAGGTACAAAAAGTGTTGTAAAATAGTCCTGGAAGGTCCTAGAGGTCTGCAAAAGGAAGGAAATGTGGGTAAGGGTGGGACAAGTGATCTACAAAGAAATGGGGACAGGGAAATAACTTTAAATATTTTTTAAAAAATAAAAACATAAAAAATGCAAAAATGGAGATCATCTTCAAAATGGGTCTGAAAAGTATTAATTAACATTAGAGGCCATAGAACTGTTCTAAAATCATCTTCAAACTGTGTCAGAAAAGTATAAATA
>BLSH010319912.1:286180-301595 GCA_018402905.1 Glandirana rugosa | reverse complement strand
TAATACGTTTTATATATAGCCGGATTTGACTATTTATGTAAAAAAAAATTATAAAAAAAACTATACATAATGTCGTTTTTCATTTTTTTTTTTTACACAAAAAAAAGTTTTAACAACGAGAAATTGGTGAACGGCTGCCGACTAGTCGTAAACTGCCGCTGTTTCACCGCGACATTGCGCTTAGCGGTAGTATGCTGCCGCCGGCGCTTGAGCGCGGCACACGCGCGCGCGCGGGGGATCCGCGCCCGCGACGTTGCCGTAAATAATGTCCCCGAAAGTCTGCCTCTGTTTACATTTACAGAGGCAGGGGAATAATGTTATTGGCAGGGCGATCTACAGGGCCAGGCCAAAAATCATTGGCCTGGCCCTGTAGATTGAAAGCCCCTGTAATAAATGCCGTTGCAGCGCCCGCGCCTAGGGGGCGCGCGCGCGCACACGGCGCGAGTTCGCGGCCGCCGTCGTATGATGGCGATTCGCGTTACAGCGCCACTTTGTCGCCGTCAAATGCTGATCAGCCGTCGGCAAGTGGTTAAAGAGCAACAATTTTGAAAAAAAACACATTTTTTTTTTTTACTTTTTGCTGTAATACATATCAAAAAAAATATTAAAAAAAAATGTATTTATCAGTTTAGGCCGATATATATTTTGCATAATTTTGGTAAAAAAAAAATTGCAATAAGCGTATATTAATTGGTTTGTGCAAAAGTTATCACGTTTACAAACTTTGGGATAAATTTAGGGACTTTTATTTTTTTTTATTGTTTTTGCTGGTAATGGCGGCGATCTGCAACATTGCGGCGGACAAATCTGACCCCAAATTACACTTTTTGGGGACCAGTGACATTATGACTTTGATCAGTGCTATAAAAATGTAGTGATCAATGTAAAAATGACGCTGGCAGGGAAGGGTTAACTCTAGGAGGGCAATCAAGGGGTTAAGTGTGTTCTGGTGACCAGAACTGGACTGAGTACACCAGATGTGGCCTAATCAGAGTTTTATAAAGTGGCAGGATTATAGTTTTATTCCTGTAGTATATCCCATTTTTTATGCATGCTAAGGTGTGCAGTAACATGAAACAACGTGTTTCACAGAGGAACTCTGTACATTTGAGTGCTGCACACAGTATATGGCTCATCTCTAAGCGGGGATAGCTCCATAATTAACCACTTCCTTACTGGGCACTTAAACCCCCCTCCTGCCCGGACCAATTTTCAGTTTTCAGCGCTGTCGCTCTTTGAATGACAATTGCGTGGTCGTGCGGCGTTGTACCCAAACAAAATTGGCGTCCTTTTTTTCCCACAAATAGAGCTTTCTTTTGGTGGTATTTGATCGCCTCTGCGTCAGTTCTAATCGCCGCTATAAACAAAAAAAGAGCAACAATTTTGAAAAAAAAACAATATTTTTTACTTTTTGCTATAATAAATATCCAAAAAAAGAATATAAAAAAACAAATTTATTCATCAGTTTTGGCCGATATATATTCTTATACATATTTTTGGTTAAAAAAATCGCAATCGGCGTTTATTGATTGGGTTGCGCAAAAGTTATAGCGCCTACAACTATGGACATTGATTTATGGCGTTTTTATTATTATTTTTTTTTTACTGGTAATGGCGGCGATCTGCGATTTTTATCGGTACTGCGATATCGGGGCGGACATGTCGGACGTTTTTGACACTTTTTTGGGACCAATGACATTTATACAGCGATCAGAAATTTAAATATCCACTGATTACTGTATAAATGTCATTGGCATTGAAGGGGTTAACCTGCAGGGGCAGTGAAGGGGTTAACAAATGTTCCCTGGGTGTGTTCTAACTGTGGGGGGGTGGGGTTGACAGGGGCATGACAGATCTAACTGATCCCAGTGACAGGGATCAGTAGATCTGGCATGCCCCTCTTCACAGAACGGGGAACCGTCGTGTTTACTTCGGCGGTTCCCCGTTCCTCCTCTCTGTAAGGAGATCGCGGGTCTCCGGCGGACATCGGGTCCGCCCGACCCGCGGGCACGCTCCCGCAGCGTGCAGCGGCACGTGCACGCGCCGCTCGCGCCCGCGGGAGCGCGTGCAGCACGAGCCAAATGGGAGGACGTCAATAGACGTCCTCCCGGCATTTTAGAGCCGCGCTGTAGCCGTCATTCGGCTATAGCGGCGGCGCGAGGAGGTTAATGAGCACACACAAGCGTGAAAGGTGCCCTCGTGTTCAAAGCGAATGGTCCCATCCATGTGTGCATATCCATAAAGTCTAACTCCATCTTTCCTTGTACATTAAATAGTTAATTTGGACCAAGCTAATCCAAACAAACTATTTATTTTACTAATTATTGCAGCTTCTGATACTGCTGTATAAACTGTATGTAGCTATTGCTACATACAGTATACAGCACAGTGTTACAGCAGGGATAGAGGGACTTCCCATCTGCTATTGGAACAAATAGCCATTCACAGGAAACCTTGTATTTTTTATCAATAAATACAAGGCTTCAGAAAATGAATCAAAAAAGAATAAAAAAAGATGGGGCTACTGTGGGGCTGATGGGTGGGGAGGGGGTTCAAATCAGAGGGGGTAGCAGGACACAAAGTACAAGTGGAGGCAGCTTCTATAAAAAAATTGGTCCTGGATACCTATATAGAGTAGATGCGAGTAGAGGAAGAGGGCACCAGCCTTCTGGGTGGAAAGGAGCCGTTATGGGTAGACAATAAAACCCATTGCAGTACAAAGGAGATGATGAAAAAAGTGGATAAAACTCACTTTTAGCAGTTATGGGTAGAGATTAAAACACAATGCAGTACAAAGTAAACAATGAGAAAAAATGGACAAAATTCCCTTTTGGAAGTGAAAAAGGGTTGTGGACCGTCTGGAGAGCGATGACTTTTGCTCAGGAGGGCAGATGCCTGTGGTGTGAAGCCTGCAGATAGAAGGTCCGGCTGTTCAGCTTGCAGGTTGGATGTTCGGCTTCAATATGCGGGGGGGTGTCAGCAGCTGTGGATGGAATGTCAGGCTGCTCGGGAAATCGGATGCAGATGATGATCAAGATGAATGGTGGTGGCAGCAGATGAGGTGCATCCACAGATCCAAATTAAACGGTAGACTGGTCAGGGAGTGAGGGTGGTTGCGGCTAGAGCTGCCCAGCTGCTAAGAGGGGAAGGCTGAGGGAGATTGCTGAGAACTCTCTGGTTGTAGGGCTGCCTTAGGAATTGTGATTGTGGTGTTCTGTGGTGAGATGGAAGCTGAGCCAAGCTGTAGGCTGACCACAAAGCAGGGGCACTGATTGTCCTGCAGTGCATCGGCATCCTGGATCTGTCAGTGTGCTCAGAGAATGTTGGTTGGGTCCGGGAGACCACGAGGATGAAGTGGTGACATAGATGGGGGCATGGTTATGCATTTAAGGGCTCCACCCCTTGATGAAACCAATGATGAGAGGGGCAGCTACGGATGGGTATAATTTATAGAGGACTTGGGAGGGGCTAAGTTCAAGATTAACTCCCACCAACGTTTTGAATAGCAGTTCTAGTACAAGTTGATCTGTACCTCATCCACTGCCACCGCCATTCATCCTGATATTCATCTGCATCCGATGTCCCAAGCAGCCTGACATTCCATCCACAGCTGCCAACACACCCCTGCATATCCAAGCCTGGACTCCAACCTGCAAGCCATCGACCTGAACAGCTGGACCTTCTATCTGCAGGCTTCACACCACTGCACCATAGGCATCTGCCCTCCTGAGCAAAAGTGAGATTTATCCACTTTTTTTCATCATCTCCTTTGTACTACATTGGATTTTTTTCTCTACCCATAACTGCTCCTTTCCACCCCAGAAAGCTGGCACCCTCTTCCTCTACTCAAATACAAGGCTTTCACTGATTGGTTGAGGTGAGAATTGTGGTATTATCCACCCACCTCCTACCTCAGCCAATCAGTCTTGTATTCATTCATAAAAATACAATATCTCTAGTGAATGTCCAAGAAAATCTCATCTTGATTTTGTTCCGACAGCAGATGGGAAGTCACCATACTGCTGCTGAAACACAGCACTGTATACGGTGTGTAGTGAAAAACATTCAGTTTATATAGCTCTGACAGTGGCAGCCACAGTTAATATAGGAAATAGTTGATTTGTGACAGCTTGGTCCAAATAATTTATCTAAAATTAAGACAGAGAAAACTGAGTACTGTCGGTGATACTTTTTTTACTTGCACTAACATAAAATTTTTCAGGACAAGCTTTCGGGGTATCTCCCCTTCTTCAAGGTCCAAGCAGTACTGAATAAAAACAGTTTTAGCCAAATGTTAAAAAAAGAGAGAAAAAAAAAAATAAAAAAAACCTCTGAGAGAAAGGAGAGAGGAAAAACAAACAAATACAAATTAATGTATAAGGCCATGGTAATGTAACTAGCTGTAGAGATAGTGAGATAAGGCAGGCAGAGTTACAGACTGGGTAGGGGAGGGGGGTGACAGCCACAGAGGGGGTCGTAAAACTTTAGAATAATGAGTGAGAAAACTTATATCCAAGTTTAAGCCGTTATTTTTTGTGTCAAAAAAAAAAGAATCATTCTTAGTTCAAACGTTTTCCTTTCCTGCATGGTTCTGAAATGCCCTTTAAAAACTAAAACATTGAGGGTTTTCAATAGTGTGGTCCGGTTGTGAAAAATGATGTCCCACCGGTGTGCAGAAATCATCTTCTTTATGATTTTTGATGGAATGTCTGTGTAAATTCATCCTTGTTTGCAATTTCTGTCCTGTTTCCCCAACATAAGATCCTTTGTTGCACCTACTGCATTGAATGAGGTATACCACATTACTAGAGGTACAGCTGTATGATCCCATGATATTGAAGGTTCCATTTGTGTGTGTGACACTTTTGGATAGATTGATCTGGTTGCACAGTTTGCAACGTTTTTTATTGCAGGGTTTTTTCTCTTTTTTAACATTTGGCTAAAACTGTTTTTATTCAGTACTGCTTGGACCTTGAAGAAGATAGAGATACCCGAAAGCTTGTCCTGAAAAATGTTATGTTAGTGCAAATAAAAAAAGTATCACGGACACTACTCAGTTTTCTCTGGCACAATTGCACTAATATGGCTACAATCACCTCTAAAATTAAGGTAACGCTTAACTTTCCCCTTTGAAACTTCTCTTTGCTGTTTATTTGTCAGATTGCTACCTTATTAGGAAACAATAACATATCCAATGTTTTTAAAAGGGTGTGGTATATAAAAACAACCCAATAAAGTAGTATTAAATAATCAATACTTTTTATCCTGAAAACAACCTTCGAATTTTGGTCATATATAGTGTAGTGGCAATTAAAAGAAACTAGGACTTTCTGAAATGATGACCAAACCAGTAAAAGATTCAGAGAAAGCTGTATTGAAGGTGGATTTATGAAATGCAAGGTACAAGACTGTGACAAGGACAAAAGAGCAGGTAAAAAAAATGGAAGAAAACGTGTTATGGAGAGAATAAATATAAAAGAGTAAAATCATTCTGTTCTCTGGGATCCATGATAAATGATGACAATGATGCATCCCAGGAAATAAAAGCAAAAGAAGCTGCTGTGGAGAGATGTTATTATTCACTAAAGACATTTATGAGATCAAGGATTTTGTCACAGAAATCTAAAATTCTGATTGATAGAATTATTCTCAAATCTATGGATACTATGAAACAAAGACTCGGATGCTAACATAAGCAGAGCTGCAGAAAGAGCCAACAAATAGGGAAGGTAGAACTCTGGGGTGTAGGTAATAAATAGAGAGGATACAAATATGATAAATATTAACTGTATATAACAAAATTAACCTTAAATTATAGTAGGATATTAAAGAAGCCAAAATGTAGGATTTTTGAGACTGACAGGTTTTATTTATAGTGTATATTCAGGCATTCTCCAAATGTATTCACTAACCTCCCTCTCTCCTCTAGAACAGTGGCCTCCAAAATGCAGCCCATGGGCTAGATATTGCCCTTTGCTAGCCTTTATCTGGCCCTTGCGGCACTATTCCTCCCATTGACATCAACAATGCAGCATCATTCCTTCCACTGACACTGTGATGGGGGATAATTCTTCCCAATAATAAAAATGATGGGGCACTTATTCGCTTATCTGTTCTATTGCCATGCAATTAGAGCAGGTTTTCTTCCCCAGCACAGAAATCACAGCTGTATCCAAATCACGTCAGTATTTCATCAAAATTGTATCACAATTGCATCAAGTCACATTGCAACTGCACTTGAAAATTGCACTGCATCAGTGTGAACCTAGCCAATGCTGGTCCTGCCAGTTACATTTTATTTCCTTCTTTGCTTCATTCAGGTGATGAGTGTGAGGAGTCAAGTATGCTCTAATTTGCATCTAGCAACCTATATAAGGCTGACGAACTGCCATATGGGACAGATTTGGGAGCCTGAGCTGGTAATCATTAGGTACCAATGCTATCATATGAGAATTAAAAAAGTTAGTCATACAGTATCTCACAAAAGTGAGTACACCCCTCACATTTTTGTAAATATTTTATTCTATATTTTCATGTGACAACACTGAAGAAATGACACTTTACTACAATGTAA
Source organism: Glandirana rugosa (assembly GCA_018402905.1). Classification (NCBI taxonomy): domain Eukaryota; kingdom Metazoa; phylum Chordata; class Amphibia; order Anura; family Ranidae; genus Glandirana; species Glandirana rugosa. The sequence goes on along the minus strand of BLSH010319912.1, from coordinate 295,021 downwards.
AGTAGTGAGTGTACAGCTTGTAAATCAGTGTAAATTTGCTGTCCCTTCAAAATAACTCAACACACAGCCATGAATGTCTAAACCACTGGAAACAAAAGTGAGTACACCCCTAAGTGAAAATGTTCAAATTGGGCCCAAAGTGTCAATATTTTGTGTGGCCACCGTTATTTTACAGCACTGACTTAACCCTCTTGGGCATGGAGTTCACCAGAGCTTCACAGGTTGTCACTGGAGTCCTCCTCCACTCCTCCATGATGACATCACGGAGCTGGTGGATGTTAGAGACCTTGCGCTCCTCCACCTTCCATTTGAGGATGCCCCACAGATGCTTAATAGGGTTTAGGTCTGGAGATATGTTTGGCCAGTCCCTCACCTTTACCCTCAGCTTCTTTAGCAAGGCAGTGGTCATCTTGGAGGTGTGTTTTGGGTCGTTATCATGTTGGAATACTGCCCTGAGGCCCAGTCTCTGAAGGGAGGAGATCATGCTCTGCTTCATTATGTCACAGTACATGTTGGCATTCATGGTTCCCTCAATGAACTGTAGCTCCTCATTGCTGGCAGCACTCATGTAGCCCCAGACCATGACACTCCCACCACCATGCTTGACTGTAGGCAAGACACACTTGTCTTTGTACTCCTCACCTGGTTGTTGCCACATACGCTTGACACCATCTGAACCAAATACGTGTATCTTGATCTCATCAGACCACAGGACATGGTTCCAGTAATCCCTGTCCTTAGTCTGCTTATCTTCAGCAAACTGTTTGTGGGCTTTCTTGTGCATCATCTTTAGAAGAAGATTCATTCTGGGTTGACAGCCATACAGCCCCCAATTTGATGCAGTGTGTGGTTTAGGGTCTGAGCACTAACAGGCTGACCCCCCACCCCTTCAATCCTCTGCAGCAATGCTGGCAGCACTCATACATCTATTTCCCAAAGACAACCTCTGGATATGACGCTAAGCATGTGCACTCAAGATCTTTGGTCGACCATGACAATGTCTATTCTGAGGGGAACCTGCCGTGTTAAATCTCTGCATGGTCTTGGCCACTGTCCTGCAGCTCACTTCCAGGGTCTTGGCAATCTTCTTATAGCCTAGGCCAGGGATATGCAATTAGCGGACCTCCAAATGTTGCAGAACTACAAATCCCATGAGGCATAGCAAGACTCTGACAGCCACAAGCATGACACCCAGTGGCAGAGGCATGATGGGACTTGTAGTTTTGCAACAGCTGGTGGTCCGCTAATTGCTTATACCTGGCCTAGGCCATCCTTATGTAGAGCAACAATTCTTTTTTTCAGATCCTCAGAGAGTTCTTTGCCATGAGGTTCCATGCTGAGCTTCCAGTGACCAGTATGAGACCTGTAACACTAATGAGTCACATGACACCGGTGAGGAAAAATGGCTAACTGGACCTAATTTGGACATTTTCACTTAGGGGTGTACTCACTTTTGTTGCCAGCAGATTAGACATTAATAGCTGTGTGTTGAGTTTTTTTGAGGGGACAGCAAATGTACACTGTTATACAAGCTGTACACTCACCACTTTACATTGTAGCAAAGAGTCAGTTCTTCAGTGTTGTCACATGAAAAGATATAGTAAAATATTTACAAAAATGTGAGGGGTATACTCACTTTTGTGAGATACTGTGTATACAATATGTATCACACTGGGTATCACACTGGGTGGAAGGCCAGCCCAAGATGAATAATGGTTAGTTTCATTCCTAATTAAAATTCTGATGAATTTTTGGAAATTCGGATGTATCCGAATTTCCGAATTACAATAGTACCGAATTTAAACGAATTCGAAATAACTAAAAAAAAAATTCTGAGGAAATTCGAATTTGAATATTTTTCGTATCATTTTCAAATACTTTTCGAATTCGAATAATTTTCAAATTCGAATTTTAAAAATTTTCATATTCGAATTGTTTTCCAATTTCCAAAGAGAACAAAAAAGAATAGAAAACAAAGGAATAAAACAGTAAAAAACAAAAAACAATAGACTAGAAAAGAATATAACAGAAAACAAAAGAATAGAATGCAACAGAGTAAAACAGCTCTGTTCCACTCCGCCACATTATATTCTTTCATTTTCTGTTATATTCCCCTCTATTGTATTCTATATTTTTCCATTCTATTCCTCCACTTTCCACTCCACCCCATTCTCCTTGGAAATTGGAAAACTATTTGAAAAAAAAAGGAATTCGAAATTCGAAAACGATTTGAATTTGAAAACAATTCAAGTTTGAATTTGAAAACTTTTCAATTTCGAAAACTATTCGAAATTGATTCAAAAACTTTTCTAATAGATTTGAAAATGAATAAACAAAACAAATTCCGAAAACAAATTAAACAAATGAAACTGATCTATCTATGGGCGGCACAGTGGTTTAGTGGATATCACTTTCGCCTGGCAGCGAAAGTGTCACTGGTTCGAATCCCAACCAAGACACTAGCTGCCTGGAGTTTATATGTTCACCCTGTGCCTGCGTGGGTTTCCTCTCACACTCCAGGGACGTGCTGGTGGGTTAATTAGATACTGTCCAAATTGGCCCTAGTCACACAGGGTGTGCAAGGTGTGCCAGTGCACACCCTAATCACCCCATGTGGTGCAGAATCCCTCTATTTGGACCCCTGATATTTCACCAAAGCTCCCTGATGGAGCTCCTAAAAATATTGCAAAAAAAAAATAAAAATAAATAAGAAAAATACAATTGTAAAAAATAGTATAACGTAAAAACTACTGACACCAATCTCTGCCCTACTGACACTGTCAGTATATATACACATGCACAAACATGCATATGTGTTTGAGCTTTGGGGTGCACACCCTAATGCAATAGGCTGCGCACACCTATTGCCCTAGTGTATGTATGAATGTGAGTTAGGGTCCTTAGTTTGTAAGCTCCTTGAGGGTAGGGACTGATGTGAATGTACAATGTGTATGTAAAGCACTGCGTAAATTGACAGCGCTATATAAGTACATGAAATAAAAATAAATAAAAGTAAACAATCTTATGTAAATAACAAATCGAAACGAAATTAAACTAAACAAATTTTTTCGCTCTGCACATGTCTAATGTGAGGGGTGTATGCATTTTTGTGAGATACTCTATACTCCCTCATAACTGTTAATGTGGGTATTCTGCCTTAGTTCCCCCTTTGCCTGTGACAGCGGGCAGAGGATCCTTTCCCCCACAGCCACTGTTACAATTGAAATCGGCATGGCTGTGTGGGCAGAGGTAGAGAGTAGCATCATTCATTCACTGCAATCTGTGAGCAAATAAACTACAAGTCCCAACTTCCACTGCAGCATATGACCTTGTACCTTCAATGGACTGCAAGCGTGCTTATCAGCGAGCTCATAATCTATTCACAAGTCCTCCAGCCTTCCAACAGAAACCCATACAGTGCTACAGGCAGAAAGCTGGAGAACTGACATTGCACTTGTGATCCACTAATTATGGGTGCAATTCTTTGCAGGCTCCTGGGGAAAAAAATAAATGCATATTATCTTTAACTGCAAACTATGTGCATTTATTATTTTTCCCCCAATGGTGAACTTATACTTTAAAGTATTATTAAACTCTAAATGTACATACTAGCACACTATGGTATAAAACTGCAGGGGGCACATTTAAAGTGGTTGTAAATCTTTATTTTTGTTTTTAAATAACAAACATGTTATACTTACCTACTCTGTGCAATGGCCCAAGATCCTCTTCTTCTGGGGTCCCCCGCCGGCGCTCCAAGCCCCTCCTCTTTATCGGGTGCCCCCATGGAAAGCCACTTCCCCTGGGGACTTGGCCAATGGCCCTGCTGCTATCAATCAGTTCAATGAGGAGGGAGACAGTGGCTGGAGACGCTACTCTTCTGCACAATGCTGGATCGGATCGGGCTTAGGTAAGAAAAAGGGTGGGGGGGGCATTACAGTGGAAGCTGCAGCACAGAAGGTTGTTCACCTTAATGCATAGAATGCATTAAGGTGAAAAACCTTAAGGCTTTACAACCACTTTTAAAAAAAAAAGGTTTATAGAGTTTAAAGCGGAGTTCCACTTAAAAGTGGAACTTTCGCTTATCTGATTCCTCCCCCCTCCGGTGCCACATTTGGCACCTTTCAGAGGGGTGGGGGGAGTGGATACCTGTCTTTGACAGGCACCCTGTCCCCACTTCCGGGAGACTGGACCGTGGCAAAGTACGTCAGCAGCTTGGTCCCCCTCCTCCTCCCTCCCCTTCTGCCAGGCCAGTGAGAGAACACAGCTTGCTTTGCACATGCGCAGTAGGGACCTGGCCGTGAAGCCAAAAGGCTACACTGCCGGGTTCCCTTACCGCCAATGGCCGCAGCAGAACCCGACAGCTGATGGAAACATCAGCTGCGGTGCCAACATGTAAGGTAAGGTAAGGCTCGGTTTCCACTATTGCGACCCCAAAGTCACACGATATAGGGTGCCACTTTGCAGGGTAACTTTATTGCGACTTTGGGTGCAGGTTTGATCCAACTTTACACTCTCTGGATCAAAGTTGCATCAAAAGTCGGAACAAAGTAGTGCAAAAACCTTTTTGGAGTTGCTGCAACTTGAATCGCACCAATTAGAATAGGGACCATTGAAATACATGGATTTTGACTTGTCATGCTACTTCACATGTGTCAAGTCGCACAACAATTAGCCGTAGTGGAAACAGAGCCTAAGTGTCCTAATGTTAAAAGTCAGCGGCTACAGTATGTGTAGCTGCTGACTTTTAATTTTTAAAGGGACAGGCAGACCCCCGCTTTAAGTCAGGCTCCAAAAAGTTTTATTTAGTGTTATCAGAAAATATACTGTGTATATTAGTGATTCTAAAGGATACTTTTTATATTACATTATTATAAATTATACTTACCTGCTGTGTGCAATGGTTTTGCACAGAGCAGGAACCCCCAATACTCTTTGGGGTCCCTGGCCAGAGTTCCCACCATAGGAAGCCGCTTGCTAAGGGGGCACATCTGCAGGCTTGATCCTGAGCCCCGCTGCCTGCATCTATAGACAGAGAGCTCAGCCCCGCCCTCCATTCCCTCATCATATGATTTGATTTGACTGCCGAGCCTCCTGTGAGGAGGGAGAGAACAGAGAGAGATGCTACCATTGTGCACAGCACTGGGTTGAGATTGGGCTCTGGTAAGTATAAGGGGGCTGGAGGGGAGCTACATAGAGAATGTTTACCTTTAGAACCACTTTAAGCGTGATTACTAAAATACATGGTGTGTGCAAATGTAACAAAGTCTCAACTTTTTGTTTAAGGAAATATGCTCAAATTTCGTGCCTCTGAAAATAAAAAAAGTATAGAATAATATTTAATACATGCACACTATAGTCTGTTTATTGTCTCTACAAGTACATTCCATCAGATCATGAAAATGTCAACAGAGGAGGTGACAAAAGCCATACATACCCATTTACAGTTTTATTAAAATCTTTTATTGTTTCTGATAAATCAGCTCTCGCCTGTGAGTTGTGTATGAAATAAAAAGAGAAGCCCCGAGGCAACTTTTTAAAAATGCAGTGTGATCCTCTGAGGCTTTCAAATGCAATATAGCAACATGCTACTAATTAAGATAAAGTTATCATTTTTAAGTTATACCAGAAATGCAATTAAGCCTGCTACAGAGAACTGTGGCAATCAATTTTATACAAATTATTCAGTCCAATAAAGACAGGATAAAAAGTGAGCATTTGGTGTGATGTGCTTAAAGCTTTGTATATGTGCACATCAATCACCAGCCATCCTAAAGACTGTCTACATATAGCTAATCTTTGCCATTCATGTTCTGCTATCACTTGTTTAGCGAACACAAAAGGAGAGCGAAATGTTCAAAGAAGTTTTCATCTAAACACAGTAATACTAAGATCTTTTTATACTTGCTTGATAATATGAAAGGAAGTTGTGTTTTCCAGTATGTGATGCTATAAAAGTGACACATTTGTATCTCTTCCTAACCCATTTTCAGAAGGACGAGTATGCATAATTTTGAATTATTTTCAGTGGTGGTATGTCTACACTACAGGCTCATTTGGCCTCATGTATAAACGTGTCTGGAATAAAAACTGCTTGTATATTCACCATAGCAATCAATCAAATTCTTTTATTTTCTATTCTTCATTTTTCAGCTGGGATTTGAATCTAATTGACGATTAGAAAGGTAAAAGAATGATGCAGGGCAAACAGCAAATTTCAGAAATGGTTATACATAGTGCCTATTGAAAATATCATGTAAAATCAAAGAGGCCTTTTAGTAACTTTTCAAGTTCGCATTTGCACATTTCTAACATCTCGCAATACACAGTAGGAGCCGGTTCACACAGGGACGACTTGTCAGGAGACTTGAGTCGTCTGACAAGTTGCGCTCCATGCATTGCAATGAAACCGTTCTATTAGGAGCGACTCAAGTCGCTCAGACTTAAAAAAAGGTTCCTGTATTACTTTGGGGATGACTACAGGTGACTTGCATTGACTTCTACTACAGAAGTCGTTTGCAAGCCGCACTGAAGTCGCACTGTGCAGGATAGCGCTGAGTCGCCCCGCAATTTGGCTCGCCCCTGTGTGAACCGGCTCTAACAGTAGCATTTATCAATTTAAAAAAGCACTACATTTTAATCATTTAAAGCGGAGTTTCACCCAAAAGTGGAACTTCCACTGGTTGGATTCCCCCCTCTGGTGTCACATTTGGCACCTTTCAGGAGGTAGGGGGAGGAAGACACCAGTCTTTAGACAGGTGTCCTTTTCCACACATCCTTGAGCTCTGGCCAATGGCCGTAGCCATCAGCAGCCGGGCTCCCTCTTCCTCCGCCGCCGCCATTGGCGGTTTGCGTGCACAGCACAGACCCGCCCATGAAGCCGAACGTTTACACGTCCAGGTTCCCTTAACCTCGATGCCAGCGGCAGCACTCATCCAACGATCCGAAGATCAGTGGGCGGTGCCGACATTGCTGGACTCCAGGACAGACAAGTGTCCTAAAGTTAAGCGTCAGTAGCTACTGTATGTAGCTACTGTATGTGTAGCCCTGACTTTTAAGGCAGACCTCCTCTTTAAGGACCAAGCCTCTTTTTGAGATTCGTTGTTTACAAGTTAAAATTAGGTTTTTTTGATATAAAATTACTTAGAACCCCCAAACATTATATATTTTTTTCCAACACCCTAGGGAATAAAATGTTGGTCGTTGCAATACTTTATGTCACAGCGGTCTTACAAGTGTGATTTCTTTGGAAAAAAAAACACTTTTTTGAATTAAAAAATAAGACAACAGTAAAGTTAGTCCAATTTTTTTCCTATATTGTGAAAGATAATGTTACGCCGAGTAAATTGATACCCAACATGTCATGCTTCAAAATTGCACCCGCTTGTGGAATGGTGACAAACTTTGGCACTTAAAAATCTCCATCAGCGATGTTTAAAAATGTCTACAGGCTACCAGTTTAGAGTTACAGAGGAGGTCTAGTGCTAGAATTATTGCTCTTGCTCTAATGATTGTGGCAATACCTCACATGTGTGGTTTGAACACTGTTTTCATATGTGGGCGCAACTTCCTTATGCATTAGCTTCTGCGTGCGAACTCGGTGGGGCGGGGTAATTACATTTTTTTTTTCATATTTATTTTACTTTTTATTTTTACACAGTTCATTTAAACAAAGTTGGGTCAGTTTTATTCCTATTACAAGGAATGTAAACATTCCTTGTAATAGAAAAAAGCATGCCAGGACCTCTTAAATATGAGATCTGGGGTCAAAAAGAACTCAGATCTCATATTTACACTAAAATGCAATAAAAAAATAAATAAATGTCATTTAAAAAAAAGTCACTTCTGCCCTTCAATGCTATGGAGCCAAATGGGCGGCATCTTGGGCTCACTCGGAATCCATCATCTGAGGGTAGATGACCCGATTGTCTCCGCCATTACCGGCAGGTCCAGTAAGCAGCAGAGACGACGGGAAAGTAGCGGGGGGCACCTCTCCTGCCCCTGATAAAAGTGATTTTTGTGGTGAATCCGCCGCAGAGACCACTTTTATCTGAAAGTGGGCCGCCCACTGTTTAACCACCTCAGGACCGCCCACCGTCAAATGACGGCGGAGCGGTCCTGCTCTCCCAGCGGGTGGACCTCATATGACGTCCTCCCTTTAAGCCGGGATTGCGCGCGATCGGGCGCGCGCATCCCGGCTCTTTCGGTGTCGGCGTGTCCCCAGGACACGCCGCTTCACCGACAGGGGTGAACAGCCATTGGTTATGGCTGTTCACCCCGTGATCGGCTGTGACGAACTCACAGCTGATCACAAACGGCACGCCCGCCGTTCGCACGGCGCATGCGCACGATCGGGAGCGCGCTGCGCGTGCGTGTCGGTGGCGGCATGTTCCTGGGGAACACTGCCTGTCACCGACACAGGTATCAGCCGCCGGCTGGCGGCTGATACCTTGTGATCGGCTGCGATCTACTTCACAGCCGATCACATACAGTGTAAACAGAGCGGTAACTCACTGTTACCAGCTCTTCTCTCCTCACACAGAGTCCAGTGTGAGGAGAGAAGAGCTGGGATCAGTGAGTTACTGATCTGTAAAGTAAAAGCACACTGACACCTCCCCCCCACCCCCCCAATGCACCAGTCACCCAACAGTCACCACATATGCCCCCATAAAGGGTACCTGTCATCATAAAGTGTACCTGTCAACAGACTGCCATCATAAAGAGCACCTGTCACCCATCACCCGTCAGTGACCGTGGCATGTCACCCGTCACCCGTCACTGACCACCGCCAGTCACCCGTCACCCATCTACGGTGCCAGTGACTGCCCACTACCCACTGTC
>BLSH010319912.1:258500-274796 GCA_018402905.1 Glandirana rugosa | reverse complement strand
CCTCTTCGTCACTTTCTACTGAGCGGACTGTATGGGAAAAGTTTTTATGGATCAGGGTCACTACTTCCGCCTTGCGTCCCTTGGCCGGGGAGCCAAAGGCCTTGCCCACCCAGAGCTTGCAGAGTCGGGACAGATCATCCGCTCCAAGGTGTGTCTCCTGTAGTAGTGCCACGTCTGCTCCCAAGCACCTCAGATGTCTTAAGATCTGCATACGCTTGTGAGGAGAGCGTAGCCCCTTGACATTCCATGATACTACTTTTATGTGATCCCTAGAACCTGGAGATGCCATGGCTGTATCAAACATGTAGTAAGAGGTACCCCTAGCATAGGGATGTTCATAACAGAAATGGCTTCCACTTGAAAAGGAACCATAGGTTCATCAGAGGTTGCAAAAAAAACAATCAATGTGTAAACTACATTGGGGTTACATTCAGGCCTAACTGTACTAACAGATAGAACTACAGCAAGTAGGGGAACGAAACCCCTAAAACATCTTTGCGACTTCACTTTCTTCCTCATGGAGCACAACCCACCAAGACTCCAGCCCGGAAGATCTCCCCATGGTAGTCAGGTGAGTTAGAGCTCCGAGGAGGAGAAAGAGAAAGCAGGGTGAAAGGAAAGGTGTGATGGAGAGGGGGATGGCTGAGAGGGCAATTACAAATAACTTGCAGAGAGATGCGGTTAAGAAGTGGGAAATATCAGATCGGGGGGGGAGGTAGGCCAGCAGGGCCCAGTTGCAGTAGAGATTTTTGAACCAAAACTCTTGTGAATCATGAGCAATAGCCCGGATATAGCAGGGCGTCTCGGGCCGAGCATTGAAACCGAAACAATAACAAAGTAGTGCCAGGACCACAAGAGCAATGTTCTGATTACCTGCAGTTAGTGCTATAAGAGAGACTGCTTGTCCATGTTCAGATTCGAACTCGCAGACTAGGGGTCTGGGAGCAATAATAGGGGTATGTCTCTCTCACCTGATATGTGTTGGCGTTGATAGAGTCTTACAGGGTCAATCATTATTTGTGGAAGAAACGCTTCTCCGAAGGGCCGAATCTCACTCTCTTGACTGGGGGCTTCTCTGGACTTGGCAGTTGTCGGCCGGATGAGATGGAAGATTTCCTGGAGAGAGGCGAGTCATGAGGAGAGGCAGAGGTTTCCTGTTCCATAACCGACTGGATCATGTCTTCTATATAGCGCTCCGCTTCTAGGGGTGATTTAAAAGACAATCTTTCTCCAGCGGGTGATTGAATGTAGAGAATGGCCGGATAGGCCAAGCTGAACTTGATCTGATGTCCGTGCAGGGTGGAGCACACTGCCGCAAAGGCCTTGCGTTTGTTCATGACCTCGATAGAATAATCTGCGAAGATTAGGAGTGGCTCGTTTTCGAAGGTCAGCTTACGTTCCTTTCGGAAACGTTGGAGAATCGCCTGCTTGTCAGTGTAGTTTAGGTATTTGACAATGACTGGGCGAGGTTTAGAACGTGCGTCATTTATTTGTCCAATGCGGTGTGCTCTCTCCACGACGCATGGGGTGCGTAGTCCCAGCTGTTCCGGAAGTGTGGTGGAGCAGAGAGTGGCCAGGGAGGAGTGTGGGACCGACTCGGGCAGACCTACAATGCGCAAGTTGTTGCGTCTGGATCTGTTCTCCAGGTCATCGACTTTCTCTTGCAAGTCTTTTTGCAGAGTCAGTAACTTGGCCACTGAGGCCGACAGTGCTGTTGTGTCGTCTTCTATGGTAGCTATCCGCTCTTCCGCGTGGTCTATTCTGAGGGTCTGCTGTTGCAGTTCTCTATGTAATTGCTCAAGTCCTCTGTAGACCGCCTTGTCCACAGCTTCCGTTAGCATTGGAGTAAGGAGTTGAACCACTGCCTGTGCTATGCTAGCAGTGGAGGATGGGTCAGGCTGTGTAGAGGGCAGGTTGTTCGTTGGCAATGGAGTAAACAGAGGATCCGAACGAGGCATCACAGTAGAGATAGTTGGTTCCGAAGGAACGTTCGTGGCGTCCGATCGTGGAGTGTTGAGCGAAGGTTCCGGACGACCGTTCGTGGGATCCGATCGTGCGTCCACGGCCCAGTCGGTCGTGGAACGAACTGGCGCCATGTTGGCCGCAGGCTGCGGACCTTCCCCTCCGTCCTTGTTCGGCGCCACGGGCTGAAGGTGATCGTTCTACAAAGCAGTCCATGGTGTCCCCCTTCAGGAACCACAACTAGGGGGTGGATTACCTCGGGCTAAGCAGGTTTAAGATGCAGGATTCTGGGGAGAGTGGCGGGAGCTGAGATCTCCTAGCTCCTCTCCATGCGGCGCCGGAACCGGAAGTCGGGTGGACTGATTTAATTCCATGTGGAACCCAGGCAACCTCGGCAAGAATTAACAACTGGACTTTCCCACACCCGTCCACAGCAAGTTCCCGGGCATTCTGGGATGAGAAAACTTTTAGGATATCACCTATGATACTTCTGTACTTTTGTGTTAATTGTCATATGAGCTATACCATAGTTCCCGTTGCATCTGGACTCTGCCACTTTTTCTACCATATGATGCTTTTTCTATATATCCAGATCTTACTTATGTTTCCCTATGTAAACTGTGAATTGAAATCTAAATAAAAATATTGAAAGAAAAATATGTGATATAAAGTAAGTTAAAGTGGTACTAAACCTGCATTCATTATATCTGGTCTCCCGCAGTACACAGAACATGGAAATGCATTTATTTTAGTAAATATAAACTGATAAATACATTTTTTCATCAGCAGTTAGAGCAGTCTTCTGATTTCTATGAGTGTCTGGTTAAAGCTTGTAGGAGGGGTTTTCATTTTCCTAGAATTGTCCTGTAAGAATGCAGGACCCCTGACCCTCTGTCTGGACAGTGCTGATTGGCCCTGTGCTGATCACATGCACTCTCCCAAAAAATAAAACAAACAAGTAATACATACAGGTGATACTCGAAAAATTAGAATACAGTGCAAAAATTAATTTATTTCAGTAATGCAACTTAAAAGGTGAAATTAATATATGAGATAGACTCATTACATGCAAAGCAAGATAGTTCAAGCCGTGATTTGTCATAATTGTGATGGCTTACAGCTCATGAAAACCCCAAATCCACAATCTCAGAAAATTAGATTATTGTGAAAAGGAGCAATATTCTAGGCCTTAAAGTGTCCCACTCTAATCATCTAATTAAGCCTTAACACCTGCAAAGTGTTCCTGAGCCTTTAAATGGTCTCTCAGTCTGGTTCAGTAGGAATCCCAATCATGGGAAAGACTGCTGACCTGACAGTTGTGCAGAAAACCATAATTGACACCCTTCATAAGGAGGGAAAGCCTCAAAAGGTAATTGCAAAAGAAGTTGGATGTTCCCAAAGTGCTGTATCAAAGCACATTAATAGAAAGTTATGTGGAAGGGAAAAGTGTGGAAGGAAAAGGTGCACAAGCAGCAGGGATGACCGCAGCCTGGAGAGGATTGTCAGGAAAAGGCCATTCAAAGGCGTTGGGGACTTTCACAAGGAGTGGACTGAGGCTGCAGTCAGTACATCAAGAGCCACCACACACAGACGGATCCTGGACATGGGCTTCAAATGTTGTATTCCTTTGTCAAGCCGCTCCTGAACAACAAACGTCAGAAGCATCTTACCTGGGCTAAAGAAAAACAGACCTGGTCTGTAACTCAGTGGTCCAAAGTCCTCTTTTCTGATGAGAGCAAATTTTGCATTTCATTTGGAAACCAAGGACCCAGAGCATGGAGGAAGAATGGAGAGGCACACCCTGCAAGATGCTTGAAGTCCAGTGTGAAGTTTCCACAGTCTGTGTTGATTTGGGAAGCCATGTCATCTACTGGTGTTGGTCCACTGTGCTTCATTAAGTCCAGGGTCAACGTAGCCATCTACCAGGAGATTTTGGAGCATTTCATGCTTCCTTCCACAGACGAGCTCTATTGGGATGCTGACTTCATTTTCCAGCAGGACTTGGCACCTGCCCACACTGCCAAAAGCACCAAAACCTGGTTCAATGACCGTGGGATTACTGTGCTTGATTGGCCAGCAAACTTGCCTGACCTGAACCCCATAGAGAATCTATGGGGCATTGCTAAGAGAAAGATGAGAGACATGAGACCCAACAATGCAGAAGAGCTGAAGGCCGCTATTGAAGCATCCTGGTCTTCCATAACACCTCAGCAGTGCCACAGGCTGATAGCTTCCTTGCCACGCCACATCGAGGCAGTAATTGCTGCAAAAGGGGCCCAAACCAAGTACTGAGTACATATGCATGTTTATACTTTTCAGAGATCTGATATTGTTCTATGTACAATCCTTGTTTTATTGATTGCATGTAATATTCTAATTTTCTGAGATTGTGGATTTGGGGTTTTCATGAGCTGTAAGCCATAATCATTACAATTATGACAAATCACAGCTTGAACTATCTTGCTTTGCATGTAATGAGTCTATCTCATATATTAGTTTCACCTTTTAAGTTACATTACTGAAATAAAGAACTTTTGCACAATATTCTAATTTTCCGAGTATCACCTGTACCAAACTGAGCAAAATATCAGGAAATATATTGGTGTCAGTGGATCAAGGAGATGATCAGAGGATACATGATTGAACAGCCTTTTTACACAATGCAGAGGATTAATCCCTTAGGTTTCACAGTGAGTATAACAAGCATGCTTTACTGCATATACAGACAGATTTTACTGTTGTGGGTTTAGTAACACTTTAACGGATAAAAATGGTATCATACACAGTATCTGACAAAAGTGAGTACACCCCTCACATTTTTATAGTTATTTTATTATATCTTTTCATGTGACAAAACTGAAGAACTGACACTTTGCTACAATGTAAAATAGTAAGTGTACTACTTGCAATTACATCACGCAATACATGGGAAATTCCCTGAAGGAATTAGCTTACAATCTCATGTGGTGGAGCATTTTCTTATATCTAAAAATATAGACAGAACTTTGTCGTCCCTATACCTCAGAATAATGGCTCTGGACAAGGGACAGGGTATAAAATTGTATGATAAATGGAGAGCTGATATTCCTGCCCTAGCCATTGATGGGAGGAGGGGTTACAACAGTATATACCGCTAATGATTTCTGCTAGAGATCGTTATATCCAATTAAAGCTTCTCCATAGGGCATATTACACCCCCCAAAGGATGTCTAGGATATACTTCTCTCGGACCGATAGATGCCCAAAGTGTACAAGGGAATTAGGTACGTTCATACATATAGTATGGGAGTGTCCACTGATCCAACATTTCTGGAGGGAGGTGGGGGGAGAAATAGCGGCACTAGGTGCAATGCAGCTGGTTATGGATCCTACAGTCCTTCTCCTCGGGATCTGTGATACGGTCACACAAAATACTCACAAACAACTATTTCTGTTCTATACAACATTTTATGCTAGGAAATCCATTCTGATCAAATAGAAGGACCCAGATCCTCCCACGATCGGTCAGTGGAGATCATTGGTAAACACAGTTCTTTCCTTATACAAACTCATATATACAGTCAGGTCCCTAAATATTGGGACATCTACACAATTCTAATCTTTTTGGCTCTATATACCACCACAATAGATTTGAAATGAAAAGAACAAGATGTGCTTTAACTGCAGACTTTCAGCTTTAATTTGGGGGTAGTTACATCGAAATCAGGTGAACGGTGTAGGAATTACAACAGTTTGTATATGTACCTCCCACTTTTTAAGGGACCAAAACAAATGGGACAGTTGGCTGCTCAGCTGTTCCATAGCCAGGTGTGTGTTATTCCCTCATTATCCCATTTACAAGGAGCATATAAAAGGTCCAGAGTTCATTTCAAGTGTGCTATTTGCATTTGGAATCTGTTGCTGTCAACTCTCAATATGAGATCTGTCTCAATATAAGAGCTGTCACTATCAGTGAAGCAAGCCATCATTAGGCTGAAAAACAAAACAAACCCATCAGAGAGATAGCAAAAACAGTAGGTGTGGCCAAATCAACTGTTTGGAACATCCTTAAAAAGAAAAAACGCACCGGTGAGCTCAGCAACACCAAAAGACCCGGAAGACCATGGAAAACAACTGTGGTGGATGACCGAAGAATTCTTTCCCTGGTGAAGAAAACACCCTTTACAACAGTTGGCCAGATCAAGAACACTCTCCAGGAGGTAGGTGTACATGTGTCAAAGTCAACAATCAAGAGAAGACTTCACCAGAGTGAATACAGAAGGTTCACCACAAGATGTAAACCATTGGTGAGCCTCAAAAACAGGAAGGCCAGATTAGAGTTTGCCAAACAACATCTAAAAAAACCTTCACAGTTCTGGAACAACATCCTATGGACTGATGAGACCAAGATCAACTTGTACCAGAGTGATGGGAAGAGAAGAGTATGGAGAAGGAAAGGAACTGCTCATGATCCAAAGCATACCACCTCATCAGTGAATCATAGTGGTGGTAGTGTCATGGGCATGTATGGCTGCCAAAGGAACTGGTTCTCTTGTATTTATTGATGATGTGACTGCTGACAAAAGCAGCAGGATGAATTCTGAAGTGTTTTGGGCAATATTATCTGCTCATATTCAGCCAAATGCTTCAGAGCACATTGGACGGCGCTTCACAGTGCAGATGGACAATGACCCGAAGCATACTGCGAAAGCAACCAAAGAGTTTTTAAGGGAAAGAAGTGGAATGGCATGCAATGGCCAAGTCAATCACCTGACCTGAATCCGATTGAGCATGCATTTCACTTGCTGAAGACAAAACTGAAGGGAAAATGCCCCAAGAACTAGCAGCAACTGAAGACAGTTGCAGTAGAGGCCTGGCAGAGCATCACCAGGGATGAAACCCAGCGTCTGGTGATGTCTATGCGTTCCAGACTTCAATTGACTGCAAAGGATTTGCAACCAAGTATCAAAAAGTGAAAGTTTGATTTATGATTGTTAATCTGTCCCATTACTTTTGGTCCCTTAAAAAGTGTGAGGCACATATACAAACTGTTGTAATTCCTACACCGTTCACCTGATTTGCATGTAAATACCCTCAAATTAAAGCTGGAAGTCTGCAGTTAAAGCACATCTTGTTCGTTTCATTTCAAATCCATTGTGGTGGTGTAAAGAACCCAAAAGATTAGAATTGTGTCGATGTCCCAATATTTATGGACCTGACTGTATGAGCCGCAAATGCCCAAAAATTTGATAAAATTTGGGGTCCCTGGGTGAAATAAATAATTACTTAAGAAGGTTAATGTCTGCATAAGTGGGAACCACCCAGTTTGTAACAATAGGTATCTATACTAGGTACAAAATGCTGCGTATTCAAAGCTGCTGATCCTAGTTTAATAATGCAATGTTATTCATGCTGTTACAGTTAGCTGCTATGGGAATTATTGGATGTTCACAGAATTAACAGCATCATAACTATCTACTAGCTTGTATAACCGTGTAAATTTGCTGTCTCCTCAAAAAAACTCAACACACAGCCATTAATGGCTAAACCTCTGACAACAAAAGTGAGTACACCCCTAAGCGAAAATGTTCAATTTGGGCCCAAAGTGTCAATAATTTGTGTGGCCACCATTATTTTCCAGCACTGCCTTAACCCTCTTCGGCATGGAGTTAACCAGAGCTTAACAGGTTGTCACTGGAGTCCTCTTTCACTCCTCCGTGATGACATCACGGAGCTGGTGGATGTTAGAGACCTTGCGCTCCTCCATCTTCCATTTGAGGATGCCCCACAGATGCTCAATAGGGTTTAGGTCTGGAGACATGCTTGGCCAGTCCATCACCTTACCCTCAGCTTCGTTGGCAAGGCAGTGGTCATCTTGGAGGTGTGTTTGGGGTCATTATCATGTTGGAATAGTGCCCTGAGGCCCAGTCTCCGAAGGGAGGGGATCGTGCTCTGCTTCAGTATGTCACAGGGCATGTTGGCATTCATGGTTCCCTCAATGAACTGTAGCTCCCCAGTGCCGACAGCACTCATGCATCCCCAGACCATGACACTCCCACCACCATGCTTGACTGTAGGCAAGACATACTTGTCTTTGTACTTCTCACCTGGTTGCTGCCACACAAGGTTGACAACATCTGAACCAAATACGCTTATCTTGGTCTTACCCATCACAGGACATGGTTCCAGTAATACATGTCCTTAGTCTGCTTGTCTTCACCAACTGTTTGTGGGCTTTCTTGTGCATTATCTTTGGAAGAGGCTTCCTTCTGAGATGACAGCCATACAGACCAATTTGATGCAGTGTGCAGCGTATGGTCTTAGCACTGACAGGCTGACTCCCCACACCTTCAAGCTCTGAAGCAATGCTGGCAGCACTCATACATCTATTTTCCAAAGACAACCTCTGGACATGATGCTGAGCATGTGCACCCAACTTCTTTGGTCGACTATGGTGAAGCCTGTTGTGAGTGGAACCTATCCTGTTAAACCCCTGTATGGTCTTTGCCACCATGCTGCAGCTCAGTTTCAAGGTCTTGGAAATATTCTTATAGCCTAGGCCATCTTTATATAGAGCAAAAATTCTTTTTTTTCAGATCCTCAGAGAGTTCTTTGTCATGAGGTGCCATTTTGAACTTCCAGTGACCGGTATGAGAGAGTGAGAGCAATAACACCAAATTTAACACACCTGTTCCCCATTCACACCTGAGACCTTGTAACACTAATGAGTCACATGGCACTGGGGAGAGAAAATGTCTAATTGGGCCAGTTTGGACATTTTCACTTAAGGGTGTATTCACTTTTGTTGCCTGAGGTTTAGATATTAATGGCTGTGTGTTGAGTTATATTGAGGGGACACCAAATTTACACTGTTATACAAGCTGTGCACTCACTACTTTACATTGTAGCAAAGTGTCATTTCTTCAGTGTTGTCACATGAAAAGATATAATAAAATATTTACAAAATGTGATGGGGTGTACTCATTTTTGTGAGAGCCATTAATGTCTAAACCGCTGGCAACCCCTAAGTGAAAATGTCCAAATTGGGCCCAATTAGCCATTTTCCCTTCCCGGTGTTATGTGATTAGTTAGTGTTACAAGGTCTCAGGTGTGAATGGGGAGCAGGTGTGTTAAATTTGGTGTTATCATTTGGTCAGCGCTTTATGGGTATTATTAAAGCCTTATACTCTTCCCCTATGGGCCGAATTAGGCTTCAGGGTTTCTACTCAGACCCAATTAACATAGCGAAAGGGACTAGACAGGGTTGTCCTCTGTCCCCACTTATCTTTGCTATTGCCATCGAATCATTAGCGATTGCGATTCGCCAAAACCCAGATATCAAAGGAGTATCCTGTGGAGGCCAGAGTCATAAATGTACTCTCTTCGCAGATGACATCCTCCTGTTCATCACATCTCCTCATAACGAATCCTTACCCATTCTTAACCACACATTAGACCTTTTCGCAAAAAATCTCCGGGCTTAAAGTTAACTACTCTAAATCCCATGCAATGAACATCTCGTTTCCAATGGAAGTTTTCGCTTCCCTGCAACACTCATTACCTTTTCTATGGAGTCCTTCATCAATTAAATACCTAGGCATTAACCTAACAGCTAAAATAGAAGAGCTATACACCAGCAATTACCCACCCACTTACCGTAAACTTGAAGATGACCTGAAAGCCTGGTCGAATAACAGACTCTCTTGGCTGGGCAGAATAAATGCAATCAAAATGACCCTCCTACCGAGGATACTGTATCTATTCCGTGCCCTTCCCATTTCTATTAGAAAAGACCATCTCAAGGCATTCCAGAGCAAAATCCTTAGATTCGTCTGGGGTGACTCGGGTTTTAGGTTCCCTCAAAACACCTTATGCCGCCACAGAAAAAGAGGGGGCCTGGGGCTCCCCATCCTTTTGAAATACTACCAAGCAGCTAGAATAACACAGCTATCCATGGTTTACTTGAGATACGAAAAGCCGGACTGGATCCAGTAGATTCGGCAGTCCCGAACTACACTATAAACTACCTTCTATGGATCCCCTCCCAAAAAATACCTTCCATGCTATCGCCCACCTTATCCCAATCCTTTTCACTCTAGGATTTCTTGCGGAAGCACCCCAAGCTTATTTCCCCCCTAAACCCCTTGGCCCACATCTTCCATTATCAGGATTTCTCTCCAGGGTTGGACATCAAAGCATTTCATTGGTGGTTGGACAAGGGGTTGTATCGAATAGGACGCTTTTTCACTCAGTCGGGCCCAATGATTTTGAGCTACTGTATAAGTAATTTGGACCTCCCAGACTCCGAAAAGTTTAGATTTCACCAAATTCAACATTTCATTCAGAGAATCTGGCCTGAAAAATCCTTCCTGCCCAATCCCACAGCATACGAAATCTGGTGCGGCCAAGCCATGGAACAAAAGGGGGACATCGCTATAGTTTACACTTCTCTCACACGGCCAAGGTTGAAATCCGCCTATATGAAGCGTTGGGAAGAGGACCTTCAAATCTCTTGGGACTTGGAGACCTGGCACAACTCGCTTGCTAAATCGTTTAAGGGTATCCTGAATACTGCCCTCATGAAGGCCAGTATCAAGGTGATGACTAGGTGGTATCTTACCCGGACTAATTTGGCCTCCATATACCCCGAAGTTGACCCACAATGCTTCAGAGGGTTCACTCCTGGGCTCCATGTCACACATTTGGTGGGAATTTCCAAGGGTTCGGCCGTTCTGGAAGAAAATTTCAACCTCATTGGTAGGCTGACCGAAAATCAGGTCCCCAAGTCTCCGGAGATTGCACTGCTCAATGCCCAGATTCCGAACATGTCCAAATCCGATAGAAGATTAGCAAATTTTATTCTGCTTGGGGCCAAACTTACGATAGCGAAGGCCTGGAAAAAAACAAAAATTTATTTTGCAGCCGCCATAAGAAATGTTACTTGGATTATGACACAAGAAAAGTTATCTAGCATTTTATTGGACTCTTCTAAGAGGTTTGAGGGCATCTGGGAGCCTTGGGCAGCATACGTTGGCATCTCTTTCATTCCTGGTCTATCCCGGCATCAGGACTCAATTATTCTAGATGGTTCCTAGGTGCGGGTGTACTTTCTCTTCTCCCTCCCTCTTTACTATTCTTCCCTCTTTCCTTTTCCCTCCGTCTTGCGCTATTCAGGTTTTTTTTTTCTTCTTTTCCTAGTTTTTATAAGATATAGCAGGATCATAATTTTTCCCTTTTTCAGATAGAAGATGATAGCCTATTCCCGGGGCCCTTCCCTGAGTAGGGTCTCTACCATCTGCTAGCAGGGACGAGAGTTGGTTTGTCACCTCTTCTCCCTCTTTTGTTCCCTCCTTTCCGCCAGACGGGCCCGCCCGTCCCGACACAGCTTGTTCCCAGTTGTGGGTGTCGGGTCGTTGGGGGGGCAGAGCCTGGCGCTGGGCCTTGATGGGCTGGGCCAAAATATAAGTCCCCTTGTTCTCTACTGTAGTTTAGCATCTTCAAACTAGAGTCCGGGAATCCAACAGATATCTTTCCTTACAAATGTATGATTAGTTGATTCCTGCTGTATCACAGTTTGATGTGTTGTACAGGGTGGGCCATTTATATGGATACACCTTAATAAAATGGGAATGGTTGGCGATATTAACTTCCTGTTTGTGGCACATTAGTATATGTGAGGGGGGAAACTTTTCAAGATGGGTGGTGACCATGGCTGCCATTTTGAAGTCGGCCATTTTGAATCCAACTTTTGTTTTTTCAATAAGAGGAGGGTCATGTGACACATCAAACTTATTGGGAATTTCACAAGAAAAACAATGGTGTGCTTGGTTTTAACGTAACTTTATTCTTTCATGAGTTATTTACACGTTTCTGACCACTTATAAAATGTGTTCAATGTGCTGCCCATTGTGTTGGATTGTCAATGCAACCCTCTTCTCCCACTCTTCACACACTGATCCCAACACCCCAGGAGAAATGTTAGCACAGGCTTCCAGTATCCGTAGTTTAAGGTGCTGCACATCTCGTATCTTCACAGCATAGACAATTGCCTTCAGATGACCCCAAAGATAAATGTCTAAGGGGGTCAGATCGGGAGAGCTTGGGGGCCATTCAACTGGATATGCAAAATTGCTACATGATGATGTGTTTCCCTCTTTATGCACTGAAGCTGGCACGTTCCCTGAGTTTTTCCAGCAAGATGGTGCACCACCACATTATGGGTGTCAGGTCCGAGCATTCCTAGATGAACAGTTTCCTGGAAAGTGGATTGGTCATCGCCAGCACCTGAAACTACGGATACTGGAAGCCTGTGCTAGCATTTCTCCTGCGGTGATGCGATCAGTGTGTGAAGAGTGGGAGAAGAGGGTTGCATTGACAATCCAACACAATGGGCAGCACATTGAACACATTTTATAAGTGGTCAGAAACTTGTAAGTAACTCATGAAAGAATAAAGTTACGTTAAAACCAAGCAAACCATTGTTTTTCTTGTGAAATTCCCAATAAGTTTGATGTGTCACATGACCCTCTTCCTATTGAAAAAACAAAAGTTGGATTCAAAATGGCCAACTTCAAAATGGCCGCCATGGTCACCACCCATCTTGAAAAGTTTCCCCCCTCACATATACTAATGTGCCACAAACAGGAAGTTAATATCACCAACCATTCCCATTTTATTAAGGTGTATCCATATAAATGGCCCACCCTGTACTCTTTTCTCTGTTATAACCAAAAACTAATAAAAACCTTTGAAAGTAAATTTGGTGTTATCACTCTCAGTCTCTCATAATGGTCACTGGAAGTTCAACATGGCACCTCATGGCAAAGAACTCTCTGAGGATCTAAAAAAGAATTTTTGCTCTACATAAAGAGGGCCTAGGCTTTAAGAAGATTGCCAAGACCTTGAAACTGAGCTGCAGCAAGGTGATCAAGGCCATACAGCGGTTTAATAGGACAGGTTCCAAAGAAGTTGAGTGTACGTTGTGGGTGGTTAGCTCAATGGGGATCACCTTCCCTGGCAAAAAGGCAGTTCAAATGGTAGGTTTGCTTAAAATCTGGCTTGTAGCCAGGTTTATTTAAAGGGTTGCATGTAGAAATCAAATAAACAAAACAGAAAATAAATCCTCGCCATCCAGGCACTAACTAAATATTTTAGTTTTCCTTACTGAGCGGTGCAGGGCTTCTCCCGGAAACCCACAAAACATAGACAGTGCAACCCTTTTGGTCTCAATACATAGGCAAACTTCCATATGTCAACTCTCTCATGCTGATGGTTCCTTAGTCCCAGGCCAGAGCAAAACTCTGCTCTCCTCCTGATTATTTAAACCACCTGATGGTGGACTCCAGTGGACCAAAAAATATGATCCAGAACCAACCCTCCCAAGGTGGCTGGTAAAACCCGGACCGGATTCCAGCGTAGTCCACTGCAAATGAACACATGTGAGGTGATACGTATCGTCCATTGATCATCTCGTCTCGTATAATGTTACAATGTGCTCAGCGTCATATCCAGAGGTGGTCTTTGGGAAATAGACATATGAGTGCTGCCAGCATTGCTGCAGAGGTTGAAAGGGTCGGGGATCAGCCTGTCAGTGCTCAGACCATATGCCGCACACTGTATTAAATTGGTCTGTATGGCTGTCATCCCAGAAGGAAGCCTCTTCTAAAGATGATGCACAAGAAAGCCTGCAAAGAGTTTGCTGAAGACAAGCAGACGAAGGATATGGATTACTGGAACCATGTCTGGTCTGATGAGACCAAGATAAACTTAATTGGTTCAGATGGTGTCAAGCGTGTGTTGCGGCAACAAGGTGAGGAGTAGAAAGACAAGTATGTCTTGCCTACAGTCAAGCATAGTGGTGGGCGTGTCATGGTCTGGGGCTTCATGAGTACTGCCGGCACTGGGGAGCTACAGTTCATTGAGGGAACCATAAATGTCAACATGTACTGTGACATACTGAAGCAGAGCATGAGCCCTTCCCTTCGGAGACTGGGCCGCAGGGCAGTATTCCAACATGATAACGACCCCAAACACACCTCCAAGATGACCACTGCCTTGCTAAAGAAGCTCAGGGTAAAGGCGATGGACTGGCCAAGCATGTCTCCAGACCAAAACCCTATTGAGCATCTGTGGGGCATCCTCAAACAAAAGGTGGAGGAGCTCAAGGTCTCTAAAATCCACCAGCTCCGTGAGGTGGTCATGGAAAAGTAGAAGAGGACTCCAGTGGCAACCTGTGAAGCTCTTGTGAACTCCATGCCCAAGAGGGTCAAAGTAGCGCTCGAAAATATTGGAGGCCACCCAAAATATTGACACTTTGGGCCCAATTTGGACATTTTCCCTTAGGGGTGTACTCACTTTTGTTGCCAGCAGTTTAGATATTAATGGCTGTGTGTTGAGTTATTTTGAGGGGACAGCAGATTTACACTATTATACAAGCTGTACACTCACTACTTTACATTGTAGCATGTCATTTCTTCAGTGTTGTCATATGAAAAGATATATTAAAATATTTACAAAAATGCGAGGGGTGTACTCACTGTTGTGAGATTACTATATATATATATGTATATATATATATATATCGATAGTGGTTTTCCCTGTGCCTGCATGCTTCTATTCCCCTTCTTTTATTTATCAGTATTTAGGGATGGAGGCATATGATTTTACTAGGTCATGACCTCATATAAAGTCCTAAACATTTGTTTCTTGTTTACCCTACCCCCCCCCCCCCCCGCCCATACAGACAATAGCAGTAAGTTGGCCCTGGGAAAGTTATTCTTTATTCCACAACAAAGGGAAGGTATATTTATGTTTAATCTGTGTCCATTTAAACGGTGGATAATATGAGGTCTGTAATGACCTATATAGACAACATTATGCACCCAAATGAAAGTGAATGAACACAAGGTATGTGTAAACGAAGTGCAACATTCAAAATAGATAACAAATACAACGCCACAAAACTGGAAACATAGTAATTCAAACAGGAAAGTTGAGTAGTGACATATCCTGAACATCAGAAGTTTATAGACCCTAACACAGGGGTGGGGAACCTGCGGCTCTCCAGCTGTTGTAGAACTACATTTCCCATGAGGCATTGCAAGGCTGATGGATACAATTACTCCCAGAAGCATGATGGGAAATGTAGTTCTACAACAGCTGGAGAGCCGCAGGTTCCCTACCCCTGCCCTAACATATCAGAGAGAATAATGAAGAACCAAACTTAATATAATTGAAAAGCCTCCCAAAGAGTTATGGTATATCATTTTTTTTGGAAGAAATCGGCTGTGACTGCAATATGAGGCCAATTACATCCTCACACGACTAGACCATGGTAAGAAGGCAAACAATGGATACAAAGAAAAGAAGAGAAAGGGATAAGAGGGGGAAGGTAAATTTATAAGCCACAGAAAATGGCGAAGAAGAGAGTGGAGAGAGACCACCAATTGAAAACTCAGTAATGAGGTCAGTCTCCCCTTGATATCCATTAGTTAGTGAGGTTTTCTTGTTCCATAAATAAATCAGTTAATCTACTGTACATGGATCAATGGGCTTAGCCTAATACTTTTAGGAAATCATATTTGTTAATGTTAGAAAGGGTATTAGTGGAGTAAAGTATGCCTCCTGGGGTTCTTAATCCTTTCAGGAAGCCACAGTGTCTCCCGATCAATGGCAGTGGTTCATAAGGGTACAGGGTAGCAAAGGCTATTTATAATAGCCAATGGCACCAAAAACTGGCGTTCCATGGTTTTGGACATGGCGCATTGACTCATCACTAGTGTTGAGCGAACCCGGACTGTAACGTTCGGGTCCGTACCGAACTTTCGGGTGTCCGTGGCACGGACCCGGACCCGGACATTTCAAAAATCGTTCGGGTGATTCCCATTTGGTCACTTTGCGAACAACTAACCGACGGGACGTCGAAGAGTTGTGCACCTCATTTTATCGTCTTGGGGCCTGGCTTGGGCTTGCTAAAAACTTTACAGGCCCAGGCCCAGGCACGGTGCCTGTGGGCTTTCAAGCCATGCCTGGGCTTGCAATGTCAGGCCCAAGCGAGTTGTGATCACTACTCAGTTACGCGGTACAGGTTTTGGTACCTTGCGGTCAAAAACCACGGTAACCGATAATATTTATCGGAAACGATGGGACATGGGAATACTTGGTGACGGTAACTAGCCCTCTGTGACACCGAAGGACTTTCCTAATTCTTGGGGTCCTCCGTATGAAATGAGGTGATTATGGGAAAGATTGTAATTGTTTATACTAAAGGATTTTCATAATCCGATTCGGGTAACTAGGTACATGTCATCTAATTGACTAAATAAATACCTTGTTCTTTTGGAGTGATTGATTACC
>BLSH010319912.1:227057-252302 GCA_018402905.1 Glandirana rugosa | reverse complement strand
TCACTTACAGCAACAGCTGGCCCTATAGGAGTAGGCAATGGTTTTGGAACAAGAATCTGTCCCTCTAAGCAGAAGCCTCTACCTAGTGCAGTCAGATCACTCAAAGCATCAGTATGTGAAATCTCAAATTACTCCCACAATATGATCGTTGTGTACGATCCCACAATCTGATCGTTGTGTACGAACGTACGATCGTTTCGCTAGACAGAGTTTAATCTGCAATCTACAACTCTAAGCAGCAGTATTTGAAATCTCAAATTCCCCCAACAATTTGATCGTTGTGTACGAACGTACGATCGTTTCGTTAGACAGAGTTTAATCTGCAATCTCCAACTCGAAGCAGCGGTATTTGAAATCTCAAATTCCCCCAACAATCTGATCGTTGAGCACGATCGTAGCGATCGTTGTTTTATGCAGAGCTTGATCTGCAACTCAAAGCAGCGGTATGTGAAATCTCTAATTTCTGCTATCTGTCCTCAGAGCAACAGCACAGACAGCAGTAGTAAAGTAATCTATCTCAGGATGCAGGATCAGGTCTTAAAATGTCTCAAATCTGTCCCTCAAGCTTTCAGCTTCCTTTCCCTACACTAACCCAAGAAGCATGTGACTGCAGCACTGTGACTCCAGCTAATAAAGAGGCTGGGTCACATGATGCACTGGCCAATCACAGCCATGCCATTAGTAGGCATGGCTGTGATGGCTTCTAAGGGCAAACCAGTGAAACGCTTGTTGATTGGCTGCCCTGCAGCTTCTCAACACGTGGAGTAAAATAGCAGAACCCCGGACCGAACCCGAACGATTTTTGAAATGTCCGAGTCCGGGCCGTGCCACGGACACCCGAAAGTTCGGTACGGACCCGAACGTTACAGTCCGGGTTCGCTCAACACTACTCATCACCCCTTCCTCCATGGTCTATAGGTGGGGCCCAATGGTGTGTGTGCAATGACACCAGTGAGCTAATAGGCACAGTGATGTCAAATGTAAAAGTGGCACCATTTTGAAAGGTTTCAACTCTTAAGTAGAAGCAAGAAACAATCGTTAGCACCATTACAGGGGTCAAAAGACCCCAATTAGAAGAAAAAAATGAGCCTTATGGACACAATAATAATGATACTAAGTACCTGATCCAATTACCTCATTAGGTTCTCAATTGCATGCCGCTTGCATTATCCATAACATAGATACCAAAAACAGAGCAAATCTATTAGCATTGTTTTCATAATGTATCATCTTACAAGTAAATTGCATTAAGGATAGGTATTCAATACATTCAATACATTAAAGGTACAATACAATACAAGTACAATATCTTCAATACATAGATTGAAGATAGACATAGACATTATGTATTAAAGATATTGTACATCTACCTTTAATGTATTGAATGTATTGAGTACCTATCTCGTAAGGTGATACATTATGCAAATGATGCTATTAGATTTGCTCTGTTTTTTATACCATTGTTGTGGAAAATGTAAGCAACATACAACTGAGAACCTAATGAGTTAATGGGATCCTGTACGTAATATCTTTATTAATGTGTCTGTAAGGTTAGTTTTTCTTTTAATTGGGGTCTTTTGACCCCTGCATAGGTGCTGACGATTGCTTCTTACTTCTACATAAGAGTTGGAATTTTTCAAAATTGTGCTGCATTTTAGGCTTGTGCAATTCGTCTAGTTCCGAATTTAGTTTTTACTGAATTGTGCAAAATTTGGCAATTCGGACAAATTTAGAATTCCGAAATTCGATTTTCCGAATTTTCCAGAATTTTTCTTTTTCCAAATCGAAAATTCATAAATTTGTGGTAATTCGGCAATTGCGGTAATTCAGCTAATGTGGTAATTTGGAAATATGCGGTAATTCGGCAATTGCGGTAATTGCGGTATTTCGGTAATTTGGCAATCGGAACAGCCGACAATTCAAAATTTTAAAATAACAAAGAACATTTGAAATAACTAACTAATAAATAACTATTAAATTATAGGTATTGGAATTTCCTTGAAAATATGGCTGTTAGTGATAAAATTCATATTTAAGTTCACTAAGCCAAATTTTCAAGGAAATTCCAATACCTATAATTTAATAGTTATTCATTATTTCAAATTTTCTTTCTTATTCCTGAATTTCAGAAATTGGGAAATAAGAAAGAGCATTTGAAATAATAAATAACTATTAAATTATAGGTATTGGAATTTCCTTGAAAATTTGGCTGTTAGTGAACTTAAATATAAAATTGAATACATTTCATATTAAATATACAAAAATGTGAATTAAAAAACAATTTTATTTATATATCAAATAAAATAGCTGGTTTCTAATTAATTCCTCATGAGACATCTTTCTAATTGGACATTGCAACAATAGACAACCTTTTTCTGTCTATGTGGTAACTCAAAAGTCCAATTATTTCTGTTTTATGATTTTTAGCTACTATGCGTTGTGGCACTTTTTATGGCTATATAAATTATATAAGAAGATAAGGCTAAAAATTGTTCCCTTGAGATCCACTTGATTCACAAAGTCATTTCACTAGGTAGAAAAGCTAATTTTGGATGTTAATATTTCTTTAGCTTTTCACAAGCTACAAGCAGGTGAAAAATAAGATATCACACAGTCCAGCAGTACTCCTGCTTGTGAAAAACCAAAGCAATATTAACACCCAAAATTAGCTTATGTGTGACTTGTGTTTTTGACCAGCAGGATTTTGTAAAGATTGCGTTATAAAGTTTTCTTCAAAATAATGTATAGTTACATAGATAGTCAGGTTGAAAAAAGACACAAGTCCATCTAGTTCAACCAAAAAAAAATATATAACCATACAATCCCATATACAATCCTTCACCCACAGTTGGTCCAGCAAAGCATGATCCAATTTGCCATAGCGGGGAAAAATCCTTCTTGATCCCGAGAGGCAATCGGAATTTCCCTGGATCAACTTTGCCTATAAATGTTAATACCCAGTTATATTATGTACATTAACCACTTAAGGACCGGAAGGATATACCCACTTCCTGACCAGGCCATTTTTTCGATACAGCACTGCATCGCTTTAACTGACAATTGCGTGGTCGTGCGCCGTTGTACCCAAACAAAATGTGTCCTTTTTTCCCCACAAATAGAGCTTTTTTGGTGTGTATTTCATCACCTCTGCAGTTTTTATTTTTTGCGCTATAAACAAAAAAAGAGCGACAATTTTGAAAAAAAAAACAATATTTTTTTTCCATAATTTTTAACCAATATTTTATACTTTTTGCTGTAATAAATATCCCCAAAAAAATGTAAAAAAACAAATTTCTTCTTCAGTTTAGGCTGATATGTATTCTTCTACATATTTTTGGTAAAAAAAATTTGCAATAAGCATATATTGATTGGTTTGCACAAAAGTTATAGCATCTACAAAATAGAGAATAGATTTATGGCATTTTTTTTTTTACTAGTAATGGCGGTGAGAAGCAATTTTTAGGGGACTGTGACATTGCTATGGACAGTTCGGACACCTGAGGCTGGGTTCACACTATCCGACTAAAAAACGGTCCGACTTTGATCCTACTTTGCCGTGCGATTTACGGTCCTACATAGGGTCAAAGTCGGACCGTTTGTCTGTGAACAGGGATCCGACTTTGATCCCGACAATGCCAGACACCTTGTGCTCTGGGGATCTTGAAGGGGAACTCCACGCCAAATTTTAAAAAATGTCATGGAGTCCCCCTCCAAGAGCATACCAGGCCCTTTGGTCTGGTATGGGTTTTAAGGGGAACCCCCACGCTGAAAAAACGGTGTGGGGTCCCCCCAAAATCCATACCAGACCCTTATCCGAGCACACAGCCCGGCAGGCCAGGATAGGGGGTAGGGACGAGCGAGCGCCCCCCCTCCTGGACCATACCAGGCCGCGTGCCCTCAACATGGGGAGTATGGGTGCTTTGGGGCAGGGGGGGGCTCTGCGCCCTCCACCCAAAAGCACCTTGTCCCCATGTTGATGAGGACAAGGACCTCTTCATGACAACCCTGGCCGTTGGTTGTTGGGGTCTGTGGGCAGGGACTTATCGGAATCTGGAAGCCCCCTTTAACAAGATGGCCCCCAGATGCCGGCCCCCCACCCTATGTAAATGAGTATGGGATATGGGTCTTCTTTCTTCTCCTTCTCTGCGGCGTCTTCTGCTCTTTTGCCGATCTTCTCCGCTGTCATCTTGCCTCTGTTCTTCCTCTCTCTCTTCTTCTTCCCATGTTGACACGACGCGATCTCCTTCACGAATGCCCTGCCGCTGTGTGCTGTGCCTTATATTGGCATGGGGCGGGGCCACCCACTGACATCACCAGGCAGGCCCCGCCCCATATGCTGTCACACCCTGGGGTGGGGCTGTGACATCATATGGGTGGGGCCTGTCGGGTGATGTCAGCGAGTGGCCCTGCCCCATGCCAATATAAGGCACAGCACACAGGGGAGAGGGCATTTGTGAAGAAGATTGCGTCGTGTCAACATGGGAAGAAGAAGAAGAAGAAGAGAAGAAGAACAGAGGGAAGAGGACAGCGGAGAAGACCGGCAAAAGAGCAGAAGATGCCGCAGAGAAGGAGAAGAAAGAAGACCCCTCAGAAGATGGAAGACCCCGCAAAAGAGCCATAGAAAGAAGACACCGGAGAGGGGAGAAGACCACCGGAGCTGATTTAATAAAATATTTTAAAAACTCGTGTAGTGTGTTTTTTTGTACACATTTTTTTCCAGGTAAATGGGTAGGGGTACGATGTACCCCATACTCATTTACATAGGGTGGGGGGCCGGCATCTGGGGGCCCCCTTGTTAAAGGGGGCTTGCAGATTCCGATAAGTCCCCACCCGCAGACCCCGACAACCAACGGCCAGGGTTGTCGGGAAGAGGTCCTTGTCCTCATCAACATGGGGACAAGGTGCTTTGGGGTGGGGGGCACAGAGCCCCCCCTGCCCCAAAGCACCTATACTCCCCATGTTGAGGGCACGCGGCCTGGTATGGTCCAGGAGGGGGGTGCTCGCTCGTCCCCACCCCCTTTCCTGGCCTGCCGGGCTGCGTGCTCGGATAAGAGTCTGGTATGGATTTTGGGGGGGACCCCACGCCGTTTTTCTGTGTCGGGGTTCCCCTTAAAACCCATACCAGACCAAAGGGCCTGGTATGCTCCTGGAGGAGGACCCCATGCCAGTTTTTTTTTAATTTGGCGTGGAGTTCCCCTTCAAAATCCCCAGAGCACAAGTCGCATGCCAAAGTCGGATCAGTGAAGACACTGATACGACTTTGATCCAACTTCAATGCCTTTCAATGGGCTGAAGAAAGATCAAAGTCGGACAAAAGTAGTACAGGAAACTTTTATCAAAATCGGTCCGACTTTGAAAAACACAAGTCGGATCAGTTAAGACGGCTCTCATAGGGAATCATTGTTTTTGTGACGTAATGCGACTTGTGCTTCTCATGTCGTTCCGAGAATCGGACTAGTGTGAACCCAGCCTGACTGACATTTTTGACCCATTTTTGGGAAACAATGACATTATTACAGTAATCAGGGCTAAAAATATGCACTGATATTGTACTAATGACACTGGCAGGGAAGGGATTAACACTAGGGGTGATAAGGGGTTAAACATGTTCCCACACTGTGTTCTAAATGTATGGGGGATGGGCTGCCTGGGAAAACACACAGATCCGTCTTCCTGCATAACAGAAAGACAGGATCTGTGTGATTTCTGTGATTTCCACAGGCAGAATGGAGATCTGTCACTGCAGGGAACAATCGCGGGTGGCCGGCGGACATCGAGTCCGTCCCACTCGCTGATTGGCTCTCCCACTGGCTAGTGAGAGTGCGTATGCCCTGTTCCCGTACGAACGTACATTCACGGGAACGAGTCGACCTGCCACAGTATAATGACGGCGGCTGGTCGGCAAGTGGTTAATGGAGAATTCCAGGTATAGATATTTTATACATAGTTAAGCTGGTCCAGCTTGGATCAGTGTAACTATGTATATACCAGACCTGGCTGATGCCCTTAGAACCTAGAAATAACTGAAGTAGACACCACTACCAGCCTGTAAACAAAAATAAAATGAAAAGTCAGAATCTACAAATACTGTAGCTGCTAACTTTTAATTAGGGATGGGCCGAACGACCCCCTGTTCAGTTCGCACCAGAACTTTTGGATATCGGGAAAGTTCGGAACCAAATAAGGAACCCCATTTAAGTCTATGGGACCCGAACGTCAAAAATCAAAAGTGCCCAATTTGAAGGTTTATATGCAAGTAATTGGGCATACAGTGGTTATAGGGGTCTGGGTACTGCCCATGTATCAATGAAAAAAAGTTTGTAAAAAACATCATTTTTAAAATGAGCAGTGATTTATTGATGCTTAAAGTGAAAGCATAAAAATGAAAAATTCCTTTCAATATAGTGCCTGGGGGGGGGTCTCCTTAGTCTACCTGTAAAGTGGCACATCCGTACCATGTACAGAATCTGCTGCAGCAATAATTGCATTTATAATGCCAAAAACATGACATTTTCCCTGCAAGCTTCATTTATTTTGCAAGCAACAGCTTGGGAAGCCATTCTGTATGATGAGGCCAAGATGTAATGCACTGGGAACAAGATAATAGATTTTTTGTATAGATTCTGGTGCAGAAAAATTGGGCTTTGGGTGTCGGTGGCACCTTCACACCGTAACCCTATAAGAGGTACTCTTGATGAAAGTAAGAATTGGCCTTGCTGTCAAAAATTGCAATGATATGCACCCTAATTGTGTGCATGAAACCTGCACCAGACAGACGTTTTCTATGGTCAGTAACAAAACCTCCAGCAGCACTGAATGCACGTTCGGAAAGCACGCTGGATGGAGGGCAGCCCAGCAGCTCAACAGCATACTGAGCAAGTTCTGGCCAGTGGTCTATTCTCATGACCCAGTAAGCCAGGGGATCGTCGACTGGAAAGCTCTCTATCTCCTTTTCGCCCCTAGAAAATCATCCATCATGTGATGCAGACACTGCCGATGGGATGTGGAAGCTGACAGCCCTGGGCGGCGAAGACAAAAAAATTGAGAAATGCATCACTTAGGCAGCCACCTTCTCCATTACTCCTCTCCTGACCAACAGAAGCCTCAAAACTGTTTTCCATGACACTGTAATCTACCAGAGTCAGGAAAAGCATTTGATAAACTCTTCTTTAAGGTGTCCTCCAGAGATTTCATCTTTTGCACTCTCTGTGGGGACGGGGTGAGTTCTGAGACTTTACTCTTATAATGGTGGTCAAGGAGGGTTGCCAACCAATAGTGCTCCTTCTCCTTTATGCCATGTATTCTTGGGTGCTTTTGCAGGCTTAGAAGCATGTGGGAGCCCATGCACCGCAAATTCGTGGAGACATGAGAAGCAGACTCCTCGAGGTCACTGAGGTTTACAGTATCTGGAACTGCCTCCTCCCAGCCATGTACTACTCCCAAGGGTTCTGGGGATGGAAAACCATTGCTTACTGTTTGACGTATGTCTTCCTCTGCTTAAATGCCTCATAAACTGCCAGAATCCTCTTCCTCCTCTCTCTCCTCTTGTGTGTCCTGTGGCATAGGAACGTTGGTGTCTGCAAAAAGTGGGCCTTGAGAGGAAAGGATGTCCTCCTCTTCCTCCCGCTGCTCTGCCTCCAGTGGCCTGTCCATAATGCCATGCAGAGTCTGCTGCAGCAGGAACACGACAGGGATTGTGTCACTGATGCATGTATTGTCATGCCTTACCATCCTTGTGGCATCCTCAAACGATGACAGTACATTGGCATGGGAAAAAAAGCCTAGCCGGCCTGAGTCTGTCGTTGTGCCATACTCACACAGGTACTCATTGACAGTCCTCTGATGCATGTGCAGCTGCTGCAGCATTACCAAAGTCGAGTTCCACCAGGTGGGCATGTCACAAATCAGGCGGTTTATGGGCAGGTGGCCGCCTGAAATGGCTACAGACTCTTCTGGCCTGCTTTAGCAGATCTTCCAAACCTGGGTACCTATTTAGGAAACGCTGCACCACCAAATTTAGGACATGTGCCAGGCATGGCACATGTGTCAACTTTTCCTGTCTAAGGGCGGACAGGAGGTTTGTGCCATTATCGCACAACACCATCCCTGGCTCGAGCTGTCATAGCATGAACCACCTCTGGGTCTGTCCCTGCAAAACTGCAAGAATCTCTGCTCCAATGTGGTTCCTGTCACCTAGACACACCAGCTAAAGCACTGCATTGTATATTTTAGCCTGACTCATTGAATAGCCCTTTGAACGCTTAGGGGGTACTTGAGGTTCATAGGACAATTCAGCAGAGGAGGGTGTGGAGGAGGAGGAGCAGGGGGTACAGCTGACAAATCTTGCATCATCACCAGTTGTATGGAGACATGGGAGCACAACAAGCTACAGCATTGAGCCCTGTCATGCATCCTATCCAGTTGCAAGCAGAGTTACCCAGTGTGCTGTGAATTCAATATATCATTCATGCCCATGCTTGCTGGACCATGTGTCAGCAGTAACGTGGACTTTGCAGCTGACTGCCTTGCCCAGTGATGCCACAACATTGTCTTCCATGTGATGGTAGAGAGATGGAATGGCCTTATGTGAAAAGAAATAGCAACTAGGAACCTGCCATTGTGGTACAGCACATTATGCAAATTCACGGAAAGGGGCAGAATCCACCAGGTGGAAAGGCATAAGTTGGATAGCCAGCAGCTTTGACAAGCTTGCATTTAGAAGCTGGGCATGTGGGTGGCAAGGACTGTATTTTTTTTTTCTGCTGCAGCAGATCGGGGAGAGAAATTTTCCGGCTATAGTCTATAGCTGGTGGTGTGCTGTTGGCAGATGTGCTGCAAGGACATGGGACACCCTGCACTATATCTTCATCCCTGTCAGTGGAGGCTGCTGAGAGGTCATGGGGTATAGCAGGGGCAGATTGAGGTGAGTAAGGAGGAGGAGGGACAGATCTGTGCCCCTTTTGTGTGGCTTTTAGGTGCTCTTGCCAATGGGCTGAGAGGTTAAATGCCTTGTCAAGCATGTGGTACCCAAATGGCTGGTGTTTTTGCCACGTTTGATGTGCTTGAGACAAAGTTTGCAAATAGCAACAGTGTGATTGGCTGTACATATACTAAAAAAGGCCTAGACAGCTGAGCTGTGGGAAGTGGGCTGGGAGATAACAGCTCCATAATGTGATGGAATAGGGGGGCTGCTCTCTGGTCTTCCATAATGGCTACCTCGTTGGGGTTGTGCCTCACCCTCACTTTCCTCCTCTGCTCTATCTGGCACCCTAGTCATGTCAGTGACATCATCATCATCTCATCCATCCTCATTACCACTGGAGACAACTTGGCAATACGCTGCAGCTGGGGGAACATGGATGCTAATTTGTGTACCAGTGTTCTTTGCTCTTTGTAGGCTCATGTTCCTGCCTTCCTCAACCTCAGAACCAACATCTGAATTGAGTAATGAATGTGCATCATCAATTAGCAAGAGGCTGATGCTATGTTAAAATAACTCCGCTGACTTCTCCATGCCAAATACTGGAGCTATGGCAGGAATAGCTGTGGACACGGAGGCTGGTTTAGCTCCTCTGGCACCTGCAGGGGACTGTGTACTAGTCCTTGCTTGGCTTACGGAAGAGGAGGAGGACAAGGATGGTTTAGTAAGCCAGTCCACCACCTCCTCTGCATGGTGTATTTGGATAGTACGGGCAACATCACTAGAGGAAATGATGCCCTGCCTGAGGACAGACCACGTCAACCTTTGCCTGTGAACACATACATTGCTGAACCCTTACAGTGCCATGGAAATGTCTGCCTCTCCTTGTTGTCCTCCCAGATATGATGGGGGGGCTTGCTTATTAACCAAATGTAATATAGATATGTAAGTGTGTACATGGATGCACTTTAAAAAGTGGTGTTTGGTGCACTTTAATTTGAGTACTCACTACACAGACACACTCCATGCATACACTACAATACACTGCAATGTACCGTGGCAAACGTGCAGTAACGCACAAAACTATATGGCGTTAAATTTTCAGTAACACAATGAAATATATAGCGTCAAGCTGGCTGTAATGCACAGAAATATATGGCATTAAGCTTGCATTGACGGTATTCCCGAGTGTGACTCAGGGTATGTTTTCACTGCAAATAGCGGTAACCCCAAGCCACACTCGGGATTGCATCGCTGGATCCAAGGCTGGGTTACTTACCTTGTCCCCTGAATCCTGCGATGTCCCCCCGCTGTGTCTGTGGGCTGTGTCCTCCCCCCGATACCTGTGTGATTCCGGGCTCCATTCCCTTGGAGTGTTGCGTCACATGGGGGCGGAGCCTGGTGGGAAATTCAATAAACATACAGTACACTGTAATCTGTAAGATTACATTACTGTATCAAATCATTTCACATCCCTTTTGTCCTTAGTGCTTTGTCCAGTGCCCTGCATGCACTTTTATATTATATATGCCATGCTTTCTGCCTGGCAACTTGAAAACGTCCATGGCATAAAAAAGCATCCCTTTATGTCAAAAGCGGTTTTTGATCAGCTTGAAAACACCGATAGTAAATAAGAATCATTTGCAGAATTGAGTGATACTGACTTTTAGGGAAATTTATCATCAGACACTGAAGGTGATGAAAAAGACTGAGCAAATTTTAGTGTTTTTGACTAGATTACATTATTGAATACATTTTATTTTTATTATATTATTATTTTTGATAATTGTTTATAGTTATTTATTATATTATATATTTTTTCATATATATTATAATTTATGATTTCGTTATTTCAAACTTTATTATACCCGGGGCGTCTACTAGACTCTTGTCTTAAGTGAGTTATTTCTAAGAATTACAGGCCTACAATATAAAATGCCAAATTTCTATGCAAAAAAATGTACCGCTTTAAGACGCAAAAATCTAACATAATCATACCGCCAGGGAGATTAACACAATTAAATATATAGCGCTAAACGTGCAGTAACGCACAGAACTATAAGGTGGTAAACTTGCAATAACGCAATGAAATATATGATGCTAAACTTGCAGTAACACACAGAACTATATGGCGTTAAACTTACAGTAATGCAATGAAATATATGGTGTTAAACTTACAGTAACGCAGTGAAATATATGGTGTTAAACTTGCAGTAATGCAATTAAATATATGGCATTAAACTTGCAGGGACACACAGAAATATGTGGTGTTAAACTTGCAAAAACGCAATGAAATATATGGAGTTAAACTTGGAAACGATATGGCGTTAAACTTGCAGTAACACAATGAAATATGTGGTGTTAAATTTGCAGTAATGCAATTAAATATATGGCGTTAAAGTTGCACTAACGCACCGAACTATATGGCGTTAAACTCGCAGTTGGGCAATGAAATATATAGCGTTAAACTTGCAGTAACGCAATTAAATATACAGCATTAAACTTGTAGTAACACAATGAAATATATAGTATTAAACTTGCAGTAACGTAATGAAATATACAGTGTTAAACTTCCAGTAATGCACAGAATATGGCGTTAAACTTGCAGTGACGCAGTGAAATATATAGCGTTAAACTTGCAGTAACGCATATAAATATATGGTGTTAAACTTGCAATAACGCAATTAAATACATGGAATTAAACCTGCAGTAATGCACAGAACTATACGGCATTAAACGTGCAGTAACGCAATTAGATATACGGCATTAAACTTGCAGTAACGCAATTAATACATGGCGTGTTAAACTTGCAGTCATGCACAGAAATATGTGGTGTTAAACTTGCAAAAACGCAATGAAATATATGGAGTTAAACTTGGAGTAATGCATGGAACGATATGGAGTTAAAATTGCAGTAACACAATGAAAGATATGGCGTTAAACTTGCAGTAACACACATAACTATATGGCGTTAAACTTGCAGTAACGCAACAAAATATATGGCGTTAAACTTGCAGTAATGCGATTAAATATATGGCGTTAAAGTTGCACTAACGCACAGAACTACATGGCGTTAAACTTGCAGTAACGCTGTGAAATATACGGCGTTAAACTTGCAGTAATGCACAGGACTATATGGTGTTAACTTTACAGTAATGCAATTAAATGTATGGCATTAAATTTGCAGTAACACACAGAACTATATGGCGTTAAGCTTGCAGTAACGCAATGAAATATATGGTGTTAAACTTGCAGTAACGCAATTAAATATATGCAGTTAAACTTGCAGTAACGCACGGAACTGTATGGCATTAAACTTGCAGTAACACAATGAAATATATGGCTATAAACTTGCAGTAAGGCAATTAAATATATGGCATTAAACTTGCAGTATCACACAGAACTATATGGTGTTAAACTGACAGTAACGCAATGAAATATATGGTGTTAAACTTGCAGTAACGCACAGAACTATATAGCGTTAAACTTACAGTAATGCAATGAAATATATGGCATTAAATTTGCAGTAATGCACAGAACTATATGGCGTTAAACTTAGAGTAACACAATTAAATATATGGCGTTAAACTTGCAGTACTGCAATTAAATCTATGGTGTTAAACTTGCAGTAACACACAGAACTATATGACGTTAAACTTGCAGTAACGCAATGAAATATACAGCATAAAACTTGCAGTAATGCACAGAACTATATGGCATTAAACTTGCGGTAATACAATGACATATATGGCCTTAAACTTGCAGTAAAGCAATTAAATATATTTGGCGTTAAACTTGTAGTAACACACAAATCTATATGGCGTTAAACTTGCAGCAACGCAATTAAATATATGGCATTAAACTTGCAGTAATGCACAGAATTATATGGCGTTAAACTTGCAGTAACACAATTAAATATATGGCGTTAAACTTGCAGTAACACACAGAACTATATGGCGTTAAACTTGCAGTAACGCACAAAACGATACGACGTTAAACTTGCAGTAATGCAATTAAATATATGGTGTTAAACTTGCAGTAACACACAGAACTTTATGGCCTTACACTTGCAGTGACACAATTAAATATATGGCGTTAAACTTGTAGTAACACAGAACTATATGGTGTTAAACTTGCAGTAACGCAATTAAATATACGGCGTTAAACTCACAGTAATGCTCAGAACTATATGGTGTTAAACTTGCAGTAACACAATTGAATATATGGCATTAAACTTGCAGTAACACACAGAATTATATGGCGGTAAACGTGCAGTAACGCAATGAGATATATAGCATTAAACTTGCAGTAACGCAATTAAATATATGGCGTTAAACTTGCAGTAATGCACAGAACTGTATGGCCTTAAACTTGCTGTGACCCAATTAAGTATATGGTGTTAAACTTGCAGTAACATACAGAACTATATAGCGTTAAACTTGCAGTAACGCAATGAAATATATGTAGCAATAAACTTGCAGCAATGCAATGAAATATATGGCGTTAAACTTACATTAATGCACAGAACTATATGGCGTTAAACTTGCAGTAACACGATTAAATATATGGTGTTAAACTTACAGTAACGCACAGAACTATATGGCGTTAAATTTGTAGTAACACAATGAAACATATAGCATTAAACTTGCAGTAACGCAATTTAATATATGGAGGTAAACTTGCAGTAATGCACAGAACTATAGGGCATTAAACTTGTAATAACACAATGAAACATACAGCGTTAAACTTGTAGGAATGCACAGAACTATATGGCGTAAAACTTGCAGTAACGCAATGAAATATACAGTGTTAAACCTGCAGTAATGCAATGAAATATACTGTGTTAAACTTGCAGTAGTGCACAGAACTGTACTTTTTTACAGCAGGGCCTGTTCCTGCACCCAACTGTGAGGTGTTACAGTGTTCTACCACCATCAACAACATTTCTGCACCTGCTTGACTGGGGCATGTCATTACAATTTTTAAAATAATTTACAACAGCAGGACCTGTTCCTGCGCCCAACAAGAGTAACTGTGTTCTGCCACCACCATCACCCAAAGCCCAATATTTCTGCACCAGTTTGACTGGGGCATGTGATTACAATTTTATAGAGTGCAATATATATAATACAGTTCAGACTATATTGTGCAGTCAGTGTAGTATATATAACACAGTGTATTGAAGTGGTTAAGGGGAACCCTATGACAGAATTAGGAAAAAAATGGCATGGGGTCCCCACCAAAATCCATACCAGGCCCTTTGGGGAACTCCACACCAAAATTAAAAAAAATTGTGTGGGGTTCCCCCAAAAATCCAAACCAGGCCCTTCGGTCTGGTATGGATTTTCAGGGGAACCTCGCACCAAATTTTTTTGAAAAATGGCATGGGATCCCCCCAAAACCCATACCAGACCCTTACCCGAGCATGCAACCTGGCAGGTCAGGTTGATCACAGGGGCGTGGCCGTGATCAAGTCGGAAGTGACGAAACGCGTCATGGGCGTGGCCACACGGCAACCTGAGGCTGATCGAGTCACCAGCAGCTGGGACGCCAAGAGGAGAGGAGGATTCTGACGTGCCATTGCTGTCTGGTAACCTGCGTACTGAATGTACAACAATGTCCTTTTGAAAGTGTCTGAATGTAAGCGCAATATGTGTTTGAATAAATGAGTTTAATTTTAAAAGTGATACACTATGAGGAGTGTTTTTTGATCTTTCTCCTCATGGCGATTTGAGCTGATCAGCTACAGGTTTGGAGGTGCCTGGTTGGAGGTATATTGGTAAAGGAATCCCCTGGATGCGATTGTGATCATGCACAGGCTGGTTTGAATTCTCCTGCAGAGCTGGTTGGATTGGAAACATACATTCTAGGTGTGATGGTCCTATGCTGAGTTCCCCATAGATGTACTCAAAGGCGTTGTGTATCCATATTTCTGGCGAGCCTCCAATTGTAAACTTTTTTTGCACGTGGTGAATAGAGGTGGAGGATTCCGTTTGAAGATTATCTGCACTTCTCAAGAATTTTGGTTCCAGCATGGGTAATTCATTTTCTTGGCACTGGCACCTGTTCACTTATTACTTATTACTTTTAATACTTTTATATTTATCTATCTTCACATTTTTTTGGAAGCGCTGCTAGCACTGAACTTTTAACACGAGTGTTGATTTTATAATTGATTTTTAAAGCAGCAGCTGTTTGATTAATATTATTATTTAAAATTAATTTATATTTATTTATATGTTGTATGATACCGGCACGATTGAGTTTTGCACTATTAAGTTGTAATATCTCAAATATGGATTGTTACTTTTAGCGCGGTATTTCATTTAATTTAATAGTAGATCACTGGTTTGGAGTCCAGCAGAGGGAGGGTGGAGGAGAGCTGATCCTTTTGGAGGAACGGTGGATCCGTTGCTGATGTTGCTAGTAGACTACTGTAAACATTCAAGTGTCATCTTAGCAGTGCGATGATGGTGAGAGAGCGCTGGTGTGGTGGTACTCTGGTGGGACTGCTAGTGGGTGATGCCTGATCCTGGTGGAATGTATGGATCTGCTGTAACTGGGGTGCCAGGCTGGGAGGCAGAGTACAGTGGGGAGTCTGCAGAGCTGGAATGTCAGGCTGAGGAGCATGTGCAGCGGGGTATGTCATAAGCCAGCCAGTGTGTTCAGTAGTGCGACAGTCAGTAAGTCATATAGGATTGATGTAAGTGCTCACTGTAGGGGTTGGAGCTAGGATGTGTCGGCGGTTAACTTTTGACCTCTCTTAGTGTTTTCTCCATTCTTCACCATAATACACTACAGGTTAGCGCCCTCTAGCCCTCCCCTCCCTCTGCAAATGGGCAATAGGTTTGTGTGAATATGCAAACCCTATTAAAATCAATGGGACTCGAAAAATCAAATATGCTAATTTTAAAGGCTTGTATGCACGTTATTGCCATAAAAAGTGTACGGGGACCCGGGTATTGCCCTAGCGGACATGAATCATTGCAAAAAAAAGTTTTTAAAACAATCTTTTTTTCAAGAGCAGTAATTTTAATAATGCTTAAAATGAAAAAAATTAAATATTCCTTTAAATATCATGCCTGGGGAGTCCCCTTAGTCTGCCTGTAAAGTAGCGCATCTGTGTGATGTTTAGAACAATGCCACCGCATTTGAAAAGGAAAAATTTAAAATCGCTCACAGCTGTAATGTATTGCCAGCTTCCAGCAATATGGATCAAAAATCACTAAAAAAAAAATGTGCGGAGGTCGCCCCCAAAATCCAAACCAGACCCTTTTTCTTAACATTTTGGCATGGGGTTCCCTTTACCACTTTAATACACTGTGTTTTATATATATATATATATATATATATATATATATATATACTACATTGACTGCACCATATAGTCTGAATTGTATTATATATACTACGGGGACTGCACTCTATAAAATTGCAATGACACTTCCCAGTCAGACAGGTGCAGAAAAATTGGGCCTTGGGTGTTGGTGGTGTCAGAACACTATAAACCCTTGCAGTTGCT
Source organism: Glandirana rugosa (assembly GCA_018402905.1). Classification (NCBI taxonomy): domain Eukaryota; kingdom Metazoa; phylum Chordata; class Amphibia; order Anura; family Ranidae; genus Glandirana; species Glandirana rugosa. Next base: position 235,860 of record BLSH010319912.1, on the reverse strand, counting down.
CTCGTTGGGTGCAGGAACAGGCCCTGCTGTGGTAATTTATTTTAAAAATTGTAATGACATGCCCCTGTGAAACAGGTGCAGAAATCTTTGGGTGTTGGTGGTGCCCTAAACCCAAAATATTGTTGGAAGCTAACATCATCAGGATTCAGGAGGAACAGGGTAGGCAACCTAGGTAGTCTTCAAGGGATCCCAGATCCCTAGCAAATTCAATCAGTTGCATCAGCATCAGGGGCTTGATAGCTGCTGATCCAGGACTGATTCATTTCTATAAATGTGAGGCTATCAATGGGCTCTGTGGACAGGCACACTCTTTGATCCATCACAAACCCTCCAGCAGCACTAAATGTCCATTTAGAAAGCACGCTGGATGCAGGACAGGCCAGTAGCTCAATTGCATATTGAGCAAGTTCCGGCCAGTGGTCCACCCTCAAAACCCAGTAACTCAGTGGATGCTCAGTTGCAAAGGTCTCCAAGTCTGCCCTTGCCCCTAGATATTCCGGCACCATATAATGCAGATGCCTATGATGGTTGCTTGAACCTATCAGCCCTGGGCGCTGAGGACTGAACAATTGTTTAAAGGCATCCGTCACTTTCTCCACCACTCTTCCTCCGACTGAAGGAAGCCTCAGAAACACAGACTTTTCTGGCCTGCCTCAGAATATCTGGTAAGCCTGGGCACCTGGTCAAGAAACGCTGCACCACCAAATTCAGGATGTGTGCCAAGCATGGAACATCTGTGAAGTGTCCCTGTCGGAGGGCAGAGAGAAGGTTGGTGCCATTGTCACATACAACTATTCCCGGCTCAAGTTGCCATGGTGTCAACCACCTCTGAGCCTGCCCCCACAGAGCTGACAGAATCTCTGCCCCTGTGTGGCTCCTGTCCCCTAGACAGACTAACTCAAGCACTGAATGGCATCTTTTAGCCTGACTGCTTGCGTAGCCCCTACAACGCTTTGCGAGCACTGCTGGTTCAGAGGACACTGCTGCATAAGAGGCCGCAGAGGAAGAAGAAGAGGAGGGGGTGGAAGAGGCAGATGTGGCAGAAACAGCACTATTTTTTTTGAGGCATGGTGGCGGAACTAGCTCCAACACAGAACCCTGTCCTGCCAGCAGAGATACCCAGTGTGCAGTGAAGGAAAGCTAACATCCCTGACCATGTCTGCTGGACCATGAGCCAACGATAATATGAATTTTGTCGCTAAAAGCCCTGTCCAAGGAGGCAAAACATTGCCTTCCACATGACAGTAGAGAGCTGGAAAGGCCATTCCTGAAAATAAATGTCTTTTGGAACCTGCCACTGTGGTACAGCTCATTCCACAAATTCACAAAATTGGGCGGAATCTACCAGCTAAAAAGGCAGCAGTTGGAGTGCTGGCAATTTGGCCAAGCTAGCATTTAAATGCTAAGCACGTGGATGGCTGGGACAGTATTTTTTTTATGGTTCAGCAACTGGGGTAGGGAAATTTGCCTGCTGACATCAACTGGTGGTGTACTGTTAGCAGATTGGCTGCAAGTACTTGTGGCAGGGTATGTAAACTTTTAATCTGGGTCATTTGGGTAGTTTCAGTAGCCATTATGATTTAAAAAGAGTGAACACAATTGATTGATAATAATTGGCTTTAGCCAAACACTAACCATGAGTGAAAGAAAAGTTTTTGTGTTCTCAATCATATTCTCTGAAAAATGGCCAAGAAATCATAAATTCTGCCAGGGCATGTAAACTTATGAGCACAGCTGTATATATATACTATACTGTATGTATATATATATATATATATTCTTACACTGCCTGAACGGACACAATATACTATACACTGAATGAGCAGTATATATAGTCTACACTAAATGCAGCGTATCATATCATATATGTTTTGGGAATTTCTCCTAGATAAAATAGCATCCAAAATACCAAGCCATTGACTCTGATTTAAAGCACCTGTGCAAGATAAAGGAAAACCTGCAAACGTGGCCTGTTGGAGGTACTTGTGGACAGGGTTGAGAACCACTGGTCTACACTAAATGCAGCATATTATATATACATATACTATATGCTGTACATATATATTCTTACACTGCCTGAACGGACTCTATATACTATACACTGAATGAGCTGTATATGTAGTCTATACTAAATGCAGCATAATATATATATATATATATATATATATATATATATATATATATATATACTATACATATATATTCTTACATTGCCTAAACAGACTCTATATACTATACACTAAATGAGATATATATATAGTCTACACTAAATACAGCGTATTATATGTATATACTATATATTGTATATATATATTCTTACACTGCCTGAACGGACTCTATATACGGTAAACTAAATGAGCTGTATATATAGTCTACATTAAATGCAGCGTATTATATCTACAGTATCTCACAACAGTGAGTACACCCATCACGTTTGTAAATATTTTATTATACCTTTTCGTGTGAAAACACTGAAGAAATGACACTTTGCTACAATGTAAAGTAATGAGTGTATAACTTGTATAACAGTGTAAATTTGCTGTCCCTCAAAATAACTCATCACACAGCCATTAATGTCTAAATCGCTGGCAACAAAAGTGAGTACACCCCTAAGTAAAAATGTCCAAATTGGGTCCAATTAGCCATTTTCCCTCCACGGTGTCATGTGACTCATTAGTGTTACAAGGTCTCAGGTGTGAATGGGGAGCAGGTGTCTTAAATTTGGTGTTATCGCTCTCACTCTCTTATACTGGTCACTTGAAGTTTAACATGGTACCTCATGGCAAAGAACTCTCTGAGGATCTCAAAAAAATAATTGTTGCTCTACATAAAGATGGCCTAGGCTATAAGAAGATTGCTAAGACCCTAAAACTGAGCTGCAGCACAGTGGCCAAGACCATACAGTGGTCAGGTTCCACTCAGAACAGGCCTCACCATGGTCGACCAAAGAAGTTGAGTGCATGTGCTCAGTGTCATATCCAGATGTTGTCTTTGAGAAATGGACGTATGCCAGGATTGCTGCAAAAGGTTGAAGAGGTGAGGGGTCAGCCTGTCAGTACTCAGACCATACGCCGCACATTGCATCAAATTGGTTTGCATGGCTATGGTCCCAGAAGGAAGCATCTTCTAACGATGAAGCACGTGAAAGCCTGCAAACAGTTTGCTGAAGACAAGCAGACTAAGGACATGTATTACTGGAACCATGTCCTGTGGTCTGATGAGACCAAGATAAACTTATTTGGTTCAGAAGGTGTCAAGCGTGTGTGGTGGCAACCCACTGAGGAGTACAAAGACAAGCGTGTCTTGCCTATAGTCAAGCATAGTGGTGGAAATGTCATGGTCTGGGGCTGCATGAGTGCTGCCAGCACGGGGGAGCTACAGTTCATTGAGGGAACCATGAATGCCAACATGCACTGTGACATACTTAAGCAAAGCATGATCCCCTCCCTTTGGAGACTGGTCCACAGGGTAGTATTCCAACATGATAACAACCCCAAACACACCTCCAAGACGACCACTGCCTTGCTAAAGAAGCTGAGGGTAAAAGTGATGGGCTGGCCAAGCATGTCTCCAGACCTAAACCCTATTGAGCATCTGTGGGGCATCCTCAAATGAAAGGTGGAGGAGCGCAAGGTCTCTAACATCCACCAGTTCCATGATGTCATCATGGAGGAGTGGAAGAGGACTCCAGTGGCAACCTGTGAAGCTCTGGTGAACTCCATGCCCAAGAGGGTTAAGGCAGTGCTGGAAAATAATGGTGGCCACACAAAATATTGAAGCTTTGGGCCCAATTTGGACATTTTAACTTCGGGGTGTACTGACTTTTGTTGCCAGCGTTTTAGACATTAATGGCTGTGTGTTGAGTTATTTTGAGGGGACAGCAAATTTACACTGTTATACAAGCTGTACACTCACTGCTTTACATTGTAACAAAGTGTCATTTCTTCAATGTTGTCACATGAAAAGATATAATAAAATATTTACAAAAATGTGAGGGGTGTACTCACTTTTGTGAGATACTGTATATACTCAACTACCAGCACGCCACTAACTAACCTGCCTAATCTAGCTCAAGTTCTCTCAATCTCCACTCCTACACACTACATATGGCCGCTTACATAATGTGGGGCATGGCTCTCACAGCAGATCACGCTATGATTGGCCAAAGCATGCAGATCAGGTGCGATCTCGTAGTGCATTATGGGGCATTCCACAGTGCTCAAATTTGCCACAAACACCCCATAATGTTCGTTATTCTCTGAACAAACACCGATGTTCGAGTCACACTTACGTTTGACCTGAACATCTGGACCGTGCCTACTCACCAACCACTTTATTAGGTACACCTTGCTAGTACCGGGTTGAACCCCCCCCCCCTTTTGCCTTCAGAACTGCCTTTATTCTTTGTGGTATAGATTCAACAAGGTGTTGGAAACATTCCTCAGAGATTTTTTTCCATATTGACATGATAGCATCATGCAGTTGCTGTAGATTTGTCGGCTGCACATCCCATGATACTAATCTCCCGTTTTACCACATCTCAAAGGCGCCCTATTGGATTGAGATCTGATGACTGTGGAGGCCATTGGAGTACAGTGAACTCATTGTCATGTTCAAGAAACCAGTTTGAGATGATTTGAGCTTTGTGACATGGTGCCTTATCCTGCTGGAAGTAGCCATCAGAAGATGGGTACACTGTAGTCATAAAGCACGGGTCAGCAACCAGTAGATTGCAGACAGGTGACTGGTAGATCACGGTCTGGGCTTGCTGACCCAGCATCCCAGAGCATCAAACTATGCAGAGGGACTATTTGTAAAGTTGGAGCTGTAGTAGGGAGCAAGAGTTGCATAAGCTGATGCCTCCTCTGTAGCGCTGGCTCCTGTCCCATGTGAAATGATACCGACTGCACTCCACCTCTTATCCCGGCTAGCGGTCTCTAGAGTGGTGCTAGCAGCAGGAAAAAGGAGATCTTCATGTCAGTGTGAAGCAATACAGTGGGAATAATAGTATAGGGCTGCTTTCACACTGAGTGCACACCGTCAGTGCAGTGCAGTGTACCTTCAGCTTTCCTGCGGGTTTGCTGTGTTTAGCCCTATACTTCTAATATATTCTGTGGGTTTGGTGCACTTTCTGAAAGTGCACAACACCTGCAGGACATAATAGAAGTCTATAGCAAAGCCCAGTTGCAGGGTACTTGCAGAGTGGCCCTCTTTACTTGAATGGGTCAAAAGCAACAGGGGGCTTAATTCCTTCTGTGGTATGTGTACACCTTTGGCTGCTGCCTCAGCAGCTAAAGGGGGTCGATATTGGTGGGCAGTAAAAGCTCAACTTAATTTAAGGGTTCCCCCCTTCCAAATTTTTGGGTGAACGATCCCTAAGGGTGCTTCTGCCGAATGCAACCAAGGCCTCATTATAAGTGCAGCAAGCTCTGCTGCTCCTCTGAAAAGTGAACTGAGTGTGTTTGACAGGGGGTGAGGTGGCGATATGTTGCCTCCTCACCCCCTGATATAAACCAATGATTGCCGTGCAATGCATGTAATTGCGACATGGTAGTGCAGCAATTAGAGGTTTAAATAAGGTGTGAGGTGGTGACACTGTGCCCGGTGATCTTTGACTTCTCTCATGTTGTTCAGGTAGATCTCCACCTCTTCAAGGTTGCCTACCGCTGTCGTGAAGAGATGGACATGGTCAGCAACAATACTCAGGTAGGCTGTGGTATTTAATTAATGCTCAATTGGTACTAAGGGGCCCAAAGTGTGCCAAGAAAATATCCCCCACACCATTACACCACCATCACCAGCCTGATCCATTGGTACAAGCAGGGTGGACCCATGCTTTCATGTTGTTTATGCCAATTTCTGACCCTACCACCTGAATGCCGTAGCTGAAATCAAGACTCATCAGACCAGGCAACATTTTTCCAATCTTCTGTTGTCCAATTTTGGTGAGCCTGTGTGAATTATAGCCTCAGTTTCCTGTTTTTAGCTAACAGGAGTGGCACCCGGTGTGGTCTTCTGCTGCTGTAGTCCACCTGTTTCAAGGTTCGATGTGTCGTGCATTCAGAGTTGGTATTCTGCATACCTTGGTTGTAACAGTGGTCATTTGAGTTACTGTTGCCTTTCTATCACCTCAAACCAGTCTGTCCGTTTTCCTCTGACCTGTGATGTTAACAAGGCATTTTTGTCCACACAACTTCAACTCACTGGATATTTTCTCTTTTTTTGTACCATTCTCTGTAAACCCTACAAATGGTTATGTCTTCACCACGTCTAGATGCCTAAATGCATTGAATTGCTGCCATAGCAATATGTGCTACCAAGCAATTGAACAGGTGTACCTAATAATGTGGACGGTGAGTGCATATACGTTAAAACCTACCCGCCGAGAGGCCACATATATGCGTATGGCCAGTGGGAAGTCGTTAAAAAACTCAACTGCCCCCTTTTTGTGCTTAGACAGCTAAATCTACATTTTTAATATAGAGAGAGGTAAAAGTTTGAATGCAAACAATTTATCTTGTGTTCGCTGCTTGCTATGAGAAAACGAATAATGCTATTTGTGCTATTTGAATCCTTTGTTAAGGATTCACCCTGTCAAATTAGTATTTATGAAGTTGTTTCATTACATATATATATATATATATATATATATATATATATATATATATATATACACACACACTATATTACCAAAAGTATTGAGACGACACCTGCCTTTACCCGCACATGAACTTTAATGGCATCCCAGTCTTAGTCCGTAGGGTTCAATATTGAGCCCTTTGCAGCTATAACAGCTTCAACTTTTCTAGGAAGGCTGTCCACAAGGTTTAGGAGTGTGTCTTTGACAGGGGACTCAAACTGGTGGCCCTCCACCTGTTGCGATACTACAAGTCCCATGAGGCATTGCAAGGCTGACAGTTACAAGCATGACTCCCACAGGCAGAGGCATGATGGGATTTGTAGTTTCGCAACAGCTGGATAGACCCCTGGTCTATGGAAATGTTTGACCATACTTCCAGAAGCGCACTTGTGAGGTCAGGCACTGATGTGGACAAGAAGGTCTGGCTTGCAGTCTCTGCTCTAATTCATCCCAAAGGTGTTCTATCAGGTTGAGGTCAGGACTCTGTGCAAGCCAGTCAAGTTCCTCCACCAAACACTCCCTTATCCATGTCTTTATGGACCTTGCTTTGTGCACTGGTCAAAATCATTTGGTGGAGGGGGGATTATGGTGTGGAGTTGTTTTTCAGGGGTTGGGCTTGGCCTCTTAGTTAAAGTGAAGGGAACTCTTACGGGGTCAGCATACCAAGACATTTTGGACAATTTCATGCTCCCAGCCTTGTGGGAACAGTTTGGGGATGGCCCCTTCCTGTTCCAACCTGACTGTGCACCAGTGCACAAAGCAATGTCCATAAAGACATTGATGAGCAAGTTTGGGGTGGAGGAACTTGACTGCACAGAGTCCTGACCTCAACCCAATAGAACACCTTTGGGATGAATTAGAGCGGAGACTGCGTACCAGGCCTTCTCGTCCACATCAATGCTTAATCTCACATGTGTGCTTCTGGAAGAATGATCAAACATTCCCATAGACACACACCTAAAACTCGTGGACAGCCTTCCCAGAAGAGTTGAAGCTATTATAGCTGCAAAGGATGGGCCAACTCGATACTGAACCCTATGGACTAAGACTGGGATGCAATTAAAATTCATGGGCGTGTACAGGCAGTCATCCTCCCAATACTTTTGGTAATATAGGCTGTCAATCTCCACAGACGGTGTGAACTTCGTGGCTGCAGCTCCGGTTGTCAGGAGAGCGGTGAGCCCAGGTTAAAACACTTGGTGGAAACTTTTCAATTGCTGTTATATTGTTTAAACTGTGTAAGTGCACATCCGTAAGGGGGGCTGTCTGTACAAAGGTTTTTATTCAATAAATATCTATGGATCATGCACTATGTGAGCGCTTTTTTCAAAGGTGATTCCGCACAATTGGTATCTGCTGGCTCCCATACACATAAGATCGTCAGAGATTGAAATGGATCCGATTGGATGCAGGAAATTGCCGATTGATACCTGAGATTATAAGGCGCATGTGATACTTACCTTTAGTGAGTCTTTCCACATAGGGGGGATACTTACCTCCCTGTGTATATTCACATGGTGTGGTGGTGGACAACATTGAGACAGAATCCTGCCCTCCAGCACGGATTTATTTAATGGACTACTGTTTTGGTTCTGGGCACTACACATATTATCAGAAAGACTTTTTACTACAAAAAGCTATATTCTAGCGCTGCTTGTACCAGTTTGGGGCTTTTGGGCTCACTTATTTAATGGTGCTATTTTATGATGAATTGTGTTGATATTAGGCAGCTGCTGTATGGTTGCATTTATATTTTTATTTTTTAATTGCAATGTTATTGTGTTTTATTAGATGAGTACTGCATACTAAGCGCAGATTTGAGCATTTAGACTTTCGTGTGCTAGTATTTGGGTAGTTTATTGCTCTATTTTGGTGATATATATATATATATATATATTTTTTTTTTTTTTTTTTTTTTTATAACCACACGGTAACATATAAAATATGACTAACATGGGATAAAATACGATGGCAGTGGTCCCGTGTACGGAAAGACGGCCATGTAAGTGTTAGACGTACAATAGGACGCGTGATGTATAAAACATTTTTAGGAATAACACTTGTTCCGCAATAGGCGGTCTTAGACATAGCAAACATAGACCAGGATAAAGAGTTATTTTAGATAACTTTTTTTTTTTTTTTTTTTTTTTATATATATATATA